>JARHVA010004401.1:470000-1070000 GCA_037957365.1 Torreya grandis
CAACAAAATGAAAATATAATCAAGTATGTAGTACACTTATTTATTCAAACAAATAAAGTGAGTTTACATATGATATGGTCATAAAAAAATTAATTTTATATTTTCCAAACCACATTTCATGCACATTTTCATCCTTCAAAGTTCCTTTTCATGCAATAAAAGACCAATCAAGAAATTAACTAGTCTTAAGGACTTATGGCTCCAAGTTAACAAGTCATGACTAGTTGACTATCTTCATCCATATTCCTTTGTTATCATGTAAAGAGGGAAATTAAAACACTTAAATATCAGATTCAAGTGGATTTAATCACCAAATATTGGCACATATTTTATGCATGAGAGAAATTTGGATTGTCAAATGGGCCCACCACTTTTCCAATGCCAAAGGGATCTTCATGCCAGGTTTTTCAAGATGAAGACAAGTCTAAAAGAGTTTTATTGAATATTATAAGTCAAAATGACTTGATTTGAGTTGGATTTGACCTCATATCCTCCTTTCTAGACCAATATCTTGGATATTTCTACTATTTTTTCTATTTATGTAGGGTTTTTAGCCATTTTTTCAAATCTATCCCTCTCTTGACATCACCAAACTCTACCAAGATTTAGTTTTGTAATATTATAAGATAAATGAAATGATTGTTTCATATTTAATTAATATATTATAGTGTGTTTATGTAAATTTATTTTTATATGTGTTAGAACTTTCTCCCTTGTCAATCCCTAATCTCACCTAGTTACTAATAAGCTAATTTATGCATGTCATGTTTTAGTGTTTGATCTCATTTGACTAAGCTAATAGTGGATGTAAGTGAGTGGTTATTACCTTGAATTAGGCCTATTCCATCATTTAACTCAAGATTATATCACTTGATAAGACCTTTACATAAAATATTGATGCATAAGAGTCATTTGGAGTTGTACATCCAGTCTTTACTTGTCTTATTAGTGTTTTAAAAGCTTAAAAATAGTGGATAAACTAGAAATATAGGTGTATCACCAATAGTATAATAGAATTTACCTTTTATTATATCCCTTACCCTTTTCATCCTTGTATTTAGTAGTTTAGTAAATTATGCATATTGATATAATCAGAGGAGCTAGCCTCATCAAAATTTAGAGGTTTGATCTACATATAGGCATCCCAAAACCTTAGACCATTCCCATGTTAGTATAGGTATGAGTCAAACTTAAGAAATCTGATATATATTGGGTCTTATCTATATATATAATAGTTTTTTACAAACATGTTTTTATTTTGGCTTGTCAAGGATAACTTCCAACACCTACAATTCAAAATTTTCCAAAAACTATCAATAGCCTCTTTAACCAGTCTAAAATAGAATAATTTTTCATGAAAAGTTAATTTTGGTCTTTAAAATTTATAATTTGGAATTAAATGGTTATTAAATTATCCTAAATACCTTTAATTATGTTCAAAAATATGACTTTAGCCTTATTCTAAAGTTTCATATTGTAAAAAAGTGATTTAATGCATTTTTAAGCCAAAAAGGCTTATTTTGGGCTCCCATGTGCCAAAATTAGCCTCTAAATCCTATAAAATTTTCATTTTGATGTAACACAAAAAATACCCATGTTTTTTCTTTTCATGCATAAAATTAGTGGTGGAATTATTAGTCATCTATTAAAAGTCAAATTTAGACTATTTTCCTTCATTTTTCAAGTAAAAGTATGGATCCAATAGATTCCAACACCTACAATAGTTATTTTGAAGAAAAATTCATGACACAAATCCAGAATGATTTTCATGGTAATTTTAAGGAAAAAAATCCCAAAACCATTCCACTACAGGCATTTTCCATCTTTACACATACCAAACTACTTGTAGGTTTAAAGATGGCATGGTCTACTAGAGGAAGATGAAGGTCTGATTTTTTAGGTATAAAAACTAGGCTCAAAGGAATTATTAATGGATTATGTGGTTATTTAATTTGATTATCCATGCTCATGAACCATTAATTTAAAATTAGTCAAATTTTTGAAGCCTTGAAACTAGAAAGGCAACCAGTTTTCTTCAATTTCTCTTCACCTAGGTAGAGTTTTAAGAAAATTCAATTTATTCCAAAATATTGGGGACATAATATACCTCTCCATGTACTCCTTCATATATTATTTATGTAATTCATGGTAAAATGGAGCAATAAAATTTATCCAATCAAATCTTCAAATTGGCATGCTTTCAAGAAGAGTTGTATAGTTGGAGAGAAAAAGTGGATTTTTTAATTTTCTTATTTTGGTCCATGAAATCATTTTCTTCCATGTTTTCATGTTTTCAAGCAAGTTTATAAAATTAATTATCAAAATTATCCATTTTTTATCCCACCTTGGTAATATTTAATGTCTTCATAGGCCTAGTTTAGCATGGTTTAATGAATTTTGCATATTTTAAGGTTTTTTAGAGAAAACTATGTTTCAATTTTATCTTGTAGATTTCTTCTAATGATATAAAATTTCATATGGTGTGATTATGATTGGTTTATGTTTTCATATGAATCCTCAATTTTGTCTTAACACCCTCCCTCACACACCTTTCCACTTCCATGTTGTTCATCCCCATTTCACTACCATAAATAAACTTTTCCCATTATTTTAAAGTTTCTTTGTCACCTTCCATCCATGGTTCTATTCCCATACATCAACACCACTAAATTCACCTCAATTCCATAATCCATCTCATGAGAAGGATAGGACAGCTAAAGGGGAATCATTAATATCAAAATAATTCATATATTCTAAGATAACATCATTTTCAGCCAAGACATGATGATCTACATGCATCATAATTGTGGATGAGTTCAAGTCAAAGCCTAAGTCAAAGAAAGAGAATGAAAAGAAGGAATAAAATTGAGGTATGATGTCAAGAGAATAACACCATATTAAATATACATATAATGTTGCTTGGGAACCTTTAGGATCACATATAAAGATAATCATAATCTATCTGTGCATATGATCACCTACAACCTTGAGCCTAGAATCCTATCTCTTGGCTTATGATAGTGTTTGATAACATGAAAGGTATAGAAATAAGTAACATGTTAAATATATGTTTTCATGAGGATCAATATGATATGGAATAAAATATTATGTTTAAAGGTTTTCCAAAACAAAGAAACATATATATCTCTTGGATATGACCACCTACAGTAGGTTCATATAGTCTAGGAAATCCATAAAGACATCAATCATCAAGATAAAATTAATAAGGTTATCTCTATAATGGTAAATTTAGCTGACCTTATCAATAAATCAAGGAGATTAATAAGGATCAAATATATCTTTGGGCTAACCTTATGGTTATATATAGCCTATTATCCATACAAGGTGCAATCAAAAGGAAGTTATAGTGTCAATCATGCTTGGAATGTGTATCAAGAAGTTTAGTTTCACTTTTGTAAGGTCATTATGTGTGTGAATAATGTCCACATTACTTTGAGATGGAAAAATTTACTTCATGATTTTATGTTTAAGAGCACCCAAAGTGCTATAGTAAAGCATCCTACAACACCCATATCAAATCCTAGTCAGCCAACAATAAGTTAAATTAAAGAGGTGATCATGGTCAATAGAGAAGATTTATTACAAGGAGGGTTTTTAAGCTATTTAAGAATAATCATACAAGGAGAAATTTAACAGAATATATGTATGATTACAAACATTTCAATGCACGTATAACCCTATATAGTTTGTAAAAGCTTGTAGAGTTGTCCTACAGTCAAGAAAGTATGCTTATCTCCAAGCTATAAGTTTAATCCATGAGAGTTAGGGTTGTTTTATATTTGGAGTTTCATGTTCAAAATTATTCCATAGAGAAAAAGATTATTAATATCATCATAAGGGTTAAAAAGGAGCTAAGGTAAACTCCCAGGTACTAGCTAGAGTCAAAAGCTATCTCATAAAACCCCACTTATAGCAAGAATCATAGTCACACAATTTTTACTTATTGAAGGAGCCTTTTTCCAAAAGAGATGGTGTTAATAAAAGAGTAATGTTGGGGGTTTCATGAAAAAATTTAGATATCTCAAATTAAAAATATAGTCATACCCTTCCTTGATGACTACCTAAAGCCATCAACAATGTAACCCTATAGTCAAGTGATAGTGCTAAGGGAGATTTTAAGGGTTTAAGACATTTCAAGGAGGGTTTGTGACTTTTGAACAAAATTAAATAGGTAGAGGGATTTAAATCATTTTATAAATTATTTTAAAGCTCTCTAAATAGTCCCAAACCATGCTTCAATCTGTACAAACCCTATAGTCAAGGAAGGTATAAAAGGTATGGGTTCAAGAGGGTTTCATGAAAATTGTAGGGTTTCTTATTCGTAAAGGATATCATGAACCAAGTATATTTAAAGTTGATCAAGATCTTAAAACCTTATAGTGAACATATTTAGTAGGGCTTCAACTTAGAAAACAATGACCTACAACCATGCTAATATAGGCCTATAGGCATCTAATGAAGGAATTTTACAATGCAATGGCCTAGTGAAGGGTTTCTTGTCTATAAATAATATGTTAAATGGATAATGTTGATTATAACCACTAAAATAGGATGAAGGGATTCTCAAAATCATGAATATAGCTGGATCACCTTACCACATGCACCCACATGACATTATATGGACTATGTATAGATAGAGGCCTAAAAGATTCATTATGACTCAAATTAATATGGAGATATACGAGGAGATCTAAATTTGGTCTAAATAGTCTTTAATCACCTTTTAAATATGGAATGACCACTAAACATGTTCAATCCTAATCAGTACTCACCTACAACAGTGTATACATAGTCATGTGAGGCATAAATGCCTTGTTTAGGGGTGAAAACATGATTGAAGAGGAGTAAAATATGGTTTCAAGCATCTTGATTGGATTATTGAGATAATTGAAAATGAATTTGATCTTGAAAATCTCTTTTACCCATGAAATCAACTCTAACAATATGAAAATATAGTCAAGTATGCAGTAGGCTTATTTAATCAAACAAGCAAAGTGATTTGGAATTGAAGATGGTCATCAAGCAATTCATTTTAGTGTTCTTTCACCACATTTCATGAACATTTTCATCTTTCAAATTTCTTTTTCATGTAATAAAGGACCTATTAGGCAATTAGCTAGTCTTAAGGGCTCATGACTCCAAATTAACAAATCATGACTAGTTAACTATATTATTGCATTTTCCTTTGTTATCATGCAAAGAGGGAAATTTAAACACTTCAAGCTTAGATTAAAGTGGAGTTAATCACTAAATATTGGCATATATTTTATGCATGAGAGAGAGAGTTGACTTTTCAAATGCGCCCACCACTTTTCTAATGCCAAATGGAGCTTCATGCAAGGTTTTTCAAGATGAAGACAAGTCTAAGAGACTACTAAAAATGAAATGAACTTGAGTTGAGTTATATTTTACCTCCTCTACTCTTTCTTAATCCAATATCTTGGCTATTGTTCCTATTTATCTATATATGTAGGATTTTTAGCCATTTTTTTAGATCCATCCTTTTCTTGGCATGACCAGACTCTGTTAAGTTTGAGTTTTATAACCTTCATAGATAAATAAAATGATTATTTAATATTTCATTACTTTTGTATAGTGTGTTTATGTCAATTTATTTGCATATGTGGTAGAGTTTTCTCCCTTGTCAAGCCTTGATCTCACCTAGCTACTTGTAAGCTAACTTATAGAGGTCATGTTTTAATGTTTGATCTCATTTGTCTAAGCTAATCATGGATGTAAGTGATTGGTTAGTGCCTTTAATTAGGCCTATTCCATCATTTCCCTCAAGCTTAGATCACTTGATAAAACCTCAACATGAAATATTGATGCATAGGAGTCATTTGAAGTTGTAGATTCAATCTTTGCTTATCTTATCAATGTTTTAAAAGCTAAAATATAGTGGATGAACCAAAAATATAGGTGTATCAAAATATTATAATATTATTTCCATTTAAGTATCACCCTTACCCTTTTCATCCCAATAGTCAGTAGTTTAGTAAATTATGCACATTGATAGAATCAAAGGAGTAAGCCTCATCAAAATCAAGAGGTATGATATAGATATAAGCATCCCACAGCCTTAGATCATTCCCATGTTAGTCTAGGTATGAGTAAGACATGAGAAATATGATCTCTATTGGGTGTTATCTGGATAGCTAATAGTTCTATCTAGAAATGTTGGTATTTTTTTGGCTTGTCAAGGCCAAATTCTAACACCTACAATTCAATTTTTTCTAAAAATAATTAATAGCCTCTTTAGTCAGTCTAAAACTAAATAATTTTTCTTAATAGGTTAATTTTAGTAATTAAAATGTCAAATTTATAATTAAATGGTCATTAAATTATCTTAAATAACTTTAAATATGTTCAAAAATATGACTTTACCCAAAAGGGCTTATTTTGGGCTTCCACATGCCAAAATTAGCCTCTAAAGAATGGAAAATTTAATTTTGATGTATAAACATGAAAAACCTAATGGTTGTCCTTTTCATGAATAAACTTGGTGGTGTAAGGCTTAATCATCTATTAAAAGTCAAAATTAGACTATTTTCCTTCATTTCTTAAGTAAAAGTATTGATCCATACAAATTTTGTACACCTACATCAAGTATTTTGAAGAATAGGTCATGAAAAAATATCAAAATGATTTTCATGATAGTTTGAAGGAAATAGGCTAAAAATTGTTTCACTACAGTCACTTTCCTTTTTTTCACATAGTGACCTACTTGCAAGTTTAAAGATGGTACAGTATGTTGGAGGAAGATGAAGGTCTAATTTTTGGGGTGTAAAAAATAAAATTAGAGGGATTATTCATGGATTAGTTTTTTCTTAAATTGTTTTATCCATGCTCATGAACCATCAATTTAAAACTAGGAATTTTTTTTCAGCCATGCAACTAGAAAGACAACTAGTTTTCTTTAGTTTCTCCTCACCTGCGTACAGTTTCAAGACAATTAAAGTTATTAAAAAATATTGGGGAATTCATATACCTATAAATTTCATCCTTTATCTATTATTCATACATTTCATGGGAAAAAAAATCAAACACATCTAGTCAAATCTACAAATTGGCATGCTTTTAAGAGGAGTTGTATGATTGGAGAGAGAGAGAATTTTCTAATTTTCTTGTTTTGGTCCTTAGAATCCTTTTCCTCCATGTTTTCATGTTTTAAATTAAGTTTATTAAATTAATTATCTAAATTATCCATATTTTATCCCACCTTGGTTCTCTCTATTGTCTTCATAGGCTTAGTTTAGCATGGTTTAAGGAATTTTACATATTTTAACATTTTCTAGAGAAAACTATGTTTCATTTTCAGGTTGTAGCTTCCCTCCAATGATATATAATTTCATATGGTGTGATTATAATTGGTTAATTTTTTCAAATGAATCCTCAAGTTTGTCTTCACACCCTCCCTCGTACACCTTTCCATCTTCATGTTGTTCATCCCCATCTCACTACCATAAACAAACTTTTCCCATTGTTTTCAAGCTTCTTTGTCACCTTCCATCTATGGTTTCCATTCCCATACATCACCACCCCTCAATTATCATCCATTACATAATCAATCTCATGATAAGGCTAGGAATGCTAAAGGGGAATCATGAAGATCAAAAGAAGTCATATACTCTAAGATAACATCATTTTCAACCAAGACATGATGACCTACAACCATCATAGCTATGAATGAGTTCAAGCCCAAGCATAATTCAAAGAAAGAGAATGAAAATAAAGGAAAAACTCAAGGTATAATTTCAATTGAATGAAAAAAAATTAAATGGACCCAAAGGGATATTTTGGATCCTTCAAGATAACATATAAGGCTAATCACAATTTGTCTATACATATGATCACCTACTTCCTTTAGCCCAGAAGCCTATCTCTCAACTTATGATAGTTTTTGATAATACAAGGGTATCTAAATAAATAAAATGTTTAATAAATTGTTTCATGAGGATAAATATGATATGGAATCAAACATTATGTTTGAGGTGGTCTAAAATAAAGAAATAAACATATATCTTGGATATGACCACCTATAATAGTTTCATATAGTCAAGGAAATCCATGAAGACATCAATCATCAAGATACAATTCCTAAGGTTATCTATATAATGGTCAATGTATGTGACCTTATCATGCAATCAAGGAGAGTAATAAGGATGAAATATAGCTTTGGTATATCCTTAAAGTTATATACAGGCTATTGTTTATATCAATTGCCATCAAAAGGAAGCTATAATGTCAATCATGCTTGGAATGCGTATCAAGAAGTTTAGTTTCAATTTTGTAAGTTCATTATGTGTGTGAATAATATTCTCACATATTTGAGATGGAATATGGTACTTCATGATTTTATGTTCAAGATCACCCATAGTGATATAGTAGAGCATCCTATAGCCTCCATATCAAGTCTAAGATAGCCAATAGTAAACTATATTCAAGAGGTGATCATGGTCAACAAGAAGATTTCTTGCAAGGAGTGTTTTTTAGATATTCAATAAGAATCATATAAGTAGAAATTCAATAGCTTCTTCTTATGATAAATAACACTCTAATGCACCTATATCCCTATATAGTCTGTACAAGCCTGTAGAGGTGTCCTAAAGTCAAGAAAGTATGTTTATCTCCAAGCTATAAGTTCAATCCATGAGAGTTGGGGTTATTGTATAGTTAGGGTTTCATGTTTGAAATTGTTCCATAGAGAACAAGATTATTAAACACATCATAATGGTTAAAAAGTATCCAAGGTCAACTCTCTGGTACTAGATATAGTCAAAACCTATCTCATAAAACCCCACCTACAATAGGAATCATAGTCACACCATTTTTGCTTATTAATGGAATTTCTTTCCAAAAGAGATGGTGTTCATAAGAGAATCATGGTGAGGGTTTCATGAAATAATGGATCTTTCAAAGTAAAAATACAATCATATCCCTCTTTTATTACTACTTATAGCCATCAACAATGTAACCTTACAATCAAGTGATAGTGCTAAGGGGGATTTTAAGGGTTTAAGACATTTCAAGGAGGGTTTGTGACTGTTAAGAAAAGGAAATAAGTGGAGGTCTTTGAGTCATGTTATTAACTATTTTACAACTCTTTAAATAGTCCCAAACCATGATCTAATCTATACAAACCCTACAGTCAAGTATGGTATATAAGGTAGGGGTTCAAGAGGGTTTCATGACAATTGTAGGGTTTCTTGTTCACAAAGGATATCATGAACCAATTATAGTTAAATTTTATCAAGAGATTTAAACCATATAGTGAGAATACTCAACATGGATTGAAGATGTAAACTAATGACCTATAACCATGATAATACATGCCTATATTCATCTAATGAAGGAGTTTTCCAATCAATATCCTAGGGAAGGGTTTTTTTTTTAAATCTCAAGCTAGTATTTAAAATGGATAATGTTGATTATAACCACTAAAAGAGGATGAAGGGATTCTCAAAATCATGATTATAGTTAGATCACCTTACCATATACACCCACACACCATTATATAGACTGTGCATAGGTAGAGGCTTAAAAGCTTGGTTATTAGTCAAATTGCTATGAAGGAGATACGTGGAGAGATATAAATTAGTCTAAATAATATTTAATCAGCTATTAAATATGGAATGTCCACTAAACATAATAAATCATAATCAATACTCACCTACAGTAGTGTATACCTAGTCATGTGAGCCCTAAATGCCTTGTTTTGGGGTCAAAACATGCTTGAAGAAGAGTAAAAGATGGTTTCAAGCATATTAAGGGGAATATTGAGTTATTTGAAGATCAATTTGATCTTGAAAACCTCCATTACCCATGAAATCAGTTCCAACAACATGAAAATGCAATCAATTATGTAGTAGGATTATTTAATGAAACAAAAAAAGTCAGTTGGCATTGAATATGGTCACAAGTAGTTCATTTTGGAGTTCCCACACCACATTTCATGCACATTTTCATCCTTCAAAGTGCCTTGTAATCAATAAAGGATCAATCAACCAGTTAAGTAGTCTTAAGGGCTCATGACTCCAAGTTAACAAATCATGACTAGTTGAATGTCTTCATGCATATTCATTTATTATCATGTAAAGAGGGACATTCAAACAATTCAAGCTCAGCTTCAAGTGGAGTTAATCAACAAATGTTGGCATAGATTTTATGCATGACAGAGAGTTGACGTCTCAAATGGGCCCACCACTTTTCCAATGCCAAATGGAGCTTCATGCAAGGTTTTTAAATATGAAGACAAGTTTAGAAGAATTTTAATGAATATTATAAATGAAATGGACTTGAGTTGAGTTGGATTTGACCTCCTTTCCTCCTTTTTATACCAATCTCTACGCTATTTTTTTCTATATATTTAGGCTTTTTAGCCATTTTTTAGGTCCATGCCTCTCTTAGCATGTCCAAACTCTACTAAGATTGAGTTTTGTAAACTTATCAGGTAAATAAAATGATTGTTTTAGGTTTCATTAATCTAGCATAGTGTGTTTATATCATTTCATTTGTATATGTGGTAGAGATTTCTCACTTGTCAATCCCCGTTCTCACATAATTTTTGGTAAGTTAACTTATATAAGTCATGTTTTAGTGTTTAATCTCATTTAGATGAGATAATAGTGGATGTAAGTGAATAACTAGTGCCTTTAATTATGACTATTCCATCATTTCACTCAATTATAGATCGCCTAATAAAACCTCTACATGAAATACTGATGCATAGGATTCATTTAGATTTGTAGATTCAATCTTTTATTGTCTTTTCAGTGTTTTATAAGCTCAAATAGAGTGAATGAACTAAAAATAAAGATATATCACCAAAATTAGAATAAAATTTCCCTTTTAGTAACTCTCTTTCCATTTTCATCCTAATATTAATTGGTTTAGTAAATTGTGCACAATGATATAATCAGAGCAACTAGCCTCATCAAAATATATAGGTCTAATATAGACATAGGCATCCCATGGCCTTAGATCATTCCCATGTTAGTTAAGGTATGAGTTAGAATTAAGTGATTTGATCTTTATTGGGTGCCATCTGAATATCTAACAATTCTAGCATGCTCGATGGGACCACTTATTCACACAAATTGAATGATTTTTAGATTTGCATAATTTTCATTCCCTAAGAGTTGTCAAAAGATCCTCTGTAAAAGGGAAAGAATTAGTTTTCACTAATTTACCCTTACAATTAAAAAACAAGAAGAAATACTCTCAATCAAATCCAAATCTTACACCTTTTATTCCCCCTATAGTTACACAAAATCCTTCTATTCAAGCCAATATTATTCAGTCAAACATTATAATAAATTCCATACCTCAGATGGTTGTTCCCAAAATACAAGCCTTTATGATATTAAATGGTGGTAGTCCTCCCAATATTACTTAATGGGATGATATTCCATATTTTAATCTAAAGGATCTTCCTTATTTTACAAGTGAAAATCTAGTTACCCCTATATAAAATATTGCATATATTGCTAACCTTTGTTCAATGCATCATGTTACTTAGGAGAATGTAGCCATGAGGTTATTAGAAAATTATTTCAAAGGTAAAACACTTCAAGGGTACATAGGATTGGAATCTACATAAATCAAAAATTGGGATGAATTTGGAGAGGTCATATGTAAGCAATTTGAAGACAAAAGTGATCATCTTTCACTAGTGGAGTAGCTTACTATTAGGTATGGAGCCCGATTATCTTCCAAGATAAAAGTTTAAAATTTTAATGGTATTTTAGTTGGGTTTGGATCCCAGTATTTGAATCCATCATGTTTCTACTATAGAAGTAATAAATGAAATAATTTGGTTACAAAGGTTTATGGAAGAATTGGGACATAGTCAAGAAAGATGTAAACTATATAGTGACAATCAAAGTGAAATCCATCTATCAAAAAACTTGACTTTTCACTCCAAGACAAAACACATTAAGTTGTGGTATCATTTCATTAATTTAGTGATAGAGGAAGAGAAACTAGAATTAGAGAAGAGACATACCACTAAAAATCCTACAAATATGATGACCAATGTAGTTACAAGAGAGAAACTAAATATTTTTTAGATTTAATTAGTCTTCATGGATGATAATTAAATTAAGGAACTTGTCTAGGTCTACATAGTATAGTGGATGCAGTAGTGGTGGAGTTATTTCAATCAATCTCTACATTATATATTGTTATGTGTGGAGCCCAATTGTCTTTGAGCATCAGAGGTTAAAATTTTGATGTTATTTCAATCAATTTTAGATCCTATTCTTTGAATCCCTCATGGCACCTTAGAAATTTTTTTGTTAAAATTGCCTTGTTAAATTTTAGTTTTGTAGTTAATCTAGGCCATTGAGTAAAGGTTTATAGATCTGATGATAAAGGTTATGTTTAGGTGTTTTTACCCCAAAATGTATTGATATATGGTTAAGATAGATTATTGTGATAAATTAATGAAATATTATACATAGAGAGGAGGCAATAAACGTAGAGAGATGTAACAGGGTTTGTTATAGGATTTTATTTCTCACTTGTATTTTTGGAAATAATAGACTATATAAGTTTGGTGGATGTTTCCCATTTTGGGTGAAGCATGTTAAATTAGGAATCTCTTATTATGTGCATGTTTATGTTTATTTTATAAATGTTTGATTAATTTATTTCATAATTTATCTTGTATGTGATATGGGGATAGATTTGGATTTTAATTTATCCTAACACTTACAACAATCAAGAGATTAAATCAATAATTCCTGGTGGATTTCACTTACAGGGTCCAAAAGACCTAGGATAAAATTCCTATAGTGATCAAGCCTACACCCGACTATGATTTTTAATAATATCTGAAGGCTCTCAGTTCAAATGTGGTTGTGATGATTCAATCCATGGGATCTAAAACTCTACCTCAATATTCTGAACTAGAAATCAAGGCTAAAATTACCTTATATAAGTAGGCAAGTTTTCTCCAAGGCCACCAATGCCTCTCTTTCTAGAGATCCATCCTCCCATTCTAACTATTGCTCTAGTTCTAGACTCAACAAAGTTTTATAAAATAGAAGGTGATCAAAATCATATATTTGGTAAGATAGAGAGTCTTATTAATACTCATAACAACAAGTTTATTAATTTGGAGAGATAAAAAGCTCCATCATACAAGCCATATTATAATACTAATCAAAATTATCAGTATAATAGGCCATCATATCAGTCTAATTAGTAAGGACAAAGGCATAATTCCTAATCAAATAAATATAATCCTAATGCTTTAAGAAATCATAAAGATAGAATTCTAAATCTGATCAATTATTCTCAAGAAGGACAATGGAACAATCATTGGGATCAAGAAAATAGCATGGTAATGAATCCAACTAGTGAGAGCTCACATCAGTGTTACATACAAAAGAGTTCAGTTCTTCCTTGATATGAGAACCAACCACATTATTATAATAAGGAAGCCTCTCTAACACATGGAGACATTCCTTAATTCAATCAAGAAAAATTTCCAAATCAATAAGGAGAAGGTAGTGGTAAAGTACAAGCTAAAACTACATTTGTGAGCTTCTAAGAAAGTGAGAATTATTTTGAGTATATGGCTGTAAATCAAAGTCAAAATATGCCTAATGTTTATAATTCAGTTGTATCAAATATTATATCTAATAAAAGGGTAATTGTTGAAGGTTCAAGTCTTGATAAGGTATCCCCTCTTCCCTCTCAACCACCACTCATGAGGTACCACAAAAAACATCAAATTAGTAATTTCAAGATCTAAAGGGGTAGAATGTGATAGGTCCTTACATCCCTTAGTTCACACAACATTTAATATCCCATCTTAATCTTATATTTCAGCCAAGGATATCCAATTAATATTATGGATCATATGATGAAAATTTTAGTATCAATTTTAATGTAAGATACACTACTAATCCTAAGATAAAATAAGTATCCACGGGAGGAGCTTTCAAAGCTCAATATCTCTAATAGACCACCAAAATATGAAAGAATAAGTGTTATTATAACCAAATATAATCTATCAATTGAACCTCAAGATCCTAAGGTGACTAAGCCTCCTCCAATTTATATTTTAGTTATCATAGGAGATTGTCTTATCCATAATTGTATGATTGATAGTGGATACAGTACTTATGTCCTGCCTAAATCCATAGTTGACAAAATAGGACTCAAGTATGAGCCTCATGAAAAATGAGTGATATATTTAGATGGTTATCCTACTAAAACAATGGGAATACTCAAATATTTTAGGATTTAACTTGTTACTTGTCTAATTTTCACCATTTCAAAGGATATAGTTGTTGTTGATTTACCTCCATATTTTGCACTATGCCTATCCAAAGATTTTACTACTAAAATAGGAGGTTATATTTCTTCATATTGGTCATTAATTGATTTTATAACTAGATATGGAACCAAATTCACTATAAGATCATCACCCATTTCTATATTTCACCTTGAACCATATATGCCAAATATGTCTAATATAAATTGTAGTATTTTAGAAGAAGATGAAGATACTATTGATCAAGAACCTTGAAATACACTTGAAAGCATACCAAAAATAATCTTAGATGAGTGGGATATTTATAACCATGGGTTTGAATATGTTGGTTTTCATTTCTACTACATGCATGAAGAAGGTGACTCATTATCTAGTCTCACCAGCTCAAATCAAGATCAAGAAGCATTATGGAATATGTTCTTTGATAGATCCAGATCAAAGAATGGGAGTGGAGATGGTGTAATGTTGGTTTCACCTCATAATAAAAGGTATTACTCTTCAATTATATTTTATTTTAGTTGGACATCAAATACAATAGAGTACAATTGCCTTTTTCATGGCCTTTAGTGGGATAAAAAGAGAGGTATTAAGCTTTTTTAGGTAAAATGTGATAGTGAGTTGGTAGTGTAAAATTTCAAAGGTTTAAGTGAAACAAATAACCCTCTCTTAAAGGCCTAAAAACATAGAATTTGGGACCTCATCAAATATTTATTATCATTTTATATTAATTCCATTCTTAGAGGAACTAATCAACATGTAGACAAACTTGCAGCCATAGGAGCATAATGTGATATAGTGGATCAACTCAAGGACAACAAAGATTAGAATAAAATAAAAATTTTATGTAGGCCTTAAATTCAAAATAATGAGGTAAGTTTTTAAGTCATTTATAGTGACAAATAGATAGCGTCTTTCTTCGAGAATGAGGAAAATTTTTGCTCAAAGAATAAAAATAAAATGCAATGCCAATATGAAGATCAAATTGTGCAATTGAGATCAAACAAGATGCCTAAAGGTTTAGTAACTTTTTAAAGAATTATAAATGAATATTATCAACTAAATAAGGACAAGATAATCATCTTTTCCAAAGAAGAACATTATGAGTAAGTTCACATAGTTGAAGGTAAGCAACTCAAGTGGTGTAAAGTGAATATTGGTACTAAGAGAGAGAATATTTCATTTCATTATGTAAATAATTCATGTATATTTTTGCTTGAGGATACCATTATTTGAAAGATTTTTATCTTAAGTTATCACATCATACTATTTATCTTCAACAAGATGCAAATCTATTAAGAAAAAAACAAAGACCAATCAATCCCAATGTTAAAATACTCATGAGAAAGGAGCTTACCATGTTGATTGAGTCTAGTATAATATTTATTATCAAGCACTCAACATGGGTATCAAACCTTATACTAATGATAAATAATAATGGCAAGATAAAATTATGTGTAGATTTCATAGATTTGAACAAAGTGTCACTGAGATACCACTATCATCTTCCTTCCATAGAATAAATCTTGCAGAGAGTATCAGGTTCATAGAGATTCTCCTCACTAGATGGGTACTCAGGTTAAAACTAGATATTGGTGAAAGAAAAAGATCAGTATAAAACAACTTTCACAACCAAATGGGGTACTTATGCCTATACAAATATGTATTTTGGGCTCTTTAATGCTTGAGACACTTTCCAAAGGACAATGGATGTTTCCTTTCATGGTATTTTGAGTGAAATGGTCTTAGTTTATCTTGATTACATTATTTTACTTTTAAAGGATCCTAATGATCATCTAACACACGTGAGAGTTATTTTTGATAGATGTAGATAATTTGGAGTTTCATTGAATCGAAAGAAGTGCATCTTTTTAGTATAGAGGGGAGAATTATTGGGTATGTGGTATCCAAAGATGGTCTCTCTATTGATCTAGAGAGAATAGAATCAATTTTTGCTCTATTATTATGAAAAAATAGGAAAGGATTGCAAATCTTCTTAGGAAAGATCAATTTCATCAGAAGATTTATTCTTGGATTTGTATAACTGGTAAGGCCACTCACTCAAATGTTGAAGTAAAATCAAGAATTCACATGGAGTAAATAGGGTAAGAGAAGTTTTAAGTCCATCAAATAAGAAATTATCCAAGCTCCTACTTTTATTAATACATATTTTAGTAAGTATTTCTTTATGTATGCTTTTTCTACATTTAGTATAATTTTAGCCATGCTTATGCAATAGAATAGTGAAGGTTTGGAACAAGCCATTGCTTTTTTTAGTCAATATTTGGAAGACTATGAGGAGATGTATTATTTTTTTGAAAATAATTTACTTTTTATTATAAAAATATCAAACAAATTTAGACATTTGGTTTCAAACAAAAATATTATACTAATGGTATCTCATCCTAGTGTGAAGGATTTCATCCTCAATAGAGACTTAAATGAAAAGAGAGTTGGATGGGTAACTAAGGGAATGGAATATGATATTGAATTAAAGGTAAAAAATATAGTTTGAGGTAAATATTTGTGTGAACATATTTCAAAAAATGTGAAAGAAGAAGAAGAGATGGTTTTGACACTTTAAGACACCCAACAAAAAGTTAAAAGTACTTTTACATCCAGCTAGAAATAAGACATTTCTAGATTCCTTCAAATATTAGAATGTCCAATGGGATTAGATGAATCAAGGAGAATACATTTTAGGCTTGAATTATTACCATACATTCTAATTTATGGGTTACTTTTAAAAAATGACATTGGAGGTAGGCTTTTAAGGTGTGTTAAAACTAATCATTTTGAGAAACTTTTTGAGCAATTTCATCATAGTCCTTCTAGAGACCATTTTAAAGCCAATACCATAGATAAAAAATCATTAGATATGGTTAATTTTGTCCTAATTTATTTAAGGATACACATACATGGGTTAGGAAGTGTGCAAAGTGTGTAATGCTTATAGGAAAATAAAGACTAACTGCTATGCCACTAAGGCTTATTTAGGTTGAACAACCATTCATGAAGTGGGGTTTGTATTTAATTGGCATGATTCATCTTCCATCTAGTGTTGGTCACAAGTCAGTCTTGACAACTATATATTATTTCACTAGGTGGGTGGAAGTAGTGCCTTTGGAAGAGGCAAATGAGAACTTTATGCTTGAGTTATATGAAAGTCTAGTCACCCTTTTTTGAGTACCTTCCACTATAATATCAAACAATGATTTAGAATTTAATAGTGTAAAGGTATGTTAATAAGATATTTATCAAGGCATTTATCTAACATATTCATCAAATTACTATCCATAGGGTAATGGAATAGATAAGTCCACTAACAAGACCCTGATTTAGATCATCAAAAGAACATTGGAAGATAATTAGAGATCTTGGAACACAAAGTTGAAGACTAATTTATGGGATGATAAGATCACCCCCAATAAGGCCATTGGCCATTTTCTAAATCTATTAGTTAATGATACGATATTCCAACTTTGGAGCTTGCATACTAGAAAGTGATGCAATGGAGGTTAGGATGAATGATTTGAGAGAATTGGAGGAGATAAGAAATGATACCATGCATACCATGTGGTTAAAATATTATAAAGTTAACATTTTTTTTTGAAAAAATATCTTCATCAAAGAGATTCTAGCAAGGAGACATAATACTCAAATGGGATGAAGAGTGTGTAAATCCAGGTGAGCACTCCAAATTTGATAGCCTTTAGAGTGGACCTTATATAATCACTAATTTTAAGGAAATGCTTTCTAATTATCCAAATTTAGTGGAGAATAACTTCCAATTCCTATTAATAGGATGTTCCTCAAGTTCTAATATTAATAGAGCCACTCCTTTGTATATAGTCATAGTTTCATTTCTCTAAGTGCACATGTGCACATGATTTTAGTAGTTGTTTTTCTCTTTCAGTCCATTGTGGTTACTTACTCTAAGTACACAGATGCACATGTTTTTATTGGGTTAATTTTTATATTATGTCTATGTGTCTGCAAGTTTTCCTAATTTATGTATATAGTTGAAGCCTATTTTTATCAGAGTTGTTACATTTCCTTAATCACCAAGTTGTTGATCCACTATGAGTCACTAGAAATGATAACATTTTAGAATTATAAACTAAATTTTAACCCCTAAAATTCAAAACTTTGATGACCATTGCCATATCTTTTTTTTTGTATACCTCATAAGGTCCTTGTTTAAGGGAAAAATGACTAACATAGGCCTTGAGAAGCCATACCATCATATGCACATCACGTAGGAATGAGTAGAAAAAGATGATAAATCATTTAGTAATTACACTTGAGGAGTCTTTTAGATTTGAGTAAATGCATGGACATGAATTCATTCATTACTAAATAATGCCCTACAAATTTAGTGCCTTAATGAACCTTGCATCTCAAGTTAAAAATGTTTAAAGTTGAACATGTAGAATGAGATGTGCATGGGGATGTCAAACTTAAGCCATGGGAACTAACCATTTAGATTAAAATAATCTAGGGAATAATTGAGTAGCTAACAAGTGTCCAAAGCTTACAATCTAAGATGAAGATCCAATGGTGAGCATGTAACCTAATGGTATAAATGGATCCCAAGATCTAATAACGAGCATTTATTCATACCTCAAAGATCACTAATGAGCATCAAGTCAGAAATTTAGCATGAATGCATTAATGAAAAGTGGAAATATCCTTGGCTACTTTTCAAATGATTAAATTATGAGAATTGACTGATAGATGCCAGTGGGCCCAAACATATCAATGATGCATGTGTAATCATACACAAATATCTAAGGGTGGGAAATGAGTTAACAAGTTAATGAATCTCAAAACCAAATGAGAAGATGCCAAGTGTATTAACTACATTAGACTAAAAAAATATCAATGAATCAAATTCCTTCATACAAAAATAGATCTATAATGTGTATGAGGTTAAGGAGTCAAGGGACTCATAGTAGGATCTTGTGGAAAAAATAAAGAACTAACACTTGGCACAAAATGAGAAGGCTCGAATCAAGATCGGTGGTCAAAATTAAAATTTGAAAGCCAATAAAAAATGGAAGTGACTTGGGTTGAAGAGGAAGAAATATTTTCAATTTTAAACATCACCATTAAAGCTCAACCAAATTCCATCTATCAAGAAGACCTATGCTTAAATTTTGAGAAAGGGGTAGATGCACAATCTTGGAAAAACATCTTAATAGTCAACATTGTCATTTACTTAACATGTAGCTACTTAAAGTGGGAAGTCATAGCTCTATTAAGTCCATGCATAAGAAGAATTTATTTTTATAATATAATCAAGTAGAGGATTGGTGCTAAAGTGTTTATCTTCAAATTTAAATGGATTTTCCACATTGTTCATCTAATATTCATATGGATATTTTCATGCACTTTTAGTCATTAAGTTCTAGATTATGCATGGGAAATATAAAGTGATGTTAACTAATAATTAAGTGCCAAATAATTCTTAGTTGACTCTATAACTACTTTTTCTTTCACCTTCCATATATCTATGCAAACAAAGGTATTCAAACACTTCAAACTTAGCTTCAAGCTTGAGTTAACAATCAAGGATGGGTTTAATTTATCATGCAAGGGTTTTCCAACTCAACAAGGGATCACAACCTTCCTTTTGATGCCTAAATTGAAGATCATGAATGAGTTTGAAGATTTCATGGATAATTGAAGACATTGTTTAATATTGTAAAAAGTACTTTAATCTAGAGTTAACTCAAGGAAGATTGATCCTTTTTTCTTCTTTGTGACATTTGCTAGAGTATTTTCTTTCGGATATATATGTTGGATTTTGAAATATAATTTAAAAAGGATATTAAATATGGTATACAAAGAGATAAAAAAATGTAATTTTCACCATAAAATAAATAAAGATTTTTGTTTGTAGATTAATTTATGGTGGTAGTGTGCATTGTTGATTGTGTATTTGCATATAAGTGTGATAGTTGTCATATTTAATAGGTCCTTTCTTCACCTACTACTATAATTTCATCCTCAACATGTTAATTAAAGAGATAAGAATAGAAATTTCACTGAATATTATTTGTCTGTAGTGTCCTTAAAGACCTTCATGCACATACCTTCAATTTCCAAATCATCTTTCAAGCCTTCCTTTAAACACTAACGTTTAGGACTAGTCTACATTTTTTTTTGATCCATATGTGTGCCTTAGTTTTAAAGATTTCATAGGATAAACAACCATTTAGGTGCATTACCAAAGGTAAAGTAGGATTTATTTTCAGTTTCTTCATCCCTTTTCACCCAAAAAATTAAAATATGTTTAGTAATTATTCATCAATTCATATATTCAAAAGAGCTAGCCTCATCAGAATCTAGAGGTCTAATCTAGATATAGGCATCCCACATCCTTAGATCATTCCCATGTTAGTCCAAGTATGAGTTAGACTTGATTAATCTAATCTCTATTATGTGATATTTAGATAGCTCATATTTAGGTTGTCATTGATGTAAAAGAGAACATATGGTTCTAATGAATGAATGACATAGAAGTTGTGTTTGATATCTTGGATAGATATGGCACATTTTCAAGTCTATAAGGACAAATAAGAAGTTATGAGGAATCTATAGATGTCTTGGTGAAGTTTTGGTGTGTCACTTGATCATTTAGAAAGAGAAACATGAATCTTCTTCCTTCAGATAAGCCAAATTGTCATTGCATGCCATGTAGATATGAATGAACCAGAAAGTTTATGCATTTAATGTAGGTACTCAATAAGTCAATTGAGGTCAAAGGTTTTCATGGAGATGTTGTCTATAGTGCCAAAAAGGTACCCTAAATATTTTAACTCTTGAAGTGTTTTCTAACTCAAGTTATAAACCTTAAAAGTTGCTCTTGTAGATTATGATGTGCCAAAGACCATCAAGTTTATCTATGTTGAAGTCTGGGGTCAAATAATCAAGTAGATCTAATAGTGAGTATTCATCATCTATATTGTGATCTAATGGTGCACGTGAAGTCAATATTTCAAAGGTTATTAATATTTCATGTTATAATGACACGTGTCTTAATCATGATGATTTTATAGAATATCAATGACATGTAGGTGTTCATACATATAGAGATCAATAGTTTATTTCATGTCAAATACTTAATGTGAATTGAAGGTATGCAGAGCTACCAAGTGAAACAATCATAGAAGCATGGATCAAATATCAATGGTGAGTATTACAAGGTAAATACAATGCTACTCCCAAGGAGATCAATGGAGAACGTTTGATCTAGTTTCTAGGGGACATGAGATGAAGACACGTGTCTACAATATTTTCATTACATATTGATCATTAAAATTTAAAAATTCAAATCAACAAAGGGAAAAATTATTCTTTAGTATTTAAGCTATATATATTGATCTAGTATGAATTTCATAGTCATGTAAAAGGAAAATCTGAATAGGACTTCAAGTTACATCCAAAGAATCTAATAAGAATGTTTGAATGTTTGTATAATCAAATATATTAAGCTCCAATGTTGATTGTGTGTTTGAACATGTGACCCAATTTGTTATTAATAGAATTTTGATGTTTCAAGATGAAACATCTATTGAATACTGTTATAGACTCCATGAGGACAAATTATGTGTATTTTTGAGGTTTGAACATTCCATATTTAGTGTGAATAAAGGATTAGAAGTTGAATATGTTCTATGAGTCTCTAAGGATTATGAAAAAGTCTTTAATTTCATGATATTCCCCTAATCAGATATGGAGAATCAAAATAGTATAACAATATTTTAACTATGTATGACAAGCCTAAGTGGTTATTTTGAGATAGTTCTTTTTAGTCCTTAGATATTGTGTTGAAGTGTATAATGCACATGGAAGTGTTATAAATATCTTGAAGGTTTCACCCATATAATATAATCATATTTCTATGTGAAACATTTGAGTGTTTGCTTCATATGTTTGAAACTATGTTTTCTATGTGTGTATACCTAAAAAGTAAGGAGACCTAATAGGTAGGTTAAAGTATTGAGTTGGTATTCCAGGTGGCATGGACCCATATGAGAGTGAGCAATGGGATATTGGAGATAGGTTTTATGTTTTTAAAATATTGGCAAAGGTTTAAGGTGGTCAAATCAGTCTCACATGTAATGTGTGAGTATGAAGGCCTAATTATTTTAGGTCTCACCAAGACCTAATGATGGTTTGGGGATAATAAGTTAATGAAAAACCTATGAAAAGTGTGTTTATCACATGTAATGTGTGTATTGACATATTTTAAGTTTGATTAAAATATATAAATCATTTTGGCCAACCAATATGGGTCATACTAAGAGAGTAGTATAAATAAATGGTATTGTTGGCCTATTTGGGTGTGTTGAAAAACTATCAATTCAAGTGAAGTAAATAAACTTTAAAAGAGAAGGTATAGGTAATTGAGGACCAATAAAGAGTGAAAAGGATCAATCATTCTTTTATAATCAATTTGATGTAGGAGGACACATAGGTCATTGGACCTAATGAGCCTAGAAGAGGCAATTTGAGTGAGTTAGTCCTAAAAGTAGCTTGAGAGAGATGAGAGGTGAAGAGTGTAGATAAAAGTGGTAATCATTAGTTTAAGAGTATAAATAAGTGTTTAAGATGATATATTTAAAGTATCTAACTGGGTGCTTAGTTGCTTAGGGGTTTATTTCTTCCTTACAACATAAAGCTTGCTAAAGCTCTAATTGTTGTGGGTGCTCAACTAGATAGTGGAAATATCTCCCTATGGGATTGGTGTCTCACTAAACTAAGGGATGGATGTTCCTTAATTAGTTGGTACTAATCCAAATTTTGGATCTTTTTATTACAAGTTTGTATTCCATCTTACAGGGTTAAGTGGGTTTTATCCCCCAAGAAGGTTTCCCACATATATGTTGTGTTCATGTGATATATGCTCTTATGTATGCTTTAGATGTATGTGTTTTCATGTGTATGTTTCTTGATAAATTTGATGTATACTAAATTTTTAAGAGTTGGTAATTTAGTTGGATTATCTTTCATCATTCATTCAACCCCTAATGATTGTACCTTTAATAATTAGTATCAAAGCGGGACCTTTGGTATAATTTTAACCACTTGAAGGTGATCCAAGGTACAAAGATGGATAAGTAGTTGAGGAAAGAAAATCTTTAGTTGAGATAAATGGTCAAAAATCTTGAAGAATAAATTAGTTATATTAAGGCTAGGAAGAGTAATTATAATTCCAAGGATG
Source organism: Torreya grandis (assembly GCA_037957365.1). Classification (NCBI taxonomy): domain Eukaryota; kingdom Viridiplantae; phylum Streptophyta; class Pinopsida; order Cupressales; family Taxaceae; genus Torreya; species Torreya grandis. Next base: position 493,535 of record JARHVA010004401.1, read on the forward strand.
ATGAACATGAGATAATACTTGAGAAGCTTAATGAGTAAATCATGAAACATAGTGATATGAAAATTCATGTTCAAATCATGTTTGAGAGATTAAGTGAAATATTCAAATAAGACAATATGACCACACAAGATATTGAATATCAATTAAGAGTTACAAACACTAATCTAATTTCAAAAGAGTAAAAATGTAGACATCTCAAAACTCAATTATAAGAGACAAATGCCAAGTTGAGTTCAAAGCAAGGTGAGAATGATGAGTTTAAGTCCAATATTGATTATATAAAGATTATTGAAGAGAAAGCATGTATAATGAAGGATGAAATGGATATAGAAGCTAAGAGGGATAATGAGACTATCCAAGTTCTCAAATTTTAGCTAGAGGCTGAAAGTTCAATAATGAGAACTAAAGAGGTTGAGAGCATTCAATTGAGAACCAAGATAGTTCATTGAAGGATGAGCATGAGAATTTTTTTTTCAAGGTAAACAAGGTTGAGAAAGAGAAATAGAGGTCAAATAAAGACAAGAAGGATTCAAGCACCAAGTAAAACATGATAAGACCTACCATGGAACTAAATGGTATAAGGTATGAAATTTCAATTCATGGTCACTACTTTGCATGTAAGATTTTTAGTCATAAGGCAAGAAACTGTAGAAGGAAAAATAGTTGGTTATCTAGAAGTATGGATAATGTGGCTAATATAATTGTCATGACATTGGACATATTTCTATATTTCACCCCAGAATACATAGAAAATACTAACCTAGGTATGGAGATCTAAGATAGTGAAGCTTTAGCATAATGAACCTAAGAGATAAGATGTTATTTATTTCATTTGTCATCATGTTGGTCATATTTCAAGATATTGTCTATGCAATCTCTCAAGTTATAAGAAGGTTCATGGACATCCTAGAGTGATCATAAAAGGTCAATACCTAGTATGGAATCCTAAAGAAGTGAAGACCAAGAAAACTAATTGATTTGAGCTAAAAAATCAATGTGGACTACTTGTTAAAGTAAAAGAGGAATCAAATATGAAGAAGTTTTAATAATTACAAGATAATGTATCATCTATCTAGATAGAAAAGGAGAATAAAAAGTTAGTTTAAGTAGGGCTCAAGGAAAAAATCACAGTGTTAATTTAGGTTAGTTTTATGGTATGTATGGATCCAAGAGAACATCTTATTGTTGTTGAGCAAGTTTCATACAAATAAAATTAGTTGTCAATGCCCATTGATGAAGTTATTTCTTCAATTGAAAAGGTATGTCATGAATCTTTGTTGTCTTTATATGTTATCAATCCAATCTTAAAATAAAAGGATAATATTATATTGGATGAGCATGTTACTTATCTTAAGCCAAAGAATAAGAATAATAACTATCAATATCAGATGACTAATTAGGAGAAGGAATATGTGGAGTTATATGGAACTCCTAGTTTCACATTATTCTAGGACATTATGGGTTAGGGTTTCTCTATCTACACTTCAAGAAAACACTTGACATCAAGAGGAATCATGGTGGATTCTAATTGAAATTTTATTGATGTTGTAAGATAATAAATGTCATAATAAGATGTGTTTGTTTACTATGGAAGGACATGATAAGATATTTTTAGAAACAATGATCCTAAAGTCAAAATTTTGATAAAATTTGAAGGATGGTCTAGTTGGTCAAATGGTAAAGAATGAAGATGTTGGTTCTGAAGGTATGTAAGAAGAGAATGGAGGTTTCCAAGTTTTTAATCAAGGATGGTGAGTTATCAAGATATTATATTGAATATAAAGTTATGTTGATCTTTTTCAAATGTGCTCAAGGTGTGTTTAGGGTTTTTGGTCCTAAAGGTAAGAACTTGTCAATTGCTTAAATTGTTTAAATAATGAATTTTGAAGACAAGGTTTATATTTAGTATGAGGAAAATGTGGTCATATGTTTAATATAATGAAAAAGGTATTAATGTTCTATAGATAACAAGTGTGTATGCCATAGAGGTCACAATGTTTTGAAGATAAGATGTTTCCAAGAGTTTTGACTAAAGTGTTATTGGTAGATCTAGTTCATTGAGAGGACTTATTGAAGATGTAATGATCCAAGTGAAGCATGGAGTTAGGGGAAGATAATTTAGATAGTTTTAAAGGATTGAATAGCTATACATGATGTGATGGAGAGCATATGTGATATGTTCTAGTCATGGTGGACATATGAAGAAGTCTATTAAAGTTGTGAGTTCAAGAAGATTGATATGATGACTTGATCAAACCAAGTCATGTGATTTGAAAGGGTATTGAATCTTCATGTATTAGAAAAGAGAGATTTTGATTTCTATAGCTAGATAGGTCCAAGTATTAGATAAGTCCAAGTTCAAATTTGTGCATGTCAAAAGGGGAGTAATTAATTCATATGCTTGAATGTATGTAAGTATCCTAAGTATCTTAAATATTATTTGAATACATACATGATTTTAAGGAATGATTATTGGCATGTTGAGGAAGAGACCCTTTGTCATTAATGTCAAAGGGGGAGAAAGATCAGAATGAAGGGGTTCAAATGAGTAGGAAGTCATTCTAATGGTGTTTTTCCATCAATGACAAAATGGGAGATTGTTGAGCATGGTCATTGATGTTAGGTTGCCATTTATGTCAAAGATAGAATATTATTCTAGTGCATGAATGATAAATTTGTGTTTGATAGCTTGTAGAGATATGGCACATTTTTAGGTCTATAAGAACAAATAAGAAGTTTTAAGGCATCCATAGATGTATTGGTGAAGTTATGTTATGCCAATTGATCATTTGGAAAGAGAAACATGCATATTCTAGCTTTAGAGATTCTAGACCATCATTGTACATCATGAATATATCAATTAATTAGAAAGTTTGTGCATTTAATGTAGGTACCTAGTAAGTCAACTAAGGTCAAAGGTTTTAATAAAGATGTTTTCTATAATGCCAATAAGGTACCCTAAAGATTTGGACTCTAGAATTCTTTTCTAGCTCATGTTATAAACCTTAAAAGTTCATCTTGTAGACTGTGATGTGCCATATACCATCAAGTATAACTACATTAAATTTCGGGGTCAAATAGTCAAGTAGATCAATGATAAGTGTTCATCATCTAGATTGTGATCCAATGGCACATGTGAAGAAAATATGTCAAAGGTTCCTGAGATTTCATGTGCTAGTGAAATGTGTCTCAATCATGATGATTTGATATAAGATCAATGAAATGTGGGTGTTCATATAGATGGAGATCGACGTTGTGGTTTGATTCAAATAGTTAATGTGCATAGAAGGCAAATAGAGTTTCCAAGTGGCACAATCATAAAATAAAAGATCAAATATCAATAGTATTTTTTGTAATTTAAAGACCAAGATATTCCCAAGGAGATAAATAAACTGAGTTTGATTTAGCTACCAAGGGACACAAGATAAAGACCTGTGTCTGTAATATTTGCATTACATAGTGACCGTTAGAAATTGAATATTCAAATTAGCAAAGGGAAAAACTAGTCCATCATGTTTGAAATATGTCTTTTGATCTAGGACTAATTTCATGGTGGTGTAAAATGAAAAGTTGAAGAGTAATTCAAGGTACATCTATGGAATATGATTAGAATGTCTAAATGTTTGTACAATCAAAGATATTAAGCTCCAAAGTTAATTATGTGTTTGACCATGTTTTTCAAGTGATCTAAGAAGGATATTTGAGTTGATATTAATAGATTTTTGATGTTTCAAGATGGAATATATATTGTATAGTGTTATATAGTCTATGAGGACCATTTGTGTGGATTTTGGAGGTTTGACCAATCCATCTTTAGTGTGAACAAAGACTTAGAAGTTTATTATGTTTATTAAATGTACTAATAGATTGAGTGACCATGTTATAGGAGTAATGTGAAGGTGTTTTGAGAAGAGTTGAAAAATAAAATGAGTATGGAGATGTTATATGATTCCCTAAGGATTATGATAAAGTATTGGATCATGACCCTGATTAGACATGGATATTCAAAATGGTATAGCTATATTTTGAATGTGTGTGACCAACCTAATGGGTCATTTTGAGAGAGTTATTTTTAGTGCTTAGATATTATGTTCAAGTGTATAATGAACATGGAGGTGTTTGAGAGGTCCTAATGGTTTAACCCATATTATGTAATCCTATGTCTATGTGAAATATTTGAGTGTTTGCTTTAGAATTTTGAGACTGTGTTTTCTATGTATATACCTGAAGAGTAAGGAGACCTAATTGGTATGTTCAAGTAATGAGTTGGTGTTATAGGTGACATGGACCTATAAAATATTAGGAAATGGGATATTAGAGATAGTCTTGATGTGTTCTATGAATTGATAAAGGATGAATGTGGTACAAGTAGTCTCACATGTAACATGTGAGTATGAAGGCCTAATTATTTTAGGTTTCACCAAGACGTAATGGTGGTTTGGGGATAATGAGGTAATGAATGACCTATGAAGAGTGTGGTTATCACATGTAATGTGTGTATGGACCTCTGTTAAGTGTGTTTCATATATATAAATTATCTTTCCTGATGAAGGTGGGTTATACTAATAGAGTGGTATTGTTGGACAAGGTCATTTGTGTCTTAAGTTGTCATTGATGTCAAAGAGAGAATGTGGTACTAATGCATGCATGAAAAAGTTATTATATTGAGAGATTGAAGAGATATGACACATGTAAAAGTATATAAGGATAAATAGGAGGTTGTGAAGAATCCATAGATGTCTTGGATGAGCTTTGTTATGTTTTGTGATCATTTAGAATGAGCAAAATGCATCTTTTAACTTGAGAGCAGCCAGAACATCACTGCACATCATGTAGACATGAAAGATATAGCATGTTTGATCATTTATTTTAGGTAAAGATAAAGTCAATAATGACCAAAGATTACATAGAGATGTTTTATATAGTTCTAAAAAGTTACCCTAAAAATTTGGAGTCTTGAAGTGTTGTCTAGCTCAAGTTATAAAGCTTTGAAGTTACTATAATAAACTGTGATGGGTCAGAGATCATCAAGTTTAACCATGTCAAATACTAAGGTCATTGTTCTAGAATATCCAAAGGTGAGCACTTAATCATATGTATTGAGATCAATTGTGCATATTAAATAAACATGTCAAATGTTTCACATATAGGTAACACGTGTCATAAGCTCACTAGTTTTACATAAGATCAACGATGAGTGGAAGTTCATTCTGAAAAAGATCAATGGTGTGGGATAAGTCAAAGAGTCTATAATGCATGTAATACTTTCAAATGGAACAAGCACAAGGGAATATTAGTAAAGTACTCAAAAATTATGTGAGGGTGTTAAGTGTCATAATCTTGGGAGTTTTGAGAAAGATTTAATGATGAATTTTGTAAGATACAGACCTAGTTATTCCATAGAGATTGATGGAGCGTGTTTATTCCAAACTATCAGGAAGCAACGAGATGATCACACATGTTCAAGGTTTAACATTTATAAAGTGGATAAATATGAGTTAAAGTTAGAGATACTTTCAAAGAAGATCAATGGTGTGAGTTGAGTGAGATAATTGAATAGAATGAGATGTGTTCTAAGTGATCAAGGTTTAATTGTGATCATTTGGATTTAAATATTTGAATTTAACAAAAGAAAGACTAGTGCTTAGTTTTTAAGCCATAACTTTTAATCTATGTAGAATTTGATGTTGAAGTATAAAGGAAAAGTTGTAAAGGACTTCAAGATTCATATCATAATATTCATTTAAAGGTATAAATATTTTTACAATCAAATTTATTGAGCTCCAAAGTTGATTGTGTGTTCATTCATGCCCTGCAAGTAACCTGAGAAGGGTAATTGAGTTATTATTGATGGTATTTTAATGATTAAAGATGAGATAAGTATCTAAAAGCATTTTTTACTCCATGAGGACCCTCTATATGAGTTTTAAAGGTTTTATCAATCATATTAAATATGATCAAAGGCTTAAAAGGTGATTATCTACTTGTTCATGGTGGCTATGTGCACATAATGTTGTTTTAGTGAATTGAGCTTTAGTATAAGGGTGTTGTGATGGTTTTTATCACTTAAGGAGGACTTATAGATTATGTGGCATGATTACATGTATTTTAAAGTGTTCTTTTGTTATTAGTCTACTTGAATAAGTGTTAAAGAGGTGAATGGGTCTTTATAGGATGTAAAAGTTGACTTAGGCCTATTTGAAAGAGGGTTGTGCTTAAAGGTGACCCATTTTATATGCCTTAAGGGTGAATTCATGTTTTGTATCTAAAAAGGAATGTGGTGATCATAATAATCATGAAGTATCTATAAAAGGTGAAATGAAATGTGATGGTTTCTAGGCTTATTGATGAGACTTGTGTAGAGTTGAGGAATATGTGTTGAGAGATAGATAAAGACTTGTATGAGCTGATCAAAGAGAAGGTGTATGATATGTGGATTATTTAAGAGTTATTTTAAATAGAGGATTATGTGGATGACCTTTTTTCATGTCTATGTTGTGATTATAGAGTCAATACAGGTTTGTGGTTGAGGATGAATGAACAAGTTTAGAGAGATGTAAAATGGTACTTTGGAAGAATTACCTATGTGAAGTAGGGTTGAGAGAGTGTTAATTATTTAAGAGAGGTTTTATAAATTTTGACTCTATCATATTGATATGAAATCAAAATTATGGATCTATTAATTTCATGGGTGTCGTGTGGGTGATCAACATATAAAACAAGTGGGTGCTTTTTAAAACTTAGGGTGGGTGATCCTTGTGAAGTGGGTGATTCACCAAAAGGGTGTTTTATTTTTAATAATCTTATATTTAAATTATTCCATATGTTTATAAGCTTGAGAGTGGGTTTTATTCCACATGAAGGTTTCCCACAGAAACTATGTGTTGTGTGTTTGATCTTGTGTATGCATTGAATGAATGAGCTCTCTTGTTAATATTGCTTAATCAAGTTGATATACATTAATTGATTTATAGTTTTAAATATTTGTAATTGAATTTTAATATCTTCCATTAGTTATTCACCCCAATAAATTATTATACCTCCAATAATTGATATCATATCTAGACCTTCATATCAAGTTTTAACCATTTGAAGGTGATCCAAGGTACAATATGGAAAGTCAACAAATGTAGGTTTTATATAAAAATAAAGCACCAGTGTTTAATGGGTCAAAATATTATTTCTATATTACAAGGATGAGGACATACATCATGTCTCCAAGGTTTGATATTTGACAGTCTATCATGGATGGATATACTACACCAGCTAATCCTCTAACTAGTGCTGCTAACAAGAAGTGAAGAGAGAATAACTTAAAATATATGAATGATATCATTTATTGTCTATCTGAGGTTGAGTTCACCAAAGTGATCCATTAAAAGTTTTATAAAAAAATTAAGTCAAATTATAGACTATACATGAAGGATACTCAAAGCTAAAATTGGACAAGTTACAAACCTACCAAATGTAATTTGAGAGTCTCAAGATGAAGAAAGAAGACATTGTGGCATCCTATCTTATAAATTTGATGAGATAGTAAACATTATCAGAGGTCTTAAAGAGATGATTTATGAAGCTACTATAGTTTAGAAGGTATTGAGGACCCTTACACTCAAGTTTAATTCAAAGGTTTTTGTTGTAAAAGAAAGTCATGATCTCACTTAGATGAAGATGAATGAATTACATGAGATTATTTCTTCTTATAAGATGAGACTTGATGAGGATAGACCTCCTAAGAAAGAATTTGCCTTTATGGTGATCAAGGAGATAAAACCCAAGAAGATAAATTTAATTCTTGAAGGTTTTGATCTTAATTTAGATCAAGTTGAAGCCCTAAATTCAAAAAAAATGAATGTAGGATTAGGTAAGTATGAAGAAAGACTTCCTTTAAATTTTATTTCATGTGGTAAAGTTTGTCACTTTACATTTAGATGTCCTAGTAGAGACAAGCCTGAACACAAAGAATCTTCTAAGGAGTCATATGACATTGAACACAAGAAATCAGAGGGTTTAGTAAGTACAATATATTCTTCAATAATAAAAATGGAAATAAGGAATCATACAAAGGAAGTAAGAGCCTTTACCATGAATAATATAGCAACTCATCTATAGAAGAAGTGATTGCATCTGACAGTGATGATTCTTTGCATAACAAGGACAAAGAGACATTTTTCATGGCTTTTAGTGATGATGAAGGTGAATTATCCTTAAGAAATATTTTTTTTGATAGAAAAAACTCAGAGGAATAAGATGAAAAAGTCACTCTTGAAGACAAATATCTAGACACTATAGAAGAAATGAAGTTGCTACAAAATAAGGAAAAAACAATATGTCTTGATCAAATACTATGAGGAATAAATTGGAATATTTAAAGGAAGATGAGTAATGAATTCAAGGAACATGATGAGATCATAAAATAGCTTGAAACTCATTTTTTTACTCTTGATGAAGAAGTAAAGAGTAAGAATAAGGAATGCATCATGTATCAAATAGAGATAGAGTCTTTGAAAATGAAACTAAGTCAAGATATGAGTAGAGATACAGATGATGAAAAAGAAAAGGAGGATTATGAGAATAAATTGAGGAGTGATCTTTAAGATCTAAATATTAAGAAGAAAAATAATAATAATAAGATTTCACAAATCAAGGACTATGAAGAGAAATTCAGTGTGTTTGAGGCAAGATTGATCGAATACACCAAGGAACATGAAGATATAGTCAAACATTTAAGTTATCAATTGGAAATAGTATCTATAATACTAAAAGATAAAGAAGATGAGTGCTCAAAGTATGTGATTAAAATTGAGTAATTTAAATCTAAATTAGATAAGACTTCAAGCTAGGTGAAGTTTGTTGATGCCTCAATGTGTACCATAGGTGCCCAATGTATTTAATGAACACTTATCATTTTAAAATTTCTAAGAACTCAATGCAAGAGTTACAAGTTATGATAATATTGTTAATTTTATATAATAGAGGCATAAAAAGTGAACTATTTCACAATATTTATAATGTTTGGTGGTTAAGAACCACCATGGCCACATAGTAGATCTATGCAAAATATGAAGTATTTATGCTGAGAATAGTGAATTGTGATTAAAAAAAACTAATTATAATAACTAATATAAGATGGATATTTATAATGATAATTAAACTAGAGTAAATTTTTTAAAAAGGAGCAAATGGAAGGGTAAGATAGAAAAGAGATGTTGTTAGTCTTCATTCCAAGCATCACGACAAAGTTAAAATCTTATCCAAGCCTATACTTAACCAATATATGACATCAAATAAGATAAGCTCAAATCATATCACACATCAGGAATGCTTCTAAGGAAGGTTTAAATAATGTAAATAAGAACTTGGTTCACTTTGAAGACTTACTCCTATAAGTAAACAACATTAGCCCAAATGCAAGAAGAGTAAGAAAATGAAATGAACATAATAAATTTTAGTCAACATAGCATTGGCACAAGTTAAAAACTCTACAATAAAATATACACACCAATAATTCATAAGAACCATTCAAATCTAGAAGTTAGAACAAACAAGTGAGAGAGAAGCCATGATAATAAAAGACAAACAAATATGGACAAACTTATTATAATTCCTTGTTTGTATTAGTTTCTCAAAAGTTTACAAAGTGATTTTGGATCTAAGAACTCTCCCTCTCTTTCTTACAATTGATAATTCTCCTTTTATAAGATGTAAGTAATCATGTGGATCAGTTCTAACCAATTAAATAAGTAAAATCATAGGGATGGCTATCATTTTCACAAATGTTCTATAGATACACTAGACTTTCCCAATGGATTCATTTATAGGTAGTGTGATTTAAAAAAAGCACATGCATTTACAAATAAAACATTCAATTTTCAAAATGGAAAATGTTTATCTATAAGAAGGACATTCCTAAGTCTATTAACCTTTGGGACCCTTGGGCTACTACAAGATCTTCATAGTTCTTTGATGCTCTTAACCTTCAATAATCCTATTATCTTTTGTTGAGGATCAAATCCATCACCCTAATATCATCTAGCCTATATTTCCTTTGGTTCCTACTTATCAACATATAAGTTTAAAATAGGATTCCATGTTCTCTCAATAAAAACTCCTATGAGTTAACATAGCTTATTAGACTGCTCACTAGTAGACTCTAGATTGAATTACCTTTACATAAATGATAATTCAACCTCTTCAGTTCAAGTATGACATTCACAGGGTCTAATTAGGGATCTCATGTTTTTCTAGGGTACTTCTAAAGGTTTTAATAGTGTTTTAACATCAGTATCAAATTTAAACATCATGAGCTTATATCTCTACCTTTGCATTACTAGGTCTGTAAGGTCTCCAATTTGGCACATTGTACCCACATGGCTCTGACATGGCATCCTGCTCATCACTGTAAAATATATGATAGTTGAATTTTAAAATACATATTTTATTTTTTACCATCCAATATATTTTCACAAATCAATGTGGTTCATAGATCTTTAGATAGTTTGGATCTAAGCAATTGTCTTAAAATTCACATCCATATGCCTATCAGTTAACATCCACATGAATGTCTTTGATGGGCATGTGACCTTCAATTTTAAACTCACATTCAAATCTCTTTTCCATCTCAAAATTTATTTCCTCTTAATTTTCATTTTATTTCTACATGAACATCTTTGATAGGCATGTGACCATCAATTTAAAACACATCCTTAGAATAGTTTGATATCTTAAATTTGATATCATTGTGACTGTAAATTAACATCCTTATGAACATCATTGATGGGTTTACATACATAAATTTTAAAATCATCCTTAGAGCTATTCACTAAGATTTCCACTTATCATTTTTGGGTTCGTTATCCTTCTTATGTGTGCCACTTAGTGATTTTGCATTTGCTTGAGATTTGTTGAAAAGTCCACCCTCATCTTGCACTGTTTGATTATCATCATCTAAGAAAACATCCATCATCTTGATCCAAGGGGTGGGCCACCATTGGTTGTTTTTTTTCCTTTCCTGTAACCATGACATTTGTCACCTTCTCTTCATTTCAAGGGCATCATTGAAATTTTGACTAGCCAAGCTCCATAAGATCAATCCTACCTAAGAAAATGAATGCCATTGATCTTACAAATATGCAAACTATTTAAGTTAGGCTTGATTAAATCTATAGGTTAGGATAAAATATTAATACTAAGGTCTTTTATTTATGTTAATAAATAGGAACATGAACCTTAGGATCAATATTTTATGCTAATTTTAGAGCATAATATAAGGGGACCCTACGAATAAAAAAAGTTCCATGCATAAGTTTTAAAAATAAGGTTTCATTATATAAATAAATACAATGAAACTTTAGGGTAAAGCCTTAAGTTAAGTTAGATCATAGTAAAAGGGACCATGCAATAAGATTTTTAGACTAAGGTTTGGTAGTTTTGAAAAACATGACTTAAGCCTTAACGTAAAAATTATGCTAAGTCTATGGCACTTATAATTATTCCCACATAAATTTTAATTTAATTATAAGTGACCTAGGTCAAAACATTTAGAATAAGGTTTTAATCATGGTTTAAAATATATCTAGTTAATTTTAGACCAAAGACTAATGAAAGGTCCATCTTAACATTTGAAGCACCAAACCCTTATAATGTTCATTCCTAAATGAGATTCCATTGATTCTGTAACACAAGAAACTAGATTGAACAACATTTGTAGGGGTAAAACCATGATCATCTAAATATATATCCATTAATCCAAGTGAGATTGGTTCCTATAAAAAATAGGAACTATAAAGTTAGGGCTTGGGGTACATGTAAAGCTTAAATCAAAGTCTTAGATTAAATATTCCATATAAATAAATCCTTTTAATCTAAAGTATTGAGCTAGTTTTACAACACATTAAAATAATCTCATGAATAATAAGAGACACATCATAATGTTTAATATTAGGTCTATGTCTCAATAAAAGGGACCCTACACTTAGTTTCCTAGTTTGATCTCACATTGTTAGATCTTGTTTGAACAAACATGCTCTATTAGATCATGATCCATGGGGTTAAGTGAGATTGGATCTTATCTACATTAATCCCTGAGGTCGTGCCACTTGTCAATTGTGTAGGGCTTTTTGGATTTGACTTGCTAACTCTATTGTAGGGTATTCATGTTCTTTGCATGGGGAAATTATTTTAGACATTTTATCTATGGAAATTGTTTTGAGGACCAATTTAGTTAGATAAAATGTCTAAAGCAACTATCGCACAAGGTCCATTTCATCAAGGAAAATTCTTGAGACAAAATATCTCAAGGATTTAGTCTAGGGCAAAAAGGGCCCTAAAGGGTATGTTCCATAGGGCAAAGTGTCCATCATAAAATATCCAAGGGTATTTAAAAAAAACTAAAGTGTATTATTTTGGGGAAATGGTCCCAATAAAAATGTCTGAAGGCATATTCTTTTTGGGAGCTTGTCTAGGTCAAAATGTTTGAAAGTGTATTATTTTGAGGAAATTTTTAGAAGGCATATTTTTTCAAGGAAATTGTCTTGAAAAAAATGTTTGACATATTTCCCCTAAAGACCAAATTCTTTCTACAAAAGTTTTGAAGAGAAAATTTTCATATAACAAAAATTATGAAGGGCAAATTTTCATAGAACAAATGTTTCAAAGGGTGAAAAATGCAATGTTTAAAAATTTTACCAGACAAAATACCTAAAAAAATAAGGAATAAGCCTTAGGATAAAACAAATTAAACTAAATCCAAAACATTGTTAAAGTTTTCCTACATAAAATCTAAATAAAATTTCCCACCAAATTTGAATTCAAAAGAAGTATTTAGACTAAACTTAGACTAAGGGTTTAGCAATTCAATTTGATTTTCCACTGACCTAAGGCTAGTAAAAGATAAATTAACATTAAAATAATTAAACCCAAGCATCATTCATTCCATGTAGACCTCATTAGACCTATAGTTAGAAACCATAGAGATTCAAAGTTAGCAAATTTAGACAATTGTCTTGAAAAAAATGTTTGACATATTTCCCCTAAAGACCAAATTCTTTGTACAAAAGTTCTGAAGGGAAAATTTTCATATAACAAAAATTATGAAGGGCAAATTTTTGTAGAACAAATGTTTCAAAGGGTGAAAAATGCAATGTTTGAAAATTTTACCAAACAAAATACCTGAACAAAATAGGAATAAGCCTTAGGATAAAAAAAATTAAACTAAATCCAAAACATAGTTAAAGTTTTCCTACATAAAATCTAAATAAAATTTCCCACCAAATTTGAATTCAAAAGAAGTATTTAGACTAAACTTAGACTAAGGGTTTAGCAATTCAATTTGATTTTCCACTGACCAAAGGCTAGTAAAAGATAATTTAACATTAAAATAATGAAACCCAAGCATCATTCATTCCATGTATAACTCATTAGACCTATAGTTAGAAACCATAGAGATTCAAAGTTAAAAAATTTAGACAAGGGTAAACTATAATCATGTGAAAATATGCTAACCAAACTAGGTGGATGATACTCAAATGAAAATACTATGAAAACATGCTAGTGACACTCTGAGCAAGTGAATTTTAAATTTTAAGGTACAAATTTTCACAATGTAACATAAAGGTCCCAATTTTTAATGAATGGGGATATGTTGACGTCAAAAACTGGTAACTTCTTGGGGGAACATAGAAATATGTTAGAATTCAGAGACTCTAGTTTAGACTAATAATTAACTTAGCTATTTCACATGACCAGTCACCATTATTTAGATCAATTCATGGTTGAAATAATTCTTGCATATGTAGAATTGGGATCAAACATCAAGACCTAGTCATGTTATGTGTTTGCTTTGATTCCACTTACTATTTTAAATGGGATTTAGGGAATAACTTCCAAATTTCATGACTTTAACATTTAAATTGACTTATAACATGTTTGGATATTTATTAAGAACCATGTTTTAGCTTAGCAAAGGCTCAGGAATTTCTCTACTCTTAGTCAAGCATCCATAGACCTGATAGAGATTCCTTTTGTTTCATTTAAGGCCATGCTTCATTGCCAACTAGGCATCTATAGCCCTAGTGGAGATTACCTGAATCACCTTTGCTTTAGAAATCTCTTTAAATTTGAAATAAGCTCTTATTTTTGTATTTTTTAGGTCATTTGGATTTCCAATAAAGGTTGGGAAACAAATTAGCTAGGTTTAGGGATTTGGTCAAATGTTCGATATTCAGATAATCACCTATGGATGTAACCTTTATCATAGGCAATAATGTCTGTTAAGTGTAAACATGACTATATCCTAGCATGTGCAATTATTCTTAAAGCCAAGTTTATATCACAATAATGTTTAATATCTTATGGAGCAGTTAATTTATCCACTAGTCCTTATTAGTTTCTCTAAGCTATAACATACATCTTGCATTTCAAATCTTTGGTTAATACTTGCTTAAGGTTCATTCTTGTATTCTTGAATTTTTTATGTTCTTGAGTAATTAGGTAAATCTTGAGTTGAGGGCTATCCAAAGTACTTATTAGAAGTAAGGAATAAATAATAGAAAGCAAAGGAATAAAAAGAAAAGGAAACAAGAAAATAAATATGTACATGTACTATACATAAACAAGGGATATGAAGGAAAGAATAAGAAAGAAATTAATCTAAGCCCTATACTAACTACATATATAACTTAACTCTAGAATCAAATGGAAAGTTATTTATCCTAACATAAAATATTGAGGCATGAATAGTTTCCTTTAGCAGCCCCTTCTTATGGATAAGAGAATTTGTATGCTTGCGTCTTCTAGGGGATGTAACTTGGTTTCCTATTTACATTCTCTAGTACATAAGTTGAAGATATGGGTTTAAAACCCAATCATCTTCATCCCAAATTCTCCTACTTTATAATAAGAGTGCTAGTTATACTTCATCCATAGATAGATAGTGGCTTATATCATCTTCACTTAATAATGATAGCTCAAATAACATCCTTAGAATAATGTTTTCATTGGGTTCTTCCTGAGGTGGAAATGGACTACTAATTTTTTCACAAAAATCTTCCAAGTCATCCCAAAAAGCTTCTTCATCCTGATCAACTAAATGATGCTCATCTTGAATCTTACCATCAAAAACATATTGGTCCCATACTCCTAACCCTTTGAAAAAATCATATGACAATTCTTGATCTATTTCACCTACTTCATCTTCATCCTTGGTGAAGAAAGGCAGATCTTCTACCCAATTAGGTTCTAGCTCATCTAGTTTTGGGATTTCCAGTACAACATTACCTTCTTGGGATACCTCAATTTCTTTCAAGAAATTATGGTGTAATTACTTCTCATGATCATCTTCTTTAGTAGTATCTTTTATTCCATTATTGACTTCATATGACGTGTCCTCATATCTTTCTTCTAGAGATAAGTTAGCTTGTGTCTAATCTTCTTTATGGGGTTGCTCATCTTTAAGAGTTGTTCCTCCTTATAGAGTATCTTCAAGTTCACTTTCCTCTTCAAATGGAAAATCAAAATGCTTTGTCATGAAACCTTGAGATGTCTTTGCAAAGCTATATGTCCCTATAATATTGTCTTGGTTAGGCATAATTTTAGTTGTATCCATTTCACCTTGAGATGTTTCAAAAACATTACAATGATTAGCCAAATGTATATTAAATAAATTAATTTCTATGTTTTTAGATGATCCATTATTTTTATTATCATTAAACTTATTTGGAGGCCTATTGAACCTTTGAGAAGCATAGTTTATATTAGAGCCATCTCTTATATTTCCTACTTGATTTTTCAACTGAAGAAAGTCAATGCTTAGTTTTTGGACCATTTCTATTTCAAGTAATTTGATTTTTTTTGTGTCTCAGGCTCAAAAACTAGAGCATTAATATTGGATGTGGTCATTAGAGTTTTATGATTTGGTGGATTAAGCCCACTAGCAATGCTATTTAAGAACCCTAGGTTTTGGCTAGGATATGGATGACTCAATAGTAATTCATTCCAAACTGGAGGTTGGTTCAGAGTATGTATATTTTAACTAAAATTAGGGTTGGAATATGATATTTGACTTTAGGCTTTCATGTAGTCATTAATGATCACATCTTTGGCATAAGCTAATACTAATGTATTGACAAAATTTTAATATCTTGTCAAGAACACATACATCATGGGGTTTATGGTATCCCTGTAAATATCTAAAGCCAAATCCACATAGGTTTATATGGGGACATGGTCTTACTAAACATATTTTAGAACCTAGCATTAAAGGCTCTTATGATCTCATTAAAATCCATCTTAAATGTGATGATCTATTATTTAACAATGCATGGAATAATAATTTCTCCAAATTGATCAATGAAAATATTATTAAAGTCATTTCAAATAGTAATTTAGTTCTTCGGTAGGTTGAGAGACCAATCATATGTAGCATCTCTGAAAGCAAATGAGAACAATCTACATGCTACATATTAATGAACCACAATTAACAATCTCAAAGCTACCTTGAATGATTTAATATGTTCTTCAATAGCAAAATAATTATTTGGAATAAAAGAAGGAAAATACCTTTTAGGATTTTGAGGTAGATCATGTACTATACTTGGTATATTTATTTAATAATCACCTAGCTAAGCCATACCTTGAACACATGAGTACCCTAGCTTGGAAAAGTTGGTTGAGACCTTAAAATTTTACACTCACTTCAGTCTCACTTTTTAAAATTATGGATTGTGACCTTGAAACCTATTTAAAATATGATGCCTCAAACTGATCTTGCTAAAGTATAATTATTCAGTTTTCACATTAAGCCAATTTTGCATAGATACATGTAAATCATGACTAGCTTTAACTAAACAAGCTCAAAGATGTGTCTAAACTGATGAATGAGAGGGATATTTTCATATCAAAGCTTGAATAAACTCAATTTTTCAAAGAACTAGTCAATATTTGTATAAAATTTCTTTTACTAACCTTAAACATGGGGGATACACAAAGCATGAACTACCTTTCCATGAATATCCATGAATCTTCAAAAGATATCAATCTTTGGATAAAAGAAGCCTAACAACTAGTCTAAAATCATAAATATCAATGATATTTACAAAAATTATCAAAGGGTAATGAAAATATGCAAATAATACACCAATATTTGATAAAAATACACCAAAATTAGTATAAAAAATTCTATAAATTCACAAATATCTAGCTAAAGGCCCTCCTTATAGCACCAATAAAGCTCTACCTATTGATGCCTAAATGTGTATTATAGCTGCCCAAAGTATTTAATGAACACTTATCATTTTATAATTCTTAATAACTCAATGCATGAATTGTAAGTTGTGATAATCTTGTTATCTTTGATGGAATAGAGGTAGAACAAGTTGACTATTTCAAAATATTTATAATGTTTGGTGGTTGCGAGCCACCATGGCCAGATAGAAGATCTATGCAAAATATGAAGTGTCTATGCTAAGAATAATGAATTATTATCAACAACTAATACTAATAGCTAATCTAAGATGTATATTTACAATGTCAATTAATTGATTAAAAAGGAAACAAATTACAAATCTCATCCAGGCATGCACTTAACTAATATATGACATGAAATATCATAATATCAAATCATATCACACATTAAATAGTCTTTTAAGGAAGGTGTAAATAATGTAAATAAGAACTTGGTTTAGTTTAAAGGTTTACCCCTACAAGAAATGAACATTAGCTCAAATACAAAAAGAGTAAGAAAACAAAATGAAACTAAGAACTTTCTATCAACATACCATTGGCATAAGTTAAAAAATATGAAATCAAATGTACACACCAAGAATTCATAAGAACAACTCAAACCTAGAAATTAGAACAAAAAAGTGAGAGAGAAGCCATGATTACAAAAGACACAAATAAATATGGACAAACTTTTTTAGAATTCCTTTCTTGTATTAGTTGCTCAAAATTTTACAAAGTGGTTTTGTCTCTAATAACTCTCCCTCTCTTTTTAACAATTGATAATGCTCCTTTTATAAGATGAAAGGAATCATGTTAGTCAATTCTAACCAATTAAAAAAGTATAAGTGTAGGGACAACTATCCTTTTCATAAATATTTTTGAAATACACTAGACTTTCCAAATGGATTTATCTATAGGTAGTGTGTTTTACAATAGCACATGCCTTTATAAACATAATATTCTACCTTCAAAATGGATAATATTTAGCTATAGGAAGGATATTCATAAGTCTCTTAACCTTTGGGGCCCATATGGTGCTAAAATATCATCATGGTTTTTTGATGCTCTTGGACTTCAATAATCCTCTTCTCTTTTGTTTAGGATCAGGTCCATCACCCTACTATCATCTATCCTAGATTTCCTTTAGTTCTTGATTCTTAGCATCCAAGGTCAAAATAGGATTCCATGTTCCCTCAAGAAACACTCCTCTAAGCTATCATAGCTTATTAGACTGCTCACTATGGTAATATGGATCAGATTACCTTTGCACAGATGATAATTTAACCTCTTCATCTCAAGTATAACATTCACAGGGCTTGATTAGTGTTCTCATGTTTTTCTAGGGTACTTATTAAGGTTTCAATAGTGTTTTAATGGGGGTAGCTAGTTCAAACATTATGATCTTAGATCTCTACCTTTGCATTACTAGGTCTGTAAGGTCTCCAATTTGGGACATTACACCCACATGGATTTGATGTGACATATCCATGGTGTCCCATGGCATCCTAATCATCACTATATAAAATATAACTATTGCCTTTGAAAAATTGGTTTTGATCTTACACTATTTGATCCATTTACATGAATAAAATCAGTTTGTAGATCTTTAGACAATTTAGATCCATGTAGCTATCTGAAAATTAATGTTCATGTGCCCATCAATTAATGTCCATGTGAACATCATTGATGGGCACATGACCATAAATTTTAAACTCATATTTAGAGCTATTTGCTATCTCAATATTAACATCCTTATGACCATCATTTAATGTCTTCATGAACATATTTTATGGGCATGTGACCATCAATTTTAAACACATCCTCATAATGGTTGGCCATTTTAAATTTGACATCCTTGCACATCTCAATTGACATCTATGTGAATGTCATTGATGTGTGTGAAACCATACATTTTAAAGTCATCCTTGAAACTATTTTTTAATCTTACCATTTATCATTTTTAGGTTCATTCTCCTTCCTATTTTTTCCACTTGGTAGTCTCATATTTATTGGAGCTTTGTTGAAAAGTCCACCCTCATCTCATACCATTCAATCATCATCATCATCATCCAAGTGAACACATATCATTGGATCTCAATTTGAGGGGTGGGACGTCATTGGTTGTTCATTTTTCCTTAACTACAACCATGAAACTTGCCACCTTCTCACCATCTTGGAGGCTTCATTGAAATTGTGACAAGCCATGCTCTGTTAGATCAATCTTGCCTGAGCAAATGCATGTCTTTGATCCTATAAACAAGCAAATTATTTTAGTCAGGTTTAGGTAGATGCATAGGCTTAGGATAAAATATTAAGACTAAGGCCTTTTATTTATGTTAATAAACATGAACATGAACCTTAAAATCAATATTTATGCTAAGTTTAGAGAATGATAAAAGGGGACCCCAGGAATAATAAAAGGTCAGTATAATTTTTTAATCTAAGGTTTCATTATATAAATAAATATGATGAAACTTTAGGGTAAGGCCTTATGCTAATTTATAACATAGTAAAAGGGACCACGTGTTCATGGGATATAAAGGGACCATGAATAGGATGTTTAGACTAAGGTTTGATAGTGTTAAAAAACATAACTTAAGCCTTAGGGTGAAAATTAGGCTAAGTATATGGCACTTATAATGGTTCTCATGAAAATTTGAGTTTAATTAGAAGGGATCTAGGTAAAAACATGTAGACTAAGGTTTTAATCATTGTTTAAAATATATCTAATTAATTTCAGACCAAAGGATAATAAAAGTCCCATTTTAACATTTGAAGCACCAAATCCTAATCACGTTCATTCCTAAATGATATTCCATTGATCCTGCAACATAAGAAACTAGTTTTAAAAACATTGGAAGGGGTAAAACCATGATCATCTGAAAATATGTCCATTAATCAAAGAAATATTGGTTCTTGTAAAAATAAATAAATTTTGAAGTTAGGGCTTGGGGTATGTGTAAAGCTTAAGTCAAAGTCTTAGATTAAAGTTTATAGGCAAATAAAGGCATTTAATCTAAAGTCTTGAGATAGGTATAAAACATATTGAAGTGACCTCATGAATAATATGATACATGGAATAATGTTTAATCCAAGGTATATGTCTCAATAAAAGGGACCCTACACTTAATTTCCCAATTTGATCTTGCATCGTTAGATCCTTTTTGAACAAACATGCTTTGTTAGATCCTGATTTGTGGGGTTGAGCAAGATTGGCTCCTATCTATATTAATCCCTAAGGTTATACCACTTGTCAATTATGTGGGGATTTTAGGATTTGACTTGTTAACTCTACTATAGGGTATTCAAGTTATTTTCATGGGGAAAAGGTTTTGGACCTTTTATCCAAGTAAATTATTTTTAAGACTAATTTCATCAGACAAAATGTCTGAAGTAACTATCATGTGAGGTCTATTTCATCACAAAAAATGCCAAGGTAAAAAATACCAAAGGAATTAGTTTATGGTAAAAAGGGGCTCGAAGGGTATGTTTCATAGGGAAAAGTCCCATGATAAAAGTTCAAAGGGTAGTCTCAAAATAGCTAAAAGGTATTCTTTCAAGGAAATGGTCCTGAACAAAATGTATGAAGGCATATTATTTTGGGGAACTTGTCTTAGCCAAAATGTTCAAATGCATATTATTTTGATGAAATTATTTGAAGGTATATTATTTTATGAAAATTGTCCCAGACAAAATGTTTGACACTTTTCCCTCGAAGACCAAATCTTTGCACAAAAGTTTTGAAGGGCAAATTTTTGCATAAAAAAAGTTTTGAAGAGTAATTTTTTGTGGAACAAAAGTTCTAAAGGGTCAAAAACATAAAGTTTAAATATTTTACTAGACAAAATACCCAAACAAAATAGGACTAAGCCTTATGATAAAACAAATTAAACTAGATCCATGATATACTTTAAATGTTCCTACATAAAATATCCCACCAAATTTGAATTCAAAAGAAGTAATTAGACTAAACTTAAACTAAG
The DNA here is from genome assembly GCA_037957365.1 of Torreya grandis. Taxonomy (NCBI): domain Eukaryota; kingdom Viridiplantae; phylum Streptophyta; class Pinopsida; order Cupressales; family Taxaceae; genus Torreya; species Torreya grandis. The sequence goes on from JARHVA010004401.1 coordinate 514,738, forward strand.
GGTTTAGAAATTCAATTTAATTTTCAACCACTAAAAGGCTAGTAAAATATCAAGATAACATTAAAATCATGAAACCCAAGCATTGTTCATTCCATGTATATCTCATTAGACCTATAATTGGAAAACACAAAGATCCAAAGTTAGCAAATTTAGACAAGGGTAAACTAAAATCATGTGGAAATATTATAACCAAACCTAGTGGATGATCTTCAAAAGAAAATACTATGAAAACATGCTAGTGACACTATGATCAAGTGAATTTTCAATTTTAAGTTATAAATTTGTAGAATTTAACACAAGGGTCCCCATTTTAATGAATGGGGGTGTGTTGACCTCAAAAAAATCATTTGTGAAATTTGAAAAGAGCTCAAATGATCTCAATAATATTATGAGTAATTAAAAGTATGCTAGTGATAGATATAGTGTGGGATACAAAGAAGAACAAGAGCATGTAACTCAAGAAAAGATAAAGCCTGACATGAAAAAAGATAATCAAACCTTTAAGATTAATCATCAGTCAAGGACTGAAGGTGTTGATATAATGAGGAAAAATTAGATTAGACAACCAAATGCCATGAGGTATGTAAAGTTTAATGGTCACTATTATACTTTTAATCAATTTGGTCATAGGGATAGAGAGTGTAAAATATCATCAAATAATGAGTTTGCATGGAATTATGATAAATATAGTGACAAATATAAGGAACATCATTTCTTAAGGTAATCCATAAATTCATAAGGGAAGAATGATAATATTTATTACAAGTGTCAAGATTTTGTTCATATTACAAAGTTTTGTAATACCCTCATCAAGAGACCATTTGATCAGGCGCATAAATGAGTTCATGAAAATTCAATAAATCATCATATATTTCAAGGTAAATATAGTCTAAAAAACATCATTTGTTTCAATTGTCATGAGATAGGTCATATAACAAGGTTTTGCAAGAATGATCAGTCCTCTACTTCACAAATTATCAATCCTATCATAAATATAAAAGGCCATAGTGAATTGAAGGCCTAAGAAAGTAAATGAAAAATAGGCTCAAGGTGGAATATATACCATGATATAATATGGACCAAGGTATATGATCAAGGAATAAGCCTTATCTATCTAAAAAAAATAAGGAAATCAAGCTAGATCCTGAGATAAAAGAAAATAAGAATGTTGAGAACTCATTCAAGAACAATCTAAAGATGAGGAAGCACTACTACCCATGAAAAGACATGGATATATGGGAGTATCTTGATTTTTGGGATGTTTAGTCCCACTATGACAAGTGGGTGTCTCTACCTATGATTCTTAAGAGACATATTTCATGTGTGGAAGTAGGTATGTGTGCAAGGTTTGTAGGATGGGTATAGAGTTTTTCAAATGTCATTTGAATATTTAGAAGTTATCAAGGTGTCTTAATGGCATAAAAAGTTATGATGAATTTATTCAGATGATCTCCAAGTGATTTCAAGATTTGAAGGTCTTTTGTATGTAATTAGAGATTTTTATTTTCTCTCAGGTTTCCTAGTTTGTGTTTAAGGGTATGTAGGTCAAAATCCATGGTATAGGAAGTATGGGATCCTAAAGGATTTTAAGCTCAAATTTTGGTCCAAAAGTGTGTATTGCTAACTTATATGTGTGAGAAATGTTTTAGAGGTGGGTGTTGATTGTAAGGTGATGTGTTGACCAAGTTTATCTTGTAAACCTAAGTTTTTTGGTGTTTATTTAAAAGTGATTTTTTCTAATGAATTGAGGTCTAATTATGCTTAATATATTGAAATGGCCAAACAGGTGCTTAAAAATTCTTTTATAGTCTTCTAAAAGTAGATGGTTGGTTCCATAGATAAGGATTTGTGCAAACAAAGGGCTAATTGGCTAGTAGGTTTGTTGAGGAAGTATGTTATAGAGGAAGACTTGAGTGTTGCTTTATGAAATATTTAAGGGTACATGTTAGTTTACTTTAGATAAAAAATTTCAAGCCATGAAAGCTCATACACATAAAGTTAGGGGATCTACAAGGTCTATGTAGGGTTACAGGGCCTCTAAGCAAGGTTAGTATGATGAAGTGGACCTTTTAGTCATTTTCTCCAAAATAACAAGATTATATAAATATTTTCAAGGGGTAAATATATTCAGATGACCTAGGGGGAGTCTCTCTTAGTGTTTTCAAGGTGAATTCAAGCATTTTTGGATGTTTTAGTGTGTTTTATCTGTATAGAGTAGAGTATGATAAAAAAAGAGTGTAGTCTTGGAACATGTTTAAGAATTTAAAGATAAGAAGTGGTATGTACATTTTAAATTGGAGTTTGTATCATCTCTTAGAGGTGGTCCTTTCTTGTTGTTGGTCTTGAAATATTTGTTCAAATTGGTATATATCAAAGACAAGATGACATGAGATGGAGTATGGAGTTAGGTGGATCTTTATAAACTCTATGGGAAGCTTCTTAGGTCCAAGGATAAAATAAATTTTGGTTCATATGTATGCATTTTAGATGGGGATCCATTAGTTCATTTGTTTTAAAGTATAGATATTTTGTCATTTATGTGAAAGGGGGAGAAAGATCAGAATGGATAATTGTTAAGTATGAGAGAATACATTTTGAGTGTGGTTTTCCATAAATGAAAAAGGGGGGGATTGTTTGACATGATAATTGGTGTATTAATTCATCATTCATGTCAAAGAGATCATGTGGTATTAATGCATGAATTAAAAAGTGATCAAATTGAGAGCTTGAAGAAATATGCCATATGTACAGGTCTATAAGGATAAAGAAGAGGCTATGAGGCATACATATATGTCTCAAAGGAGCTTTGGTATATTTTTTGATCATTTAGAATGAGAAAAAATGAATCTTCTAGATTAAGATAAGTTAGACTTCCATTATACATCATGTAGACATAAAAGATCTAAAATGTTTTAGCATTTATTTTAGGTATGAAGAATGTAAATAATGATCAAAGGATTATGTGGAGATGTTGTATATAGTGCAAAGAATCTACCCTAAAAATTTGGAGTCGTGATGTGTTTTCTAGCTCAAGTTATAAATATTCAAAATTTCTTTAACAAACTATGATGAGTCAGAGATAGTCAAGTTTAACCATGTCAAAGACTAAGGTCATTGGTCTAGAAGATCCAATGGTGGATACTTAATAATATATATTAAGATAAATGGTTAATATTAATTTAACATGTCAAATGTTGCATGCATAGGTGACAAGTGTCAAAAGAAAACTAGTCTGACATAAGATCAATGGTGAGTAGTGGTTTATTCTAACAAAGATCAATAGTGTAGGACAAGTTAAAGAGTTAACAATGCATGCAAGACTTCTAAGTGGAACAAACACAAGGGACTATCAATAAAGCGCTCAAAATTCATACAAGGTTGCCAAGTCTCATAATATCAAGAGTTATAAGCAAGATCTAATGGTGAGAACTACAAGATAAAGACCTAGTTAATCCATAAAGATCGATGGATCATGTTTGTTCCAAACTATCAGGAAGTAGTGAGATGATAACACATGTTCAAGGTTTAACATTTAGATAGCTGGAATTATGAGTTAAAGTTTGGGATACTTGTAAAAAATATCTATATTTTTATTTGAGTGAGATGAGAGAAGAGCATGAGATATTTTTTAAGTGGCCGAGCTCTAACTATGACCATTTGGATGAAAATATTTGAGTTTAACGAAGAAAAGACCAGTGCTTGGTTTTTGAGCCATAATTTTTAGTTTATGTAGAATAAGATGTTTTAATAAAAAATAGTTTTATATATATTCAAGGTACATATATAAATGTTCATTTTATGGTCCAATTGTTTATACATCCAAATATATTGAGCTCCAAAGTTGATTATGTGTTCATTCATGCTCTGTAAGTAACTTGAGAAGGGTAATTGAGTTATTCTTGATGGTATTTTGATGTTTTGAGATGAGATAACTATCATAGAGTGTTCTAGACTCCATTCATACCATCCATGTGTATTATTAAGATTTGGCCAATCATATTTAGTATGATCAAAAGATTAGAAGGTGACTATGTGTTTATTCATGGTGGTTATGTGTACAAAATATTATTTGAGTGAATTAAGATTTAGCAAAAGGGTGTTGGGATGCTTTTTATCACTTAAAGAATACGTATAGATTGTGTATCATGGGCCCATATATTTTAAAGTGTTCATGTGTTCTTAGTTTTCTCATATAAGTGTTAAAGAGGTGAATGGGTTTTCATAAGAACTAAAAGGTGACTTAGGCCTATTTGAAAGATGGTTGTGCTTAAAGGTGACCCATGTTAGATGCATTAAATGTGAAGCCATATGTTGTGGATAAAAATTAAGGTGGTGATATTAATAATAATGAAGTATCTATAAAATTTGAAACCAAATGTGATGGTTTCTAAGCTTTTTTATGAGACTTATGTAGACTTGAAGAATATGTATTGAGAGACAGATAGAGACTTGTATGAATTGAGCAAAGAGAAGGTATATGCTATGTAAATGAGCTAAGAGATAGTTCAGAGAGAGGGCTATGTGGATGAAATTTTGGTCATATATTTGTTGTGATTATAGATTTGTTGTAGGTTTATGGTTGAGGATGAGCAAAGAAGCTTAGAGAGATCCAAAAGGGTGCTATGGATGATTTTTTGTGTGAATCAAGGTTGAGAGAGTGTTGAGGATTAAATTGATTAATTATATATTATGAATCCATCAGATTGATATGCAATCATAATTATGGATCGATTTATTCCATTAGTGTTGTGTGGGTTCTCAACATATATAGCAAGTGGGTGCTTGTTTAAACTTAGGTGTGGGTGATCCTTATGAAGTGGGTACTTCACTAAAAGCGTCTCTTATTTGTAATCATCTTATAAGACAAGTATTCCATGTGTTTATAGGATTGAGAGTGGGTTTTATTCCCCATGATGGTTTCTCATAGGAGGTATGTATTATGTTTTGATATTTTGTATGCATTAAATGAATGAGCTCTCTTGTTAATGTTGCTTAATAAATTTTATATATGTTGATTGATTTATAGTTTTAAATATTTAGAATTAAAGTTAAATATGGTTCATACTAAGAGAGTGGTATAAATACAAGGTATTGTTGGCCTACTTGGGTGTGTTGAAAAATTATGGATTAAAGTGAAGTAGATAACCTTTGAAAGAGAAGGTACAGGGCATGAAGGGCCAATAGAGAGTAAAGAGGATCATTCTTGCTTGTATGATGAAGTTAATGTAGGAGGACACATAGGTCATTAGACCTAATGATATTAGAATAGGAATTTTAAGTGAGTTAGTCCTAGAGGTAGCTTGAGAGAGATTAGAGGTATGTAGGAGGACACATAGGTCATTTGACCTAATGATATTGGAATAGGCATTTTAGGTGAGTTAGTCCTAGAGGTAGCTTGAGAGAGATTAGAGTTGAAGAGTGTAGACAAAAGTGGTCATCATCAGTTTAAGAGAAACAAAAAGTGTTTAAGATGATCTATTTAAGATATCTAACTAGGTGCTTAACTACTTAGGGGGTTGGTTCCTCCTTGCAAGATAAAAATTTCTAAATGTCTAGTTATGGGTGCTCAGCTAGATAGGGATAGTAGCTCCTTGTGGGATTGGTGTCTCACTAAACAAAGGGATGGGTGTTCTTTGATTAATTTTTGGTGTTATAAATGTTGGATCATGTTATTATAGTATTGTGTTCCATATTTCAAGGTTCAGTGGGTTTTATCCCCTAAGAGGGTTTCCAACATATATGTTGTGTTCATGTGATGTATGCTCTTTTGTATATGTTGTCACTTACAACCAATGAGGAGATGGGACAAGATTTTCCTCATTTAAGTGAGATAATGGAACCACCTCAGGGTTTTGATTATCCCTATTAGGAGGTGGATCTATAGATTATGGGATATCTCCCCTTGATGCACCATTAAATCTCATATCTTACTACTAACACTTGGGGGATGAAAAGGGATAGGAATAACATGAAAGTAAACCTAGTTTATATGAGGTGATACACCAAAATATTTTTTCTACTGATACCCTTAACATGCACTTAGAATTAAGGATAAGTTTCACATACACTTCATTGAATGTCAATATTCCCTCTCACATCAATTCTTCAACATGGGGTCTTAGAGATAGCATAGGCTAGGAAGAAATAGGCTAGGAAGAACTAGACAATATTAATTCTAAGACACCTTATTGAGTATCCTACTCGCTACACATATAATCTACTTTGACACTTATTACTGACCTAAAAAATAGAGATTAAAAATAAACAAGGTATAAAGGAGAGTAATATGTGAAGTTAAATGAAGCTTACACTTGAACAAGACCAACAACCATCATGTACACTTATTAAAATCTTTAAATGAGTTAAAATATTATCTCTATTATCTCAAGGCAAGTAGAGAGATCCCGTACAATGCCAAAAGGATAGAATTTATAGAAGAAATGGGGATAAAGAGAGAAGAATAATCCAAGAGTCATTGAGACACTTGTCTCAACTAAAAGGACTAGTTACTTGTGCATATGAGAGAGAGATGGGGTGAGCCATGAAATGTCAAGGGTTTAAAAGGTTATTTAAAATCATCCAAGACTTGTAAAATGGTTTCGAAACTCCTTTCTATAAACAGAAAATTTTCCCTCATGATTTACCTTCCCAAATATACCATATGATCTATGCACAAGAAGGGATGACATGTGTCTAAGGTATCCATAGCATCAATTTTAAGAAATTGGCCCTAAAAGGCCTCCCAAATGGAGTTTCACTCTCTTTCACCAAGTGATCACTATTTACACACTAGAATGGCTAAAATGAAGGAAGTATAAGATCATATTAGGATAGTATAAACCTAATAAAATGACCATAAGTACTTATAACAAGTCCTAAAACTCCTCCCAAATGTGATTAGGTCTCTTGAAAGTCTTCAAGACCTACAAAACAACAAAAAATTTCAAAGAAACCTATTTTTGTATTGACCTATATGGATTTCATACAATATGATTCCATGTATTTTATCCTTGTGAATTTTTAAACAAATTATATTTAACACTTATGGTAAAATCCCTCCATTTTGAGGAATGTTTAGCCTCATCTCCTCCATCGGGTCCTAAAATAGGGTTTTGAAGTGACAAGACCTCTTATCCTTTTTTCATAAAGGCTAAAAGTAAGAATTATTTATAAATTATATTTAAGTATCCTAACATACCTTATCCAACTTCCATATATTCCTCAAGGTCCCATGCATTACGTCATGAAGGTTCTAAGGATTTCAACTTAGCCAGTCGAGTCATTCTTGTGTATTATATGAGGGTTTTGAACATTTCCAAGCCCAAAATGGCTTATAAGAGGATTTAATTGAAAAAAAAATTGTTTATATACCACTATATATGTTATAAAAACTTTCCTTAGTCATTTTAATGGCTCCCTTAGAGCTTAAAATGAAGAGTGACCCTATTTTGAGACTACGCCTAAACCTTGTCAATAACTTTGTCTACACCTTTGATCCAAGATGAGGTTAAAGTAGCTTTATTTTCCTATTAGAATGGTTTTAAAATTCAGTAATAGTCTCATATAAATTATGAAATCACTTATGAGTTTTATCTAAGGTCTAAAATGAAAATGACCATCCTAAGTAAGCCATTTGCTTACCATTCCTTGCCATGGTGATTGCAACCTTTGTAGCTCAGAGCACCCAATTTTATTCCAAGAATTATATAAAGGGTTTATATATATATATATATATATATATATATATATATATATATATATATATATATATATATATATATATATATATGGATGTTTTATATCTTTTAAAATAATCACTTGATATTTTATTTCCTTTTGGTTCATCATTTCACCACTTTTCTCAAAACTACCATCTTCATGCATGGTAAAACTACCCCTACTTTGAGATAAAATAGAGAGGGTTTGAAATGTTAGTCTTAGAAAATTGATTATTTGAGGAGATTATATGACTCATAATGATAATTTACATAAAATTTTATCTTATAATACCTCCATTTAACCCTCCAAATCTTCAAATTTGCTAGGTAGACTTTATGGATAGGTAGATTATGAGGGTAGGAAGGGTATAGGCTGGGTTTAGAGGTTTTAGGAATTGATTTGAGATTTATTGTAATATTTTGGGATTATAAATGCCTATAATGATGTATTCAAACCATTTTTATAATCTAATATCCATCCTTTGTAATAATACATCCTACATTCCTAAGACTAGGCCACTGCTTGTTAAGGACTGAGATAGGCATGTAAGTTGATTTAGCTTTGTCCACACTTGTATTAGGTGTATTTAGGTTTTATATGAGTTAATTAAGATAAAATTTAATTAATTTCACTTGTATTGACTTTTAAGGCTCTAAATGAGGTCCAAATTTCAAACTTCTTTCCCATTGCCAATATACCCTTTGATTATGTTTCATTAGTTATAGGTCTGCATGTAGGTGTTCTTGAGCTCCCTTAGGTCATGTGGTTGATAATAATCAATTTAAATTTATTAATAGTACCATAAAAATATCTAATTCACCTTATTCCTTATAATTCATTACTATATTCCCAATTGAGACAAAATATAATGTATGGATAGGGGGTTTGCATTAGTGGTCAAAACCTCAAAATCCACTTTTTATCTATTATATTGTCTCATGAGAGTATTTTTGACAATTTTGGATGGTTTAATATTGATGGAAAAATCTAGGACTATAAAATTTAAGTACAATATCACTCCTTTAACAATGTACTGTAGATATCACTATTCCTTTTTAGTGGTTTCTTGGCCATTTTCCATGTTCAAAACTTTTCCCTTGCACTGCCTTTCTGGCCTCCCTTATTAGAATATTTTTTGTCCTATATGAGGAATATAAGATTTTCCAAGTTTAGTGTTTATATCACCTTGAAAATTAATTTAGTGAGGTCTTAAAAAACCTCCTAGGCCTCTATTTTATCTATTTAGGGACAATATAACTAAAGATCACAGTCACATTTTCTTAAGACTCTCATAACACTTTTTGACCCTCCTTTATCAAGCTCAAACATCTAAAAACTGAAATCCAAATATCTCCCAAGGCTTAAAACCATAATGAATGTTGTTATCTATTCATGATTCCATCATGATGCTAGTAGGGCCTATAAATGGCTTCATAGACTATGATATGCAGGCAAGAACATGAAAGAGCAAAAATGTGCAAGGTTAAGACTCTCCAAGCACATATAATGCATTTGATATCCCTCAATTAAAAAACCCTCATTAATAACATTTTAAATCATCTTCAATAACACCTTTAGGTTGTCATTATCTCTATGAGTGTAGATAGTCATGATAAGCATGGCTTTGAGAGCATTATTTTATCATTTTAGGAGTTAAAAACTAGTTTTAACACATCCAAAATCATATTCAAGGATCCAAACCTTTGAAATAACATACTATGCCTCCATACCACATGGAAAATCTCCTTAATGGCACCTAAGATAGTTGAGAGTGTAAAAAGAATAGTTGGGAGCATATATAAGCCTAGAAAAGGCTTTCCTAAGTACTTGAGCTTTCCAAAAGACTAAAAAACATGGGACTATCTTGATATGCATGTAGAAACACATGAAACACATAAATACATCAATAAAAAACAATAAAATCTAAGACAAGCTCAAATAGTGACCCCTCATGGTTGTAAGTCTATAAAAAGTTGCTTGGAGTGTTAGCCATTGTTCATAAAGGAGGAGGTACAAAATTTCAAGTTATTGTTATGGAAATTAAGTACATGTAGATTAATATCTACCTACATAAGCACTCTTCCCAACTCCACCTATACGGCCCATGCCAATTTCTTGAAGTTGGCATTTCTTTTCTTACCAAGAGAAAATGAAGGAAAATATGTTACAGATGGACCTTTTTTTATTATCTTTGCAAACCAAGCATGGAAAATAGTGTGGGTAGGTTAAGAGTCACTCCACCCATATTTTTATCTGAAGATGAGTTCAAGGAATTTGTATAAGTGCCCAAAAGGGCCTAAAAATAAGGAAAAACTCCCATTTTATACAAATAAATGACTCCTAGCTAACATATTATTTCTCATAAAATGATCCTAACCTCTTCCACATTAAAAATCACCTTGGCGACAAATTTTATTGCATAAAATTCCATATAAGTCAATTAATGGGCTAGAAAAGTGGCCAAATGGCCCTTTTTGCATATGAAACCTAACACATGATAAATTCATGACTTAAAAAAACTTAAAACATTTCAAATGCCATATTAGGACCTATTAATCATAATTTGACCTTTGACCAAGTTTGACCTAGTTTGACCAACTTTGACTTTAGTTGACTAGGCCATTTCAAGGGAGATGAATTTAGACAAGGACCAAGACAAGGCCAAGTAAGATGTATAAAACATTATGAGACCCATATATGACATTTAGAAACCTTCTTAAAAAGTTTAAAATAGTAGAGGTTGACCCCATTTGACTAGAAGTCAAAGTTAGTCAATAATTTGGTAACTCTTAGGGGTAACATGCTTGTCTATGTTAAAGACTAGTAGCCTTATCCTATCTATTGGGAAAAGGAGTTAGAATGCACCTAGAAACAATAGGAATAGACCTATAAAATATAAACAATATATTTTAATTACCTCAAAATTCACAAAGGGAAATAAAAACAAACCAAAAAACCAACAACACATAAAATAATGACACACTTGTGCTACTAAGCACTTAGAGAAAACAAGACATGAGTAAAAGAAAACTAATATGGACATTCATCTTGATCATACCTCCATTCCTAGATAAAAATTCAACTTCTTTAGATCTCCTTCCTCGCTAGATGACTGAGGATTCCAAGCATGCTTCCTCTTATATCGGGTACTAAATGACTCATGCTTTCTTTTAGCTTCTTGATTTGGCATGTCATTAAATAGAGTCATATTTAATAGGTCTCCAAAGTAGATGAAGTCCTCTTTTACTTTAAATCATTCTTCATAATACTATCCCCTCATCTCCTCATGATAGATTGGTCTGTCCATATATGGGATAGCTTGTTGGAAGTCTTTATCTCCTTGAAGGATCTCATAATCCTTTTCTATTGTCACAACCTCTTCAAACTCTTCAAGGAGAATTGCATCATGATAATTATGAAGTGTTTCTTCCTCGCATTCTTATTTGATTTTGGTGGAGGCAGTTTCATAGGTAGATGTAAAAATAAGCTCTAAGTCACTTTCAAAAGGCCCAAGGTCATCATATATTGCTCCATCGTGATTTAGACCATCTTGATAATTATACTCTTCAACATGTACATGCTCTCCCACATCTTGAGACTATTTTTATAAGAGCTTAGTCTTCTCACCTTCCTCATACTCTTGGAAATTTTTTAAGTAAATCTGCCACATGTCCACCTTTTGGGACACATATTTTTATTTGTCAGGTTAGTCATCTCCAAAGTATTTGTAGGTTCTGTGAGGGCTTTAACTTCATTGCATATGCTCTCAAAACTCTACCATATATCATCATCCTTTGACTGGTCTACATCGTGAAAAGGAGAAACAAAAAAGATCATTTCCTCTTATTCTTTGGAGTTTAAGAGAACTTCTTTCAAGGCATCTTTTCCAACACAAGGAGGATCTTCTTCCTCATATTAATAACTTGGCCTCTCTTCACCAAAATTCAGCCCTTATTCATCTTCAATCCAATCTAAGATTTCAATCTCATCCTCCCTCTTAGTGATATCACCATTAGGCACTTCAAAAATAGGAAGTTTGGCTAAAGAGGATTCCCAAGTAGCAATGCAATTATCAACGTTCGAAGGGCAACCTTGATTAGTCATAAGGGGTGGAAAGATGGGTTTAATGGATTCTTAAGTAGGGGAGGGAGGGACTTGAATGGTTTTAATTTTCTATTCCCCAATAACTTCTCCACCTAAGCATAATTTGTTCTTTTCTTTACAAGCTTCCATCACCTCTTTCCATCTTAGGAAGGGATGCTCAAGGATGTTTTCATGGGGTTGAGAGGCTAATTAAGGGGTGAATGATATGTTTAGGAAACATGGATATTTTTTAGGATTGTCATCTTTATTTCATGTTGGATAAGTGGGATTAGAGAGTTCACCTTCTATTTCCATGGTGGGTTGTTTCAAAATATGATTGGCCAATTCAATCTCTCTTCCAATGTGAGCTTCAAAACTCAATATTTCTTCTTTAAAATATCCTCCAAGTAGGTTAACCTAATCGACCATGGTTTCATCCTTCTTTTGGCTGCTCTCTTGGATGGACCTCCAAGAAGGGATATTTTGGGGAGTGCATGAAGGACTTGGGGTATTTTGGGGTTGTCAAAATTGAGTTAGTTCATGAGCTCTCAATCTCTCCTCTAAATGGAAAATCAAGCCATAAATATCAAGTATATAACTATAAATACATGTCCAACTATATTTCTCTATATTAATCCATTCCATTTTGACTTAATTGAAAACATCCCTCACACTCTTGACACAAACATTAGGGATGACTTAACCACAACCATACCTAGTGTCAAGGTCTAACATGTAGTCTTGATAAACAATGAGAGTCCTTTTGAAACTAGCAATGTAATTCCTTGGAGAGGAACTAGGTGGGCTAGATGGAGCACAAACTTGATAAGGCTGGTAATAGATAACATATGCTTAATGGGGATCATGAATAGATTGGCCAAGAACTTGTTCATAATTTAGGGGAAGAGGTAAAGAAGGATATGTTTCCCCAAATTGTGTTAAGATAAGATCAAACTCACAATTCTCCATGAATTACTCACAAAAATAGTATGAAAAAAGAAAACAAATTTCAATAGGTATACTTAGACTGCTCAACTAGTAGATATGTACCTAGAGTCACCATTGGTGCTTAGTAAAATTGCCTCCAAAGGCTGATATCTTGAGAAGAACACTAAAAGTTCTCAAGGAATGGAACTCTAGTCCCACCAGGCATGGAAAAAACTATTTTCACTTTAACTTTAACCCAATGAGGAGATGGGATAAGCTTATCCTCATTCAATTAAGACAATGGAACCACTTCAGGGCTATGGGTATCCCTATTAGGAGGTGGATCTCTATATTATGGTCTAGCTCCCCTTGATGCACCATTAAAGCTCATATTCTACGATTAACACTTGGGGGATGAAAAGGAATAGGGATAACAAGAAAATAAACCTAATATATAGGAGGTGATACACAAAAATAGTTTCTTTACTCATACCCTTATCATGCACTTGGAACTAAGGACAATTTATACTTACACTTCATCTAATGTCAACATTCCCTCTCACATCAATGCTTTAACATGGGGTCTTGGAGGTATCATAGGCTAGGAGGAACTAGACAATAGGCATTATAAGACAATCTCTTAACTATCCTACTCACTACACCTACAATCTACATTAACACTTCTTATTGACCTGTAAAAGAGAGATTAAAAACACACAAGGTACTAAGGAGAGTAGCATGTGAAAGTAAATGAAACTTACACTTACACAAGACCAAAAACCATCATATATACTTAGTGAAATCTTGAATGAGGTAAACCACTTGTCTTTATTATCTCAAGGCAAAATTTTTTTAGGGCTTCACCATACCCTAGTAGATAGATCTCATACAATGTTAAAAGGCTAAAATTTATAGAAGAAATGGTGAGAAAGAGAAAAGAGGAGTCCAAGAGTCATTGAGACACTTGTCAAAACTAAAAATACTAGTTACTTATGCATGTGAGAGATATGGGAAGATCTATGCAATTTTATGGGTTAAAAATGTCATTTGAAATTATCCAAGACCTTAAAAATGGTTTAGAAAATATTTTCCATGCACATAAAACTACCCCTCATGATTTTCCTTTAAAAAATGCCCTATCACTATAATTAATGAGTTATGATGATGGTTATGAGTATTATGGGTTACTATAAGTTCCTTACATGCATTGGACTAGCTGTTGATCACTTTTATAATTATGGCCATCCACCATCATCCAAGATAGTCCCAAAATGGGCTTCCTCTATGAACCCCTCACACTTTACACCTAAAACCTTACCAAATATGCCATATATTCCATGTAAAATAAGGAATGACATGTGTCCAAGGTTTTCATAACATCAATTTCAATAAATTTTCCCTAAAAAGCCTTCCAAGTAGAGTATACCTCTCTTTCACCAAGTGATCACTATCTACCTACTAGATTGGTTGAAATAAAGGAAGTAGAAAATAAGCTTAGGATATTATACACCTAATAACATTACCATAAGTACTTATAATTATTCCAAAACTTCCTCCCAAATGTGATTGTCTTAAAACTCTTCAAGACCTGAAAAACATAATAAATTATTAAAAAACCTATTTTATACTTGATTTATATAGATTATATACAATATAATTCCATTTTTTTAATCCTAATTTTTTTTTAAAAAACTTCTCTTTTACACTCATGGTAAAATTCATCAATTTGGAGGCACTTTTCGCCTCATCTCCTCCATCAGGTCCTAAAATAGGGTTTTGAAGTGACTAACCCTCTTATCCTTTGTTCATAAAGGCTAAAAGTTATAATTATTTCAAAATTCCACTAAGTTCTCCTCAAGGACCTTATATACCTTCTATAAATTCCTCAAAGTCCCATGCATCAGGCCATGAAAGTTCCAAGCATTTCAACTTGACCACTCAAGTCATTCTTTTGTATTTTATGAGGGTTTTGAACATTTACAAGCCAAAAATGGCTTATAAGTGGATTTAATTGAAAATAAATGGTTAATAAACCTCTATATATTTTCCAAAAACATTTCTCAATCATTTTAATGGCTCCCTTAGAGCTAGAAATGAAGAGTGACTCTGTTTTGAGACTAGGCCTAGACCTTGTCAATCGGTCTATCTTCACCTTTGAGCCAAAATGAGGTTCAAGTAGTTTTATTTTCCTATTATTATGGTTTTAAAATTAATTAATAATATCATAAAAATTATGAAATCACTTATTAATTTTATTTAATGTCTAAAATGAAAATGACTATCCTGAGTAAGCTATTTGTTTACCATTCCTTGCCATGGTGGCTACAACCTTTGTAGATCAGAGCACCCTGTTTGCTTCCAAAAATTATAAAAAGGTTTTTTTATGTCTAAATGTATGTTTTAAACCTTATCTAATCATAATTTTATATTTTCTTTTTGTCTAGTTCATCATTTTACCACTTTTCTTAAAACTGCCATCTTCATGCATGGTAAAAATGCCCCTACTATGAGACAAAATAGAAGGATTTTCACGATTATTATTGTAAAATTTATTATTTTAGGATCTTATTTGACTCCTAAATATAATATTTACCAAATTTTATCTTCTAAATCCTCCATTTATCCCTCCAACACTTCAAATTTACTAGGCAGACTTTATGAATAGGCAGACTATGAGGGTAGGTAGGGTATAGGTTGGGTTTGGAGATTTTGGGGGTTTATTTGAGATTTATTATGATATTTAGGGATTATAAATTCCTATAATTATTTATTAAAACCATTTTATAATCTAATCTCCATCATTTTCATGAATGCATCCCACATTCCTAAGAGTAGGTCACTGCTTGTTAAGGACTGAGACAGGCTTGTAGGTTCATTTAGATTTATCCACACTTGTATTAGGTTTATTTAGGTTTAATATGAGTTAATTAAGATCTAATTTCATTCATTTCACATGTATCCACTTTTAAGTCTCTAAATTATGTCCAAACTTCAAACTTCTTCCTCGCTGCTAATATACCCTTTGACTATGTTTCATGAGTTATAGGGTTGCCTATTAGTGTTATTGACATCCCTTAGGTCATTTGATTGAAAGTAATCAATTTAAATTTATGAATATTACCCTTAAAATATTCAATTCACCCTAGGATTCTAATTTGGTTACTATATTCCCAATTGAGACAAAATATTGTTTTAGATTAAGGTAAAAACAGGTTTTGAAGGGGCCCCGAAACCCTATTACAAAAACAAGAAAGATAAAGCGTTAACAAGCACCAAGAAAAACATTCCTTAAACCTACTAAAAAGTAGCAACAACCTAAGGTTATTCAGGGATAACCTCTATAAACAATGTACATTCAGCCCCCTAATTTCCAAATAATGATTTAATAACTATTTTTTAGGGGTAAAATCTAGAATTGTTGCCTGCCTTCCATCAGCTATATTCTGCTTGCTTTCTAGCTCTCTAATTTTCCTTATGGATATTCTTCTAGGTTTATCTAGACAGCCAACATCTGGTTCCACTTTTGAATTCTGCTCATCTCTTTTTCCAGGTTTATCCAGAAAAGAAACAAGGTGTTTCGCCTTCATTAGCTGATCCTTTTTGCTGCTTCTGGTTTCTATTCCCTTAGTATTAGTCTTCCTTTTAGCACTTTTCCTTTGGTTTGGAAAATGTTTTAAATTTTCACCATTACCATTCATAGGAAGCTCTTCCAAAGGTGATTCATTATCAGCCTGAATCTCCATTGGCTGAGAAAGAGGAGGATCTCTCACCTCTAATTTATTTCCAGTTTCAGCTGAGATTTCTCCATCCTCTAGCACTACTTTGCCTTCTACCTCTCTCCATCGATCCTCTACCCTTTGGTAAAGGACGATTTGCTTTGATAAAACTGTCAAATCTTCTTTGCTTTGTGTGGTTAATATGTTTTTTGATTGCCCTCCATTTCTTTCTGTCTTAGAATTTTCTTTCTCAAGAGAGATCTCTGTATCGACCTTAGCAAGTGGGCCTTTAGGATCTTCAAAAGACAACTCTTTACCCTCCTCAGAATTTAAATCTTTAGTTTCTTCATTATCCATTTGTTCTTGTCCCTGATCCTTTTTGGGTTTCCAAGCTTTCTTTAGCTGGGCCGTGGACTTTTTCCCATCCAAAACACCATTAAGATGAGTTTTACTTCTGGATGGACAATTTTTTACCCAATGCCCCTGTTTCTTACAAGCATAACAAGAGTTGGGTAGATCTTCAAAAAAAATTCCTTGAGACTTTTTACCAAACTTGGAGATAAGATCCACTTTTTCTGGGAGATTATTTAAATCTGCCACTTTAACATACATCCTGGCAGTTTGGAGTTTGGTTCTGGTTACCATAGCCTTGTCCAAAGCCACAAGTTCCCCAAAAGAACTAGCTATTCCTTTGAGAATGTCCTCATGCTAGAACTCTAAAGGGAGTCCAAGGAGTCTAACCCAGATGGGAGTTGTTAAGAAAAAAGAGTCAGAAAGATCCATATTCAACTCCTATTTTTTGATAGTAAGAGAGCATTTTCCAAATGTCCATGGTCCTCCACACAGAACCATACTCATGTCTTCTTTACAGTTGAAGGTAAAAGAATAAAAGCCATTCAGCATAGGTGCAATAACTATCTCTCCTCGAATGACCCATTTCCTTTTAACCATTTTTGTAAGTGATTCAAGATCTGGTCTTGCTCCTAAAAATTTACCTACTAAGGTGAAATCCATGGAGGACACAGAAAAATCTATTAAAGGATCTGGAATAAAAACTTCATACTCACCTTTCTCCCAGCATGTTTTTGTAGTCACCAGCGGGAAAGGGGATTTTCCAGTGGGTTTATTGCCAAACAGAGATGACCACATCCTTTGTTCAGAATACCCTGCCTTCAACCCTTCTGAGGATTTTTTCTTTTTAAAGACTCCTTTTTTTTTCTCTTTCTCAATTTCTTGCCTCAACTAGGAGCCACAAAATCCACAAAAACGGTCATTTCCGCAAAAAGAATTACCATTTTTTACATCACCCACAAATTATGATCCATTATTCTTCTCAACCCCTCCTCCATTCTTTCTAGGATCTATCCCTCCTATCTGCTTCTCCACCACCTATCTAGCAATGTCCAAGTCTGTAAGAGCAGCACGTAGACTAGTAGAATCAAATTTTGGGGATGTACCCCACGTGCCCACTGGGGACACGCCCAGCGTGCCCATAGGGGACGCGCCTAGTGCACCCATTAACTTTCCTAGTGCGCATAGTTAGCATTTAAAATTCCCCCAAAATGGCTTCAAATGGCTTCAAACGGCTTCAAATGGCTTCAAATGGTTAAAAGTATTCTCGGGCCTATCTACGGATAGGGGGTTTGAATTAGTGGTCAAAACCTTAAAATACACATTTTATCTATAATATTAGCTCATGATATTCCTTTGGACCATTTTTTATGGTTTAATCTTGAAGGCATAATCTAGGATTATCAAATTGAAGTACAAGATCACTCATCTAATAATGTCCTAAAGATATCACTTTTCCTTTTTAGTGTTTTTTTGGCCAATTTTCATGTTTAAAAAATTCCCCTTACATTGCCTTTCCATCTTCCATTCTTTTTATATTTGTTTTCTTACATGAGGACTATAATATTTTCCATGTTGAGTGTTTATATCACCTTGCAAATGCATTTAGTGAGGTCTTCAAAAACCTCTTAGGCCTCTATTTTGTCTATTTAGGGATGGTGAAACTAAAGATCATAGTCACATTTTCTTGAGACTCTCATAGAGCTTTTTGACCCTCCTTTATCAATATCAAACCTCTCAAAAGTGTAATCCAAATATCTCCCAAGGCTTGAAATGATCATGAATGTCTTTATCCAGTCTGATGCCATCATGACATCAGTAGGGCCTATAGATGGCTTCATGGACTATGATATGCAGGCAAGAACATGAAATAGAAAAAATGTGTAAGGTTAAGACTCTATAAACACCTATAATTCATTTTGAAAACCCTCATTAATAACATTTGAAATCAACTTCAATAAAACCATCAATGGGACCTATAGGTTATCATTATCTCTATGAGGGCTGACAATCATGATAAGCATAGCTTTGATATCATTGTTTTATTATTTTAGGATTTGAAAACTAGTTCCAATAATTCAAAACTAATATTCAATGATAAAAACCTTTGAAATAACATCATATTCCTCCATCCCATGTCAAAAATCTCCTTAATGGCACCTAAGATAGTTGAGAGTGTAAAAAGAATAGTTGGGGGCATATATAAGCCTAGAAAAGGATTTACTAAGTACTTGAGCTTTCCAAAAAAATAAGAAACATTTTAATATTTTTCAAATAATTTATAAACACATAAATCCATCAAACTAAAACAATAAAATTTGAGACAAGCTCAAACAGTGACCCCCTCATGGTTACAAGTCCATGAAAAGCTACCTAGAGTGTTAGAAATTATTCATAAAGGAGGAGGCACAAAATTTTAATTTATTTTTATGAAAATTAATTACATTTATATTATTATTCACTTGTATAATTACTCTTCTCAACTCCACTTGTACGGCCCATGCCAAGTGCTTAAAGTTGGCCTTTCTTTGCTTACCAAGAGAAAATGAAGGAAAATAAGTTACATATAGACATTTTTTCATTCTACTTGCAAACCAAACATGTAAAATAGTTTGGGGAGATGAATAATCACTCTACCCATGTTTCTAGCTAAATATGAGTTTAAAGAATCTATACAAGTGCCCAAAAGGGACTAAAAACTAGGAGAATATCCCATTTTCTAAACAAAACTATCTCTTGGCTGACATCTGACTACTCCTGACATGATCCTAACATATCCCACATTTAAACTCACATTGGTGATAAATTTTCTTGCATAAAAGTCTGTACAAGTCAATTAATGGGCTAGAAAAGTGGCCAAATGACCCTTTTTGCATATGAAACTTAGCACATGATAAATTCATGACCTGAAAAAACTTAAAAGAATTTCAAATAAAATATTAGGACCTATTAAGCACAATTTATAACTTTTACCATTTTTGACCTAGTTTGGCCAACTTTGAGTTTGGTTGACTATGCCATTTCAAGGGAGATGAACTTGGACAAGGACTAAAACAAGGCCATGTAAGATTTATAGAACAATATGAGACCCATATAATACATGTATAAACCTTATTCAAAATTTTAAAATAATAACGGTTGACCCCATTTGATTAGAAGCTAAACATGGTCAATAATATGTTTTGGATGTATGTACTTTCATGTTTATGTTGCTTGATCAAGTTGATGTATACTACATGTTTAAGAGAAGGGAGTTTAATTTGATTATATTGAATCACTAATTCACCCCCCCCCTCAGTTATTGTACCTCTAATAGGTGGTTAAAATGTTTTGATCATCCCCTAGTTTATATATTCAAATAGCCTAATACTCAAATAGCCTAAAAAATCCAAACATACAAGTCCCATACTCACTCATTTATATATGGTAATGTCCACTCTCTACACTTAGGGTATAAGGATGAGAACCTTTGAAACAATTAGTTTCATAAACCCACATAAGGATTCATATATAAATAAATTAGTACAATATAATTTTGGTAGCATATAAATACCATTTTGATTCAAGGAAAAGGCTATAACAATAGCCAACACATTTAATATGGATGCTACATATCTAAGCCCAAAAGGTAATTCAAACTACATGGTGAGCATAACACAAACCATAGATAACATGTAAAGGAAGAGGGCAAGCTAAATGGCCTTACCCCTCTTAAAAAGTGCACTTAAGAGCAATGATCATATATTTTAAATAAGATTACATTGAAATAAAAATAGATAAAGGAACCTACCATGGCTCCACCTCTTGAATTTGTTCAAGAATTTCATTTACAAGTCTTGGACATTATCAAACACTTCTTATCTTCCTCTCCTCCACTTATGTTTTTTCCAAAATTCAAAATGAGAATAGGATTGCTCTTAAGTAAGGCTCACCTTACTTAGATATGCCTAAATCCCTTTTCTATAAGCCAATGGGAAGGTGACATATGTCCCTTCCTATCCCTTATCTTGTGGTCATAAAATCTTCCCCCTCCCTAACTCACATACAAGACCATGTGGCAACCAATCAAGTCCATGCCTCAAAAATAGACTCACTATGCCAAACCATAAATAACACATTTGCTGCCACTAAATTCCTCTAATTTTTCTTGAAATAATCCACTACTTCCCTATTAGTCTAAGGCCAAAAATATCTACTAAATAATTCTAAAATATTCCTTGAGGCATTCTTAACATTTGGGTCTCTTTGTCCATCCAAATTTTGAGTTAAATAGGTCCAGGTAAGTCACTTTAAATTACTTAAATAATGAATTACAACTTTTTAATAATACTCCTAAGGTTAATATGAAAGGTGAGAATATTTCCCAAGGGAGGTAAATAGTGAAGAACAACTTAAAGACACCCATTCATCCAATTAGGTCCATAATAAGGTATAAGGAGTGGTTTGGGTAGATATAAGGTCAAGTAGATACATCACTACTCTACCCATGATGCGATTATGCCTGGTGTATTCCTAGTTCCCTCATTGGCCTCCCTTATCACTTACACAACCTTGTGCACATAAATATCCCTACCCTAGAAGCCAAAGATGTAGAACATAAGCCATAAAAGTGATCTCAATCAATTTAGGGTGTGTGTGACATATCAAAGGCACCACATATCAATGGTAATAAACTTAGACCATTTATATAAACATATACATAATCAAATACATGTTTAAGAA
The DNA here is from genome assembly GCA_037957365.1 of Torreya grandis. NCBI lineage: Eukaryota > Viridiplantae > Streptophyta > Pinopsida > Cupressales > Taxaceae > Torreya > Torreya grandis. Next base: position 536,256 of record JARHVA010004401.1, read on the forward strand.
CAAAATATTTAGTGGTATTGAATATATAACATCATTTTTTATAATGAAATAGCATAAGTAAACTGATATCAATGCATATAATGATAATCTAATCTAAGCATATTTATTTTTGTATAATCAAAACATAACCTATCATAACATATAAAATATTTTTCTCAATCCTAAGGACTCAAGAACATCTTGTGTTTCTATAACACATAAAGCATGTCTCAACATGACATGTGTACAACACCAAATGTGTAATGGTAAGCATTGTGAAAGTCTAGGGTCTCAAACCCCCTCCCATTAGATAAACTTTATTTTAATACAAATTATATTAGTGTTTATAAGGTGAGGAAGAATGGATGGAAATAATTAATAAAACACAATAAATCAAGTCAACCATAAAATTTACCTTCTTGTGGAACACAAAAACCACTACTCATGATGGCCAACAAGGCAAGGCTCACAAAATTCTTTCACAAGGGAATCAAAACATTCCTCTGACATAAATAATAGACTAAGATCAATAAAAATCACAATCTTAACATGTGGAGTATTACATTCTCCTCTATTAAATAAGCATCATTCTTTATTTAGAACTATAATGAAAAATAGTATAAAAACACCTAATCTAAAATCTTCATGAAATACTAGTATAATCAGTTAATACCCATAGTTCTACTTATAAAAAAATGAAACCCAAACAATAACTTATATAAATTTGTAATTAAGAGTGTCAATTTGTTATATGCATACTTAGAAAATGGATGAGTTCCACTCTAGCATAAAATTTAAAAGTGCTTACATAAGTGTCCTTCGAAGGAAAAAAATAATATGTTGAAATAAGTGTCATTCTATGGCAAGACCACTCTGAGAAAATTTGAGAAATACTGATTGTCATTTCAAAATCTAAAGTGATAATGATGTAGAAAAAATATATTCCTAACATTGAATACCCCCTAAAGGATTAGAAGAATGTGGGGATAACTCATTGATTTTATACCATCTTTTGGACATGGGATGTCATATGCACCTTCAACCATGAAAAATTATTATGTATAAGACCCCCCAGAACTATGTTCCATCACTTAAAATATGCAAAACAAAACACCATATCTGGTGAGGTAAGGATGAATCCATGAACCTACCGATATAGGTTCCCATAATTACCCTATACATTGTTAATTAAGATTTCTTATTCTCTCCCATACCATGAACAAGGTGAAAATTATACACTTTACTTAACATATAAGAAGCTGACATTTATAGTCAATGAATAACTCAAAATTAATCGATCAAAATAAATAAATCAATCAGTAAAATTAAATAAAATAACATAAAAATTAATTTTAATACTAAATGACCTAAAAATAGAAATAAACCTTTATAATTAAAATATCAATTCAATAATCAATTTTATAACATCTTAAATTTTTAAATAAGAAGTAGGTGTTAGTTCCAAAACAACTTAATTTTTCAATCAAATTAAAAATAAGTTTCAACAAAATAATATTTTAAATAGTTTACATTACATGGACTATGTGGATTTGGTAATCCACTTGAGTGGAGTAGGACATAAGTAATCATCATATAAGTACCATTTACCTCTTGGGGGTATGAGTAATATAGTATAAGTATCATTGGATCCACAAGCTTCAACATAGAATAGTACTCATAAATCCTCTTTTTAGACAACCACTAAATATTAGTAGAGGGACACTATGTTTGTAAGCTTACCATTATTAATGAATCATATGAAACTCTCACAAAATAAATCAGTCCCACTTAATACAAAATGGGAAAAGTGGGTTTTAAGTGTATGAAAAGATCCACTTCTTATTCCATAACCTAGTAAAACTATCATGAACATGTTTCTACACCTCCCTAAAAAACTATAATAGAATATTTATTAAACTTAGATATGTGAAACATGGTTGTAATACATGACATTTCAAAGACAAGCCATATTTTTATAGCTCAGTAGCTTCACATAGGTGGCATATACACAAAATATAACATTGATACTCTCATAATAACATAGGTACATATAGTCAAATAGAATAATTGATGTGTCATACATCAAATTTATGCACCATACTATGATATAAGGGAAATGGATTTATTTTAGAGGTCTTTTAAAATTTACAAGAGAATGTGAGGGTTCACATAATAACAATTATTTTTAAACATACAAACATGTTACAACTAGGGTAAAAACTAGGTAAAATAACAACTTGGGAACATCAATCCACAAGGGTTGACATTGGTGATTATGGAGAGTATAATACATAAAAACATATCAAAGTTTGACCATTAGCATAAACTTGAAGCAAATAGTTAAATTGCTAGTCCAAAATTATATAAATCATGTCTCCTTTGAAATTAAAAAAAATAGTGAATGATCTCAACTGTATCTAAAAATAATGATATCAAATAGGTACCTTTCTGAAAAGGTTTTTCTATGTACCAAAATAATTCAAGAGTAAGTACTACACTGAACACCGAATCTAGTTAATCAACCATGGATCATATATATGTGATGCCAAAAAGGTTAAGTGTCTTCTCTGTATGTACTATTTTATAGTTTTAAAGTTCTTAACTTACATAAAGTTAAAGTACAAATTTTTTTAATTTAAAAATTCATAAAATTTAATCAAAGTTAATATATATCTATATTAAAATGTTATACTATATGATATTATCATATTTTTAAGTACAAAAGTATACAAATTTTACAAAATACCTCATAAAATAATATACATCCAAAAATTAGAACACATATTATTAAAAAGATGCAATGGCCAACCTAAATAGAGAAGGGTCACTTCAAATAGTTGAAAACCCCAAAATTTTGTATATCACAATCAATTCCAACTATATGCTTTAAGCAATTAGCATATATGTTACCAATCAAAGAATTACTCATATCACAAGCATGATTAATAATGAGGAGGTACACCCACTCGTAGTTACCACTACCTATAGCTCCAAAAAGGACTTGACTTACTTTAATGACATTGACACTCATAGGCAACCTACCCAAATAGATGTCACTACCAAAGAATCAAAATTACTCTAAATAAATATTCCAGTAAATAGGGTCATAACCATAAGGCATTTATTGACCACACAGTGGGATGTCAACATGAAAATTAGATATATATAACCTGGGTTTTGATTAAACATGCATGATAGGTAGTAATACAACTATAACATGATCATCATTTTAACTAAGTTGATGATCATGCCTACTTGGTGCCAAGATGCCTCAAAGTCTTGCACAATCCTCTAGAATTAACATCAACATCCAACTCTAATGGAAACTCTCAATTTTTTTTTCCTAAAATAAGGTATAACTCACTACCAAAAGGGGATAAATGCATTCTCTATAAGGATAGGTAACAAAAAAGTGACCCATATGAGGCTTCCTAATAAGGCCATCCACTTGATGTCATTAGTCCACCACACAAAGTAAGGGAAATACCTAACAACACTCAAAAGTATGTAGATAGGTTTCAAGTGAAAAACCATATACAATAATATGAGGCTCTTAGTCATTTGGATAGACAAAGTATGTATCCATGTTTTTATAACTCTTTGTGGTATGGTCCACAAAGATGATGCTTTTGGCCTAAGGTATAATTATGACCAAAATATTTCTATAACTACTCACAAGGCAAGAATTAAAAAAAAAATATGGGATAAATTACAATAATTTATCTTAATTCATTTCAATCTCATCAATCTAGGTAAGATAAACATGAAACAACACTCCACTATCTAGCTAAGAGAAAACCTCATTTAGTCAACTAGATGGGTAGATCTCCAACAAATCCTACCATGAGTCTCTAATGTACAAAGAAAAAAATAAAAAGGCTAAGCATCTTATACTCAACTAAAGATTCCATACTCCAGGGAACTCCTCATGTTTATTTCTCTTACCTCATCAATGAGTTTAATACCTAAAAAGTACACACATAAATTAATTGAGGAAGAAGTGGTACTAAACAAAAATACCCAAATCTCTCAGTGTAGAAACCATGCTTTGTTACCAAAATGTCATTCCAAAAAATTGACATAAAAAGACACATAACATAGGCCAATTTTACTTTTTTATAAGTGTACAATGCACATTATACCCAACTAAAATTCCCATTGTCTAGCCAACAACGTGGCTTAAGACACACAATGCATAAAAAAAATTGCATTTATAAATGGCATGAAATCAAATTTTAAGTGGTCACATAGTTTCTATAACACCATACTAATCCCACTTTATCTAAAAATTATATAAGCTAACAACCAAGCCTACAACTCTCTAATCTATCCTAGTAATCTCCATATCCCCAAGGCCCAAAAATAATGTTCTATTAATGCAAGGTGGGTTCAAGAAACCCATGTCTTTAATTACACTATCTAATATTTTATGGTGCTAAAAAATGTCATTGGGTCAATTTGTCAAAACATAGGGATCATTTCACACTTAAGTCATGAAGAAAACTCAATTATCAAATTAAATAAAATTTCAATAAAGACCTCAACTAAAGATCATATAGTCCCCATACAAACCAAAAATGGGTCTAAAATATCCCAAATAATCCCCTTGAGAATGAAGCACTACATTTCAATTGTTGGATTGATTTAACCCTACTGTTAAATCTAGTCAAAGGTGAGGAAGCCTTATAAATCTTTATGGATCTCAATAAATATTTCCATTCAGACATTAAATCATAGATTCATATTTTTTGATGGATGAAGGAGGTGTTTGAGGATGACTTATCCATAGTCATCCCTCCTCTCCTTCCTCAGTAATGGAGTCTCCAAGCTTTTGATCCATTTCAAGTTAGTTTTTATAAATGTATACATGGATATTTATTACAAGTACCGATCATTTTGGAAAGGTTATAGGATGTCTTAGTCTCCTATAGTTTTCAAAATGGTCTTAGAAGCTTTAATCACCTCCACAACCATTAATGGTTGCCACAAGGTAAATTTAAAAAAAAATAGTTTTAGATTCTTAAATTAGTTTTAGATAATTTAGGTCACAAAAATTTTAGGGGTCTTATTTTGTGCCAACCCATTTTAGGGATTCTAGGAGTCTGTGATAGCCAATAAGTCCCAAACAAGCCTCCATATGATAAAACAAACATAAGTTGAAAACTGTGAGGTTCCAAGTTTTGAAACCACTTTCATGCATAAGGGGGAAGAAAGTTTAGCGGGGTTCCTTTTAGGTTCACCTACCTCTAATCCATCGTATCTCTACACTCATGAGAACAAATAGGAAAACTAGTTTGAAAATGATATAAAAACACACCTTATGAGAAAGAGGTCATAGATATTAAAATAATTAATTATGGGTCTCAAAAATTATACCATGCGAAAGAGAATGAAAAATGGAGGGGGTTCCATTTGGGGTCACCTTGCCTCTGATTCTTCACAACTAGAGGAAAAAAACTAAGTATATTTGTTATAAAAAATTATAGTTTTAATAAACTTCATGTTCAAATTTATAATTTATAAAATTCAAGGTTTTAAACATTATAAAAAAACATGGTAAACTAAGATCTATAAAATGCACAAGCTTCACATGTGGTATACTACATCCTTTACAAACAATTCTTTCATTTAGCCTCTACCTCACTTTGTAATGTTCTTTATTTTATGTAGTTAGTTTTAGTATGGTCTTATTTATTTCATATATTATAGTATGTTTATATTATTGACCCTGTTATCCAAACATATATTTTGGTGAACCCAACATGAATCTTATCCTACCACTAGTTACATCATATTTACTTTCTTTATTTTTCTCTATCTTCTTATCTTTTACATACATTTTACAATTATTTCCAGTTTTTGGGTTTTTATATAGAGTTTATATAACTTTATACCCTATATGGGTTGTTTATTTATCCCTCCTATGTCCACCATTGAAGGCATATCCTCATGTTATAGTTTTTTTCAATCTCAATCTCATTTTATCCAATGCAACATAGTTTCCATATCTTATGATAGTGATCCTAAAATTCCCAATCCATATGGCATGGCTAGATTTATTTATAAATGATTAATATTTTATCTTTGAGCCTTTAATAAACTTGGTATATCTTCCAAGGATAATTTTGATGAAAATATTTTAAACCCTAATCAAGCATGTGTCATTTAAATGACTTATGATAATATGGTGTTGCCTAAGTTCAAGTTAGAAACTTAGATGTTTTTCATTATCAATAATCCCTCACCAAAATTCAATATTTTAGATGGGATATTAACCAATTACATCTTTCTTCTAACCTAGAATCTTTCTTTGATTCAAGTGATGAAGAGGAAAGTGTTCACATGGAAGTTTATGTGCCTCTCATTAATCCTCCATTACTAAATACTAGATGGGTGTTCTAGAATTTTTTTGATTTTTATTCCAACCCTTATTAAAAAATACCTTTATAAAACCATTTCTAAAAAAAATAAAAAACATCTATATTGATCATGTCTCATATAGTTAAAACAATTTTATCATAGTCCAACTATATCATGACTACCATTATAATTTGGATCCAACTATCCATCAGATTTAAATACCTTAACCAAAACACATATTAGTTTGTCAATATAGTTCACCCAAATAAAATATAATTAACTGTAATGTAGGATTACAAAATATGATGTTATAAACCTCTTGTTAGTGGATTAAACCAAACACAATCACTGATAACTAGCATTATAAACCTAAGTACTAGGATGATCAATTACAAACAAAAAAATAGTAATGATAAGATAAAATCAAAGAATTTAAACTTCCTTGATGATTCAAATCACTCGTTAGCATGAGATTTTTCTTGTGTTTGACTTGGTAAAAAAAAATTCTTTGTTTATGCTTTGTGATTTATGGGTAACACCTTATCTTTTCCCATAGGAATTTTTATCTTAGGTCATGTTGGTAATGAAGTTTTCTAGAAAGAATTTGGCATTATTTGTTTGCACATAAAATCTTGGTTAAGAATAATCATGACACTTGTATTCATAGGTTTTCAAGTAACTCTAATATAAGTTTATTTAGGATAGGGTTAGTGTTGGGAATCCAAATTCAATAAATTGTAGATTTAATTTTTATGGTGTTTATGCTAATATTTTACAGCTTTTTGATTTTGAGGATGATGACATCATCATGTTCTCATATTGTGTTGATTTTTTTTAATAAATTAAATATTAACTAATTCAACATGGAATTTTCACTTAAGCTTTTAATTTGATTTTCTTGGCCAATTAATTCTATTTAGTCTTTTGGTCATTTTAAAAGGCCAACTTGCTTAGTCATAAGCTGACTAGGGATGAATTCATGAGAGGTTTTTTTTGTATAGGGTAATACCATAAATATGGATGTATTGACATAATTATGGTCACTTACATCCAATGTGTAGATAAATTTGGGATGTTCAGGTGATTTATAGGCTTAATTTGCATAGTTTGGTAGAAATTAGTTTAAAGTCTATATAGACATGGAAGTTTCTAAAAAAGAGTGTCAAAATAAAGTGATGTGTTGATAACCATAGGGTGTTATGATCTAAAGTCATAGGATAATGTCTTATACTATTGTTGTTGAGCCTTAGATACCCTCTCAAGGGAGTGGGTGATAAATAGTGTCATTAAATAGGCCCTCAAAAAGAGGGAAATTACATAGTCTATGGTCTAAATAAGGATATACCCTAAAAATGTGGTTTTAATCCTTGGAATAATTAATATATCCTAATATACCATATGTGATCATGATATAATTATATTTTACCCCAATAGGTTAGTTGTGATCAATGATTGGTCTAGATAATTCACCACATTATGGAATATTGGCAAAGGGAACCCATGTAATGAATCTAAAACATCGATTAACAATGAGATATAATAGGGTAATGGTATGAATTTTGGGTAAATACTATTAAAAATATGCACATCTTACCTAAAAATGATTAATATTCATTTTTTATTTAGTTACTATGTGTGTGGGTGGTGTTTGGGTAGGTTTATTAGGAACAAGAGGAGATACCACTAGCCATCATTTGATAGATCATTTATCCTAATTTTTTCTATAGAATGTGACATTATGAATCATAGTTATAAATAAAACATAATAATTGTGTGTGTCATATGTGTGGAAAAACTTGATCAAACAAATATAATGAACTTTAGAGTGAGATATAATCAATCAAATCATCAGTGTAATGATAATGAGAAAAAATAAGTGTATGAGTGAATATAAATATTCACAACTCATTTACAAGATATAAAAAATAATGACTAAAGTGTAAACATAATGTAAGAAACCTATGGTAATCAAGGGGAAGGGAGGCATAAAAACACATTCTAAATTCAAAAAGTAAATAACACATGCCCAATTAGTAATCAAAACTCAAGTGTGAACGAATTATCCAAAGACACACAACACTAAAAATGAATAAATAAAAAAATGTAATAAACAAACTAGTCTAAGGCAAATGGAATACACAAACAAAATATAGAAAAGCAATGAACAAAAACTACTTATTGACACTGTTCATGCTTCTGTAATAAAAGTGTTATGGTTAGCAAAAGGTCTCCCCTAGGATATAAAAACATCAACACAATTATGATGGCATGAAAAGGGGGAATAGAATAATAAGGGGTGGCCAATCTGACTCTAAATGCCTTCATAAATTGGATTTTTCCTACGTAGTCCCATAGATATGAGTTCTAACATAGAATTTAGGTTGAATGTAGTTCTCCCAAGAATTGGGAAGAGAAGAAAATGGATGACAAAGAAATAATTGATTATATAGGAAAATAGAAATGGGCTCATCAAATGGAGAGAGTGTGAAACAAAAGTGGGTTGGCACTCAAAATTGTGAGAAATTTAGGTCCAAGAACATGTGAAACTATGAGAGCATGGTTTAGGTTAAAACCACACTAAAAGACAAAAGGTGAGTTTTCGTAAGTGAAAGAGGTTGATACTTCATAGTTTTCACCATGTCTACGGATTATAACACGAATAATCTTTCAAAATGGTAAGAGTATAAGATGATAGATTGTTCTCAAAATGGTAAGAGGGTAGCTTAGATTGCTTACAAAATGGTGAAATCATTGGATTAGGTTACTCATAAAATGGTGACAACATTAGCTTAGGTAGCTCACAAAATAGTGAAAATGTGGCTTAAGGTGCTCATAAAATGTTGAGAGAGTGGTTTAGGGTACTTTACAAATGGTGAGAGTGTGGTATAGGGTGGCTGAGATTATCTCAAAAAACACTAAAAACTACCTACATAGTCTAAATGGACCTCAGTACACTGTAGTTCACCCTACAATAATGAATCTTAACTAAAAACTACTTACATAGTCTAAATGGACCTTAATACATTGTTGTTCACCCTACAATAATGAATCTTAACTAAGTAATAATAGGTTGGGAATAGGAAAATGGAAATGGTATGAACAATAGTAAGGCAAGGCAAATGTAAATGCAAGGCAAATGGTAAGGCATGATTATATTATTCCTGATAATGTGGAAATCCATGTCCTAATTGGCATATGATATAACTAGAATAGTCAATTATTAAATTGGTAGTCCACACTTTTTTTGAATAGTTGATCTATCAAGAACATGATACTAATTTACATGCCATTGTTGTTATTATGATCTTTGTTGGTCATTTATTATGTTTCCTCCAAGCTTCTAGATAAGATGTCTTCATAGCCTCGATGATGGAAAGTATAGTTGTCAATGGTAAATGAGGATAGGCATAGGATAAATGGTCTAATTTGCCAATGTAATATAGGTATAGAATGAATAATACACTTATAATGGAGTGTAGAATTATTGGGTAACAAATGAAGATTAGTATTTTTAGTCACATAAAATGTTATTGATTCTAGATTTGATATAATTTTGATTGTGGTGAGGCCAAATACTTTTAAATATGCTCTCAATATGACCATATTATATTTTTGTTGTTTAGGCTTAAGAGTTGATACAATATGATTATGTTTTAAATTGGAAGTTATACTAATGTGGACTTCAATAATGTTTTCATCAAGTAATGAATAACTATTATTCTCAGTGATTGATGCCTCTAAGAGGTTTTCACCAATAAAGTTGTCTTGATTATCCCATAACTCCTCCAAGAATGTTTCACTAAATAATTTTGACTTTTGACTTTGATTGTTTTCTAGCACATCAAACAAAGTTTCACTAGAATATGTAAAGTGTGGACTTTGATTTTCCCCTAGTAACTCCAAAAACATTTCACTAGGAGATTGTTCTTATTCAACCTGAAAGTGGTCTTTGTTCCCCAAATATTATGAAACTAATATGTCACCATAGATGAAGTTAAATAATATGTTATTTTTTCAGTCCCAATCATCATATACAAGAGGTGGGATGTCAATATAATGGCTATGTTGGTTAATGGTAAAGGGATGTAAAATTTAAATGTAAGGTATAGTGTCAATGGAATGGTAAAACATAACACAATACTTATAAAGGCTACTAGGAAAACTTGTTTTAATGATAAACAAAACATCCTCAACAACTATAGAAGGCTCACAAATGTATTTAATTTGATATGTAAGGAGTATGTAATCAATGTTGTAACATCCACTAATGTATTCTACTTTGGAATTTAATTCTAACTAAATAGACTCTAAATATGATGTTGATATTGATGTTAATTATGATTATGATGCTAAATTTGATATCGGTTCAAAAATAGAACTTGACTCTAACTCTGATTATTTTTCTTATGTGGATGTTAAACATAATGTTGGTTTAGAAATGGAACATGTTTCTAATGTAGGCCCAAAGATAACATGTTGAATGCTTGGTAATGGATGAGTAATGGCCTACAACATAATAATAGGTTAATATTCAAAAATAGGTTCATCTAAGAGTCACTCAACAAAGACTGGCTTCTCAAAGTGAGGCCCCTTAAAGGTAGAGGACTGGTCAAAACGTGATTCAGTTAATACTAACTTGTTAAAATGAAGCACCTAAAAGGTAAGGAAATGGATAAAGGTGACTAAAAAAAGACTATCTTATCAAAGTGAGGCTACATAAAGGTAGGGGAATCATCTAAGTATAATTTATCATAGGCTAACTTGTTAGGAATATGTGTTTGAACAAAAACATCAAGGATTGGTTGGTTCTCTTGGCCTTAGCTCACTCTTATTTATAAAATCTCAAATTTGGACACACTTTATTCTCTAATAAATAATATCTCTTAGAGAGGTAATGATCGACTCTACTATGGATCTAATACTAGATTAGATGTTCTAAGTATATCTTATTTTTTTATAAGTTTATTCAAAATTTATTTTAAAAATTCAAATGAGAATCTGGCTCTAGTTCTCAATGATTTTAGAATGGCTACATCTCTATTCTCAACAAGCTAGTTATCAAACTAGTTTTAAAAATGAGTTGGTGATGTGCTAACCAACTTGTGTGGATGGGAGTTATAAGGAAATTATTGGTGTGGTTATGGCTCAATTTTGATATCCCCTAGGTTAATCAAGGTTTTAACATGTTGTGTGAACCTCACACATCAATTGAGTGAATGTCCTTGAATCCCATGATTCTCATAATATTTTTTTTTTGGTACCAGGGAGGTTTGAGATTGTTTTCATAAAATTTTTGTGTATGTGGAGACATAATTATGTTTGTTATGAACAATTGATAAAATATGTCTCTAAAGTATTTGTTGTGCAAATTTTCCATTTGGGGACATGATTGCTTTGAAATTCTTGGTCCATGAAGTTAGAATTGGACCAAAAAAGTTGACCTTGGTCTTGGTAATTGGCACAAACCTAAAGATGGTGAACTTGGTCTCAATAATTGGATTAGAAATTATCCCACAATAGGTAGTCTTGGGACTTGATAAAAAACTATCCCAAATAAGGGTGAACTTGGTCTAGATTAGAAATGGGCTCAAAGAAGGTAAACCTGGTACTTAGCAGACATATTCCTAAAAGGGGATAGCCTTGGTACTCTAAAATAAAATGTTGCACTTGGGTTCAAAATGAACCTTAATTAAACATTGGAATGGCTTGGTAATAATAATATGGGTTTAAAAGTAACCTTGTTTGGCTCATGAATTATACATGGGTTCAAATATGAACTCGAATTGGATTGGAACATCAGTTCAAAATGAACGTAATTTTGGCATGTTTCGGAACATGGGTTCATAATGAAACCTGATTTTGGAATGGATTTTCATTTTGGGTGAAATAATTGATGTTTAGAAAAGGTCTATGTGAAATCTTTTTTGAACTTGGTCAATTTGAACTTGAAACTTAGAACTTGTGAATTTGGTTTGGGAAATGGTTTCAAGTGAAAAGGACATGGTTTATGTTTGACATGAAATTGGAATGGGATACTTATAAATAACATAATTTAAAATAAAAAGGAACACATGGTCTAAGTATAAACTTGGAATCAATGCAATATAGGGTATTAGTCCAAAATAGAACTTGGTCTAGTCAAAGGTATTTAAACCAAACTAAAAATTGATCTATCTTACACAATCTAAACATAAGGAGGTAAACAAATCAAGCCTAATTTATAGGAAAGAATCAAGCACAAATAAATCATATTTAGATATAAAATTTGAAATATGGATTTCAAAACTTGGTTTGTAAGACTTGGATTTTCAAATAATCAATGTTCTAGGCTAAAATTGGTAGTGTAAAAACATCTTTCATAAATTAAGGCACAAATGACTTCTTCAAGTTTTGGTCTAAAGTAAATGGTATCACCAAATTTAGGTAACATAACATTTACTAATGTAATAGTTTACATATCAAGTGTTTTGGCATCTAGACTTATTTATTATATGAATGGTTTTGGACTCAATTACATAAAATAAGATGCATACAAACATACATTCCTATATTAATAAGTAACATAAAGTTTTCATAATATCTACCAAACTTCTATCGATATACCAATTCTTGAGATGAATTAATTGTTAATATAATAAATAAAGAGTGGATGAATGTATAATTGTTATCTCCCTTTATCTCTCAATAACTTGTATGTGGCATGGAACTTAAAGCATAAAAACAATTAAGCCTTTGTAGGATAACCCATGACAAGTGGGGTCAATTAATCTAGAATTTTGGATTGGCGATTTTAAATGGTCCACAAGTTCCTAAAAAAACTTGGGCTTAATAAATATCTATCAATGGATTCAAATTATCTATATTTTTATGAGAGGGTATTGTCCCTTTAAAAATGACTTTAGTCATGAACTGCTTTATGAAGTCTGATGTCTAGACCATTACATGACCTGAGAACCCTTTTGACTAGTTAGATTAACCACTCAACCTCTATCCCAGTAGATACTATTATCAATTTGTACACCCCATCAGATAAGTGCGGTTGGAGTGATGTTGGGAGATGAAACCCCAGGTCAACACCTACCTAAATAATTTGTGAGAAAGTGATGAACTCCTACTCATAATCTATAAATAATAAATAAAAAGAAGAACTTGGTCATTTTTGAGTGATCCAAGTCCCAAAGAATAAGTAGAGAGAATACATGTTATTTATTCATGTATAATGAAAACAAACAAGTAAAATAATAAATTTTTGGTCACCCAAGTTCCCTAAAGGGGTTAAGGGGAGAGCATAGGCACACGGTCTCACTAAAATGAAACTAAACTAGTGATTTTCAAAAATAAAGAACAAAAAGGAAAGTGATCTTTATAACTCGTAGTCTAAATGTGAATATTCTTTTTACACACCTATTGGAAACATGATTGAGATTTGGCCTTTGTTTGAAACTTTTAAATGACAAAAAATAAAGTTATTTTTAAATTTTTTTAAACACCAAAATAAAGATGTGAAATGAGTTTTAAAGAACAAAAATACAATGTGAAATGGCCTTGTTAATGAGGTAAAATTCTTATATTTTTATTAATAAAGTAAAATAAATAGTAGAGGATTGATTTGTGTTTAATTAGATTGCATAAACAAGGAATTTTTTTAAATTTTAGAAGTCTCATGTTTTTGGTCTCAGGGTAAACTCATCATTTAATAGAATGATATTTTTATTTTTAGGAACCTACACAAAAAATAAACAACAAAAAAAATACACAAATATAATTTACTTAGTACAGGGATAATTTTGTTGATTATTAGAGATAGTTTAAATATTGTTATGATAAATTCTTTAAATAGAGTGATACATTCACTAAAAATGAAACAAATTTTCTAATCAGTACAAAATTGAAACTAAAACATTTTCATCAAATTTTATAATGTTTGTTCCTAAATGTAGAACATTTTTCACTAAAATGCATAATGTTTTTTCTAAAGAACAAGATAGAATATCTAGAAAGGTAATGTGAACATTTTCATCAAAACTCAAGAAATGGACTATGTCTGATAGAGAACAAATTCATTAATGTTTTTTATGATTTCATTGAAACCTATGACAAATTCACAAAAATAATGAACAATTTCACTAATGGGAAAAACCTATAATGAAATAGAAGAGAACAAAGATAATTTCATCACATACAAAGATGATTTCATCGATTATCATAACATCCAAGATAATTTTTCTATTCTTAGGGATGAAGTCATCGATACATAGGCAAACAAATAAAATTTAATTTTTAGGTAAAAAGAGATAGAAAAAGGTTAATGGTGAGCTTTTATTGATTTTGAAGGGTCCCAAGATGCTCCTATGATGATTGTGGGGGGCACGTTTTATTGAGCATGCCAATATGTAATGTAGGATTATAAATATGATGTTATAAACCTTTTTTTATTAGATTAAACCAAAACTAATCAGTGATATATAACATTATAAGCCTAAGTACTAGGGTGAGCAAGTAATAAACAAAAGAGAAGCAACAAAATGACAAAATCATACATTTTTACCTTCCTTGATGATTTGAGTGGCTTGTTGGCATGAGATTTAGATTATGCTTGGAATGGTTAGTTAATGGTATTTTTTCATGATAGATGATTTGTGGGAATCACGTACTCTTGTCCCCTTGGATTTTGTCTCTTGTCTTGTGTTGGTAATGAAGCTTTCTAGCAAGAATTTAGCATTATTTATTTTGACACAAAAGTTTTGTTAAGAATGGTCATGGCACTTGTATTTAAAGGTTTTAAAATAACTCTAACCCAATTTTTTTAGGTTAGGGTTAGTTTTGGGAGTCCAAATACAATATATGATACCTTTGATTATGTATTTATGGAGACATGGATCAACATTTGTGGTTTTTATGGCATTTATGTTGATATTTTATAATTATTGACTTTGAAGATGATGACATCATCATGGCCTCATATTTATTAAAAAATCCTTTTTATAAATTACATATTAACTAATTAAACATGTAATTTTCATTTAAGAATTTAATTTTATGTTCTTGGTTAATTAAATTTGCTTAGTCTCTTGGTCATTTAAAGAATTGGGTTAAGTACACTATTTAATTGGTTAAAAAAGCCATCTTACTTGGTTGAAAGCTAATTAGGGATGAATTAATGATATGTTATCATTGAATATAGGTTATACCCCAAATATTTATTCCTTGACACAATTATAGGCACTCAAATCCAATATGTATATGGATTTAGGATGTCTAGGTTTTTTAAGGCTTAATTTGGATAGTTTTGTAGAAATCAATCTAAAATTTGTTTAGACACATAAGTGATTAAAAAGGATGTATAAACTACCTATGTTGATTATACCAATATATTTTATATAAAATATGGTTGTATCAAAAATATTTTTAATCCATATATATTCTACTTAAAGATGGTTGAGGCCTATTGAAGAAGCTAATCAAAATTGGCTCTACTTATTACCATGCCTATAGATTTTCTCACCTATGAGAGATTCAAATATTCTAAGATTTAAAAAATAAGTATCTCATGTTCAAAATACTTTCTCATTATGTATTCAAACAATATAACCCACTCTCTTGCATCTTGTATCCTAGTGACCACTAGATTGAGGGAATTTGAAGCCTCCAATGGTGTCATCAAATTGAGGTGATTATATGATTTATTTATTGTGTAAAGAATGAGGAGTTTAAATTTATTATCATATTAATTTAAATAATTAAATAATTTTATATCTTTAATGATCTAAGGATATAATTCATCCCTCATTACAATAATGGCCTCCAAAATGTTGCATAGTCTTGATGTTGCACTCTAGACATCTTTTTCAATCTGTATGGGAACATGAATTATTTGTTATTATTATATAAATTGTTATAAATATTTTTAAATATCCTTCATTGATAGATTTTTTTCATTCATGGATCTCAATAAAAAAATCCTTGTGTGTCTCAAAATAGGATTTGAAATCCTCAATATAGGGGGATTACCACAATTTCCTATTCTTCCTCTTTGACAAGGTGAACACCTGTTGTATTTCCTAAAAAATACCCCCTTTACAATCTTATCTTCAATTTTAGTTTTTTTCACCTTTTGGACACTCCCTATATATTTTTGAAATATGGATTACACTATGCGAAACTCTATGATTATAATATTTAGTCTTGAGAGGCCTATAATCCCAAATCAACTACCTATTATGGGATGACTAGTTGTGTGGTGTATGTTTTTTGAGTGTCCTAGGATGTAATATCAACTAATAGATCTCCTAAGGATTGATTCAAGTACTCTTCAAGCAATAGGTTAGGAAGGGAAGGCCATATTAACTTGACTAGTCCACACCACCCTATTGAGGTAATGGGTGGATTGTATACACTTATGTATTATTTCCAAAATTATTTGATGATATTACAATAGTATCTTGAGAATAATTAGAGGGAGGAATTGGAAAAAACTAACTAATTAGATGATACATTTCATTTCAAACTTACCAATTTTCCTTTAGCTTTCTTGGATGCCTTCATTTTGGTTTTCAGGGGTGTTGGGGTAGTGGTAGAGGTAACCATAATAAAAGTGGAAGAAATGGATGTTATTGAAACTATTGGAGGAGTAAGACCTACTAAGGAAATAGAGAAATCAAGGATAGAGGAAGCATGCTCTACCTTTGAAATAATCAAATATGGTTTGACACTTGGTTCATAAGAAATAACCTCTACTTTAGGCACCAAAAGGGTAGGGGAAACACTAGGATTAAGAGAAATGAAATCAAATAAACCAAAAACTATAATGGGATTGTTATAAGCTAAAGGAGTTACAGCCTCACCAGATTGATCTCCATGTAGTGGTTCTTTTCCTTTAGTGTCTTTGAGGCTCAAAACTTTAGATATTTTTATCTCCTCCTCTTGATTTATATATTCACCTCCTACTCTATGTTACTCCCTTAAAGGTCCTTTTATTGATAGTTCTTCCATAGTGTGACTTTTTTGATCTATGTGAGCTCTTAGCTTCCTCTTATAAAAAATATCAACTTTTTCAATTATGGGGGAAACCTCTTGTGTGGGTGTTGAGGTAACTAAATTATAAGTCTCTCTGGTTGATGTAGTAATAGGCTAGTCATGGTCTTTTGATTTTGAAGAGTCAAGGAAAATTTTATCTTCCTTAGATCCTCCAAGTAAATTTTTAGCTACTCTAAGCTATTTCCTTATAGATTTTATTGACATGGGGAATGTTTCTGAAGGTTCACCTTACTTTATTGATGGTTGAAATGGATTGTTAACCCAAAAATTAGAATCAACCAATCCCCATGTGGGTTAGAGTCTAATGTGCACATATATAATCAAAATAGAGGGATCCCCTTGAATGATTTTTAGGAGTTCCTCACCCAATCATGTTGTCTATACCTTCTCTTTTATATGATAATCACACTTGGCATTGATAAATAGTAAATCATGGTTAGAAGGCTCATGTTGGTACGGAATACCAAGGCATTGAATTTCTTTTTGAAATTTACCATGAGGATCCTAGTCCATGTGCCATAGTGTGGATAGTGAGTAGTATTCCCTATATCTTCCATCCTCATAAGAGTTTTTATGATTAAAAAAAACATTATTCCAATCATGATGGGTGACATGGAAGGTGATCTTATTATTATTCTTCATATATTCATCTATTCCCCACCATAGTTAGTAGGCTATCTCCTGCTCTACTAGTTTATCTCATACATATTTGGGAAGATGTAGGCATACAACCTTATGGCCTTTGACCAAAATCATATTATAGTCAAGATTTAGCAATTAATTCCATATATCCATCAATGTATCTAGAATGCTTTTGGATACCCTGATTAATTAGGATTCATGAATGAGCATCCACACCTAAGGGTATAAGTCTTCCACAATGTGAGTGATGTTCTTGGTATAAGCATATACGTACATAAAATTATATGAATCACATATATGGTTTTAATTAAATTTGGATTTGGGATCTAGACTAACCCACTATGCATATAAAATATGTACAACATAACATCTATAAGGTATTAAATTAGATATATACTCCCCCATGAGGCCTTTTATCCTTGTGCAGTACTTGTTCTCATAGCTTAGTACTAATCACCTAACCTATAGGAAATATTAACTTTAAGGTCATTAGTAAGTCCAACAATTAAACCCATTCAAGGTGAAGGAATTATATGATGGGGTAGCTATATAACCAATTTATATGAGACATCCCAATATGGATTCCTATCCAAAACTTACTTATAGGCACTAGCTAATTTTCCTTAATAATTGATAATCTCCCTAAGAATTATCCACTTGCACAATGTTTTCTGAATTAAGTTCTCCTTTTTACATGAAACTCATATGTAAAAACCTTATGTTACATATACGATAGGTAAGGATAAATACCTTTAGAATGCATCACTTGGTATGCATTATATGATAGTTTTGTTTTGTAAGTGGTGTAAGAATGTGCCTCCAGTCACTTTACCAGTGAATAATAATTCTCATAGGAGGTCTATTCATGGCATAACCTCAGGCTTTGCTATTAAAAAATATATTCCCTATCATTTGGAAGGGAGGAGTTCTACATCCAATTGTCTTTGATTTGATGTTAAACTATCCTCATGAGTGTGCATGTCCACCTAGTGAATTACTTCCCAAAACATTAAGTAATTGAGGTAGTGATTTTTGAACATTATTGGATAAAATATGATGTCTTTGTATTCAATTTAATCCTTAATGGATAATATGGATGAGGGTAAGGATATTCAGAATGTCTTATATGAGGATACCATAGCTAATTGATTAGGTTGACAAAGTTTTGGTTCTTTAGTTTAGCATCTTAGCTTTTCTAGATGCACTATATAATAAAAATG
Organism: Torreya grandis; assembly: GCA_037957365.1. Taxonomy (NCBI): domain Eukaryota; kingdom Viridiplantae; phylum Streptophyta; class Pinopsida; order Cupressales; family Taxaceae; genus Torreya; species Torreya grandis. The sequence continues at coordinate 555,494 of JARHVA010004401.1, forward strand.
CAGGTAACTAAGGCTTGTTCACAAGGGGCAAGTGAGGTCAAATCTATTTTATGATCAATGAGCATATTGTTTGTTTCCAATTCATTGACATAGATTTGGACTTCAATTCTAGCTAGTGTGCCATTAATGTCCAATGTATATAAACTTACTTTACTTGTTCAATTTAAACTTTGCCACTTCATTTGGTGGGTATGTCATGTAGGTAGTATAGATGCCAATAATAATGCCATGTCATTTCCATTTTTCCAAATGTCATTCTATCACTCTATTCTCTTTGGTATACATATGCCATGAAGGATTTTGATATTTAGGAGTTAGAAATTGCATTAAAATAGTGTTTTAAAAGTGAATACCTTTTTTAAATAAAATTTTAAAACACTTTTATCGAAGAGCAAAATTCTGAAGACAAAAGTTCTAAAGAAAATAGTGAGGAACATTTTCAGTGAACACTTTTGCCAAATAATTTATTTGAAGACCAATGCTTATACGGAACACTTTTCTCAAAGATTAAATGTAAAGAGACCAAATACTAAACACTTTCCATAAACAATTTCATTGCATAATTTTATCCAATAATTTTATCAAATAATTTTGCCAAGCAATTTCTATGAACAATTTCTCTAAAGACCAAAACTTATACCAAGTACCATTGCCAAGGAGTAAATGTGAAAATATCAAATGTTGACTAATTTCACTAAATAGTTTCATGAAATACGAAAATCTCAAAGACCAAATCCTAAAGTGTGAATCCTAAACATTTTCTCTGAATAACAAATGCCAAAATTCAAAATTTATGAAAAGATGGTTCCTGAAGAGCAAATGGTGAAGACTTTAATATGTGGAAAACAAAATGTTAAAGGCCTAACCTATGAATATAAATTCTAAACAAAATTTATGAATAAGAATTCATAAAATATTGATACTTCAAAAATTATGCATATCCTAAAAACATGTACATATGTAAAACTTCCAAGGAATATTAATAGGTTAGTCTGACTAAGTAGAACATGTTTATATATGTTTGTTGAATAGTGAAGTTAGGTTCAACATAAAAATCTCTCTTGGAAGAATAATTTCACAATATGCCTACACTTTTTTAGAACATAGTGGGTTATTATTCTAAAAATAAAATAATGGGGGTATATTGGGTACAACAAGTCTTATCCATGCCAATTCTAATTGTATCGAGTAACATATAGCTTAGACTAAATCAATAAATAATAATGCTATCAACACACACACACACACACACACACACACACACACACACACACACACACACACACACACACACACACACACACACACACACACACACACACACACACACACACACACACACACACACACACACACACACACACACACACACACACACACACACACACACACACACACACATTAGTAAAATCCAACTATATCGACACATATTTACCTTAACTAATAAATTTCAAAACTTTACATAAATTTATAAATACCTTTGCATGGCTAATACATAAAAAATTCAACCCAACCATCTCCTATATGTCTATAAATTCCCCTTGATGCTAAATCCACTATTGTGATATAGATTCACATAAAATTTAATGTAAAAGATAATAAATATGTTGATCTATAGATGGATATTAAATATTATTTCCCTTCACCTAATCTCCCTAGTTATGAATTTATTTTAGAGATCCTTCATACAAGGTAGTCTAAACTTCCATGCTAGCATCCTAAACTTAGATATCTTGAGAAAAGTCTTCCACACTTTGGTTGATAGTGTCAATCTAAAATATTATATTTTTAATTTCTTCATGCACCTTATCATTCCAATATTATAATGTAATTCTCATCAAGGAATCTAGGGAAACTAACGTAGGAATAATTAATAATTATCCCCATGTTCTCCTTTCCTTTATTCTTGCCACTAAAAAAATATATTACTTCAAATTTTTCCTCAAAAGGTTTGAGGAATATTTCACATGGTCATTTGAGTACAAACCCAACATTGACTCTAGAATAATTATCTATAATATCATCATTTATCCTAATGTACATCATGTTCAACAAAAAAAATGAAAATTCCCTCTTGAGGTTTTAAAGATTTGATTACTCTAAATGAGTCTGCAACATAGTGCTCACTTAAAATAAATTTATAATGGTTCAACTTTCATAATCTCAACATAACATGCGCTAAATAAAAGTTTCCATTACATTTGATAGATACAATTTTTTATTATAGAACTATATATGAGATGATTTCCCTTATAGATATTTTTTTGGGTTATAATTTAATTCACAATTCCTATAATATCAATATAACACCACCTTTACTACTGATTAGGGTAGATATTGCTAGGTTAAGATGCATTTGTCCTAATAATGTTAGGGGGAACCTATCAAAATGTTATGAATCAAATTTTTGTTGACCTTATCTACAAAATATTTGAAACCTATTTGTATGATATCATATCCAAATTCCAAGCATAATGAAGATCATCCTCATGACCTTTTTATGATTCTTGATCATCTCATTAGATATAAAGTTAATCTTAATTTAAAAAGTGTGTCTTCAATGTTACATCTAACAAGATTTTATGATTTTTGGTCTCTAAATGATGGATTGATGTAGATGCTTCCAAGTTAAAATTTATTATGGATATTCCTAGACTATTACTTATCCCTCACATTCTTACCTATTTTAGGAATATTATGGTAATTGATATATATTTTTTTAATTGGCTTATCATGCTCATTTGGTAAACACCTTTCTCACTAAATTTGTCACTCTGTAATGAGATAATTCTTTTCAAACTAATTTTTGAAACATGAATAAATATTTTCCTCAATGCCATATCTAATTACCCCCATGTAGTGATATCTCTCTGTTATTTTGTACACTTTTTTGACCACTCCATTGATTGGGGCATTACTTGTGAAACAAGGTGAGTTTGGAAAGGAGTACATTTTATATTAAATTAGTTAATATTTTATTGATTATGAGATTCAATATACCAAGGTTTATCATGATTATATTTCCATATAATTTTCAACCAAAGATATTTGGTATTACATGATTTATTAGATGACATATGTCATTTTCCATTTAGATCCACTCTATTACTTCTTCTATAAGGAATTATTTTCTTGTGATTTAATTATAAAATGTATGACACTCTTTATTAAATTTTTTATCAATATTATCACTCAAAAATTATTCAAGGGGAAAGTGATCACCTATAAAAATTTTCATTGCACCTCTTCCTCCCATTGGCACATTCAATATACCATTCCCAATGAAGAATTCCTCTTCATTAAAAGTGCCAACAAAAACATTACCTTTAAAGAATAATTATACAAGTTCATAATTTATCTTGAGGCCCAATCCTTTTAAGAGAAAAAATTTTAGTAGATAAACCAATGTTAGCTAAAATAAATGAACATGGTGAGTATCCTAAACTCACTATTGATTAGCATAAGGACACTTTGACACTCCACTTTCATGGGAAAATGTGTTTGAAAGGAGTTAGGGTGGGATGTTCTCTCTCTAATATTGTTTTCAATATAATTCCTCTAACTTTATTAGACATCGATGTCACTAATAACATGGTTGAATATTAATCTTTAATGATTAGTGTGTGGGCATCCATTAATACTAATATCTATTACATACATATTTAAGTGATTCTCAACTTGTATATCACCAAATTAGTGGTGCATACTAATTAAAAAATGAAAACCTTATGAATTTTATCTAACCCTTGTTAATTAATTTTAATTTTACACTATCAAAGTAATCTGAAGAAAACAAAATGTTGTTGTTTATTTTGTTACCTCTTTAGCTTCCCTTTCCACCCATATAAAGTGTTACATAGGGAATAATTTTTTCTTAAATTCATGAAATCCCCATGTATCCTAAAACTTAAGGACAATTGTCTTAGTTTTTGCATTGAGGTTTTCACCACTTTATGAAGACCTTTGTATGAAAACATCATCTAATTTATATAAAATCAAACTTATGCTCTCAAGGTTAACTCTCATAAAAATATTATAATTTGAAATCAAGCCTTTAAACTTGTCTTTAAGCATAACATATTTTACTACTATAGCTTATAAGTCACCTTTATATAATATGTTACTAAATATGATTTCGCTCATATTTGTGGGAAATTGCATAAGGTCATTCTCAAAATCCATTACATTAGACATAATAAAACTTGAAAATGCCTATGGATGGTATATATTGGCCAACACTGTAGAAAGATGTCACCATTTTTGTTAATAAATGTAATCCATGTCAATTACATGATGATATTTTACACGTTACTCAAACCAAGATTCAAACACTTGAATCTCCTAAAATTTTCTATGTGGGGATTATATGTCATTGGAAAGTTACCTCAATTATAAGATGGTCATATTTTATTATCACTACCTCTAAGTACTTTACCAAGTGGGTAGAAACTATTACCCTTACTAATGTTAATAAAATTCAAATCATTAAATCCATCCTTAATAAAATAATTTTTCATTCTTTAATTCCACACACCATCAAATCTCATAATTGTGAGAATTTTAAAAATAAGGACATGGAGCAACTCTGCTCAAAATTTAAAATTACCTATAGATTTTCCATTCATTATCATCCTTAATTCAATGTTTAAGTTAATTAAAATAAACATATAATTAAAAATATATTTCATAATACTATTACAGACTTCTAGACTAATTAGAATCTCAAGATCTATCTTGTGTTGTGGCCTTACCACACTAGCATTTGTACTACCACTTATTCAAATCCATTCTCCCTAGCTTATGGATCTAAATTCATCTTTCCACTAGAATTGGTTTTACCTTATCTATGCATTTATATTCATAGTATCATCCCCAATTAATATCTATGTGAATATATCCTTCATTATTTATATCTCCTTGATGACAAATGAATGAATTCTCTTTAGCAAAATTGAAAATATAAAACTTGCATCACTAATCGAAACAACAAAAAAATCAAAGTTATAAAATTTGATGTTAGACATTAAGTGTTTAAATTGGATTGCACCCATGGAAAAAAGGTTAAATAGATCTAAAAGTGTTTGTATCTCTATGTTATCAAAGACATCCTTTGACTTAGCTCTTATAGATTACAAATTTTTTAAGGGCAAATTTTAAGAGAGACAACTAATATTTAACTTTTGAAAAAGCATTATTATTGATACTTGTCTTTATATTTTTTCTATTTTATCCAAACTTTCAAATTTATATACATATCTCTTGCTTTCTTATAGTTATTTTATCCTATTTTATGCCAAAATTTATTTAAAAAAATTCTCTAACTCTTTGTATTGTAGTTTAATTCATTTATCTATACCTACAAGTTTTTTATCACCTACCATAACATCAATTACAAACTACCTCATCTTTATATTACACTATTGATTTTTATATATTATCACCTCCATTTAATTCATTTGGGATCCCTTATTTTTAATTTTCTTGGTCTTTTTATTTAGGATATTCATGGTAATACCTCAAGGAATACAATAGGCCCTCCTCCCAAATACCCATCTTATATATTAGGATTTAGTCCAATAATGATAGATAAACATTAAAACCAAAACCAAAAGAGTGCAAAAATGTAAAATATTACCTTAATGGAGAGAAAACCATAAATGACACAAGAGATTTAATATGTAGGGAAAACTATAAAATGATGAAAAAACCCCACAATCTAATATTGATAAGCTTGTAACAATGAACTCCAACTACAATAGCATGTATAAACTTAGGATAATAATAGTCTTAGGCCAAAAAAGCATCAGTGATACAAAATCAAGACTTACAATAATAAGAATGAGTTGTGTGTTGAGAGTGTAGAGTAATGAGAGAGGTGAGTTCTTAATATAGAGTTAAGAGAGAAGAGTAATTACATGTGCAAGCTTAGGCATGAGTCACATGTGGCCCTAATCCTCTTACAAGTGGGGAGGATGTGTGTGCCATGTGGGGGGAGAGGAGTTCCATTCAAGTAACTCCAAATCCAACAAGTGTAATAGTGAGGTGAGTGACACCTCATAAAGGTAGGAATAAAGTGTATTTATAAATATAATAAATACACACATAACTAAGACTTAATAAAATCCTTTAAACCTATACTAAAGACCCAAATTAGGGTTAATTTTCCAAAATTCTACCTTATTATTATCACTTTTACACCCCTTTATCTTTGACATATTTATTAATACTATATTTTATGTGCTTCATATCTTATATGTTACTTATTTTTTGGATTATTTTCTTTTCAATTTGTGAGTTCCATGGTAAGAATTTAGGGAATATAACCAAGACATCCTCACATGTTCCCATCTTATTTCTAACATTTTTCTCCTAATCCCACTCCCAATATTATTTAGGTGTATTTTTATAAATATAATGCAGTGGATGAGAGTGGATTTTTTTCCCTTAGAGTTACTTGTATTCTCTTGTGGAAAAACTATAACAATGTATTTACATGTTCTCTCCTTCACATTTTACCCCTTTTTATGATGAAAGTCTTAAACATGTATATCATTATATCACATTCCTTTATAAATATTTTTATATTTGGGATTTATAATAATTATATGTTGATTTATATCTTCATCATTTTCCACTCCTTTTGGGTGAACCAAGGTTAGTTTCAAGATTACACTCTTTTCTAAGTTAAAAGTCTAGTAGTATCTAAGCTTAGTGCTCTTTAGGTTCCCATATTTAATGCATATTTAGTGATTAGATATAATCTATCTTATGCTAGACTTATTAATAACCCATTTTTGGATATATGAATCCATATAGAGGAGGAAAATATAAAAACCCAAAAACAAAGAAGCCAAAGATATCAAAGTAAAATAATAGAAAAATAGAAGGAAATTTTAAAAGGTAAAATATCTTATAATGTTCAAAATCACACTAAAATATGTCATAATATTCATTATCTTGTAACCCTATGCTAGTTTAAGCTCATACTCCATAGTTATCTTAATTATATATCTAAGGTCCATTTGGATTTATAAGACTATAAGACTAGGTAGGAGATCTCATATATATCATTATTTCCACCTATTTTCTATTTTCTCATACAAGTGCCTAATCTCATAATAGACTAATGGATCTATAATGGGTCTTGAGGAATGGGGAACATGTTGTGAAAAGGTATAATATTTTTAATTTTCATACATATAACCTTCATGGGATTATCCTTATCATTCAATAATTATTAAAACCTCATGCTTGTTAGGTTAGGTTCTCTAGGGACATTGACATCTAAAAATCTTAGTCTAGTCAAACCAATTAGAGTGTCTTATTTCTAGTAAATAATATATTTTCTCCTTAGTGTTAACATATATTTCCTCCTTTTTCATTTTTTACCTTGATATACATACTTATTTACAAATCTCCCCTTATTAATTTATTATTATTAATCTCTATTAGATATGTCAACATTGTGATAGGTTTTATTATTCAAGGGTTCCCTTTTTACTTGGCACATTTTAATAGAAGTTGTTTCTAGTTGGTCTATTGGTCATTTCCTTATCCTTATAGGATTTATCTTAGTTAGGCTTGGGAATTTGGTATTTTATTCTACTTTTTAAGGTCATTTATACCTAATTTATCCCTCCCTTGATGGCTATTTGGTCCCCATTTCTTCATTTTATTAATTCCTTTTATTTTTAGTACCATATTTTGTTCCTTAGGTTGCCTAAACATAATTAACCCTCCCTTTATGGATATTCAACCACTTTTATCTCTTTATATTTTCAATATGTCTTTTTGACCTAATTTATCCCTCACTTCATGGCTTTACAAATTTCCTTCCTTTTTAAATTTTTTTATGAGAGTTCTAAATGATTCAAATATTTGACTCCCTTGTGTATTCCCACATTTATTTTATTTCTTTTTTAGTGTTGTAAATTTAGGGTTTTTAAATTATAGTTTTTCACTATCGATAATAGATACTAAGGTATTTACATAAATTATTATTATCCAAATGATAAGTTAAGGTATTTATGTGTTACTTTAAGTTTATTTATTTCACTTATAATCATTTATTTGCAGACTTTATTTTATCTTTAGTGTCGATATATTTTATCCCAAAGAACCATCATGTATTACACTATTGTGACAAATGATGAAATTTGAGTGGGGAATATGTATACATATATTTTTTAGCTAGTGATGATTTATCTTATAAGAATCATCAACACATATTTATCCTAAGTACACATCCTAAGGAGTGCACAAAGATCAATTTTGGGCCATATATTGGTAATTTATGAGATATTAATTTCATATTTTCACCTACTATACCTATTTATACTCACTATCTTATTATCCAATCATCTTATCCTCCTTTGATGATATTTATTCTCACTATACCTCTTATGCCTAGTTTCAAGTATTTCCCCAACTAACTCTATCATGTTGAGTTAGTTATATCATGATCCTTGTGTTTATAACTACATCAATCATGATCAATGTGGTTCCTTTTATTTTTAGTGTCCCTTTATTACTAAATTATCCCTACTTGATGTAGTTTTTTTCCCCCTATTTAGATAATACTAGCAATAGTTGGATGATTGTATTACCCCAGGTGTCTACCTCAAGTAGTAGTGTCTAATAATCTTTACCATTATTCCTATGTTAGTTATGGTGTAAATATTAAAGAGTCATATATATATATATATATATATATATATATATATATATATATATAGATCCTAAGGTCTCGATATATTAGCTAACTTGGTTAGTACTATGAAATTATATTAAGAACCACTTGCACATTGAGACATATTTTTTCACATCCTTTCAACATTATCCAAATTGCATAGACATATAAAACCCACTCAAATACATGTTTTAATACATATTCAAGGTCAAATTTTCATGTTATAAATTTCTTAAATCCAAAACATTATATTGCATTCTAGTGTGTCACAATCAATCACATACACATAGGTGGGAAAACTGTGTGGTTTGATCCCTCTTCTAATTATTTTATTGAAGAAAATTAAAAATTACTTAGTAGGGAGTTTTTGGGGATTTCCAACCAATAATTATAACCTAATTTTTAAATTCAATCTAGTGTCAAAAATTAAGCTAGGGTTTCAAAGCAAAGAGAAAAAAAAATCAAGATTCACAGTACCAAAGACAAGTTAATAGAAATCATCTAGAAAGGTGGATGTAATGATCTATGATATAATATACTAGAAAATAAATATGTATATTACCAATAAATAGAGGACAATAATAGTCTCCATGGGTGTCTAATATTTCACCAATAATATTTTAGTGGATTTTGAGATCTTATTTCCTGATCTCAATATTTATAGAGATAACACAGAGTGATTTTTAGGACATTGAAACAAGTTACAAGTAATATAGTAATAAAATAAGTTCCTTATCTCCCCTATTTTATTTTTAATTTATATATTTATTAATTTCAATCAATCTCTCTTTGGAATTCATATTTGGAGTGTAAATTCCCTATTTTATGCAATCTAAATTTTAATAGGTTTATGTTATTTATATCACTAAGTCTAAAAACATATAAAACATTTTAATGAACCCATATTTTATCTTGAGAAAGGAAAACTATAAATCTTTCTCCCTTATGGTTTCATCTTTCCTTTTTAGGGTTTTATATTTCTCTTGCATTAGGGTTTGCATTATGGATCTTATTTTTCACATTCCTTTACTTTAACATAATCATAATATAAAATATAATTGATATTAATGATAATAATGGAAACTATTATACTTATTTTCATGATAGATTTGATCACAAAGATAAATTTGAATTAAAAAATATATTAAAATGAATCTACATGTGATTGGTGCATTGTTACATGTAACTAGAGTTGAAAATAAAAAGAATTCGAAGGAACCTTCATTTGAGGAGTGAAATGTTGAACTCTTCAATGATACTATTTTACCTTTTATTGGTATTAATACTAAAAAAGGTTTTTAAACCACTACTCATATTGCTATTATTCATATGTCTACACATGTGGATAAATAGGTGATGCCCACCCATGGTGTAGGGTAAACACATGTTACTCATAATATTTATATGTCTATACCTATCCAATATACTTATGTTTATCTTAGGTTAGCTATTCATGTAACACTATCTATTGATACTCAATATTCTATACCTATTAATAAAATCCTTATGTAAATTATTCTAAATCTTCAAGGTAAGGTTTCCCAATTAGAATAATGCTCTTATAGATAATTCCATTTGACTAATTCTCAATAATTATTATATATCCTATTCTCTCTAAATATTTCCAATTATCCTTTGCCTATATCATTTAGTTAACTTAAGCTTACACTATATGATGTTAAAGGTGATCTATAACAACATATATTAGCCTTTCATGTAGCATTCTAATATTATTCATCTAATCATATGTTTTTAAACAAACTATTTTTATAGAGTTAGAAGGACTATGTTTTGAGATGGTTTTATGACCTCTCTTTCCAAAAAAAAATATGTTTTTAATCCTTTTGATGATAAATTATTTCAAAAAACTCTATCAAAATTAGTGATAATGTGTCCTATGATCAAGTTACAAATGTTAATCAAATAACTAATAATCACATTGATTATTATGTTCTTTTTTATAAGACTATGCTCTTAAAAATGACAAATCCTATGACTAATATTGAATAGCAATACATAATCAATAAAATATCACTTTCTCTTATACATGAGTTAGTTATGGTCAATAACTTTTAATATTTTGATGACAAACGTCATATGGTCAAATACCATGATGTTGAGCTCTTTGATTGGAATAAGATAAATTATGGGTCTAATCCTCCAACATAATCAAATACCAAGTTTTAGAGAAAACCAACATTAATATATATATATATATATATATATATATATATATATATATATATATATATATATATATAATGATAATACTAATGAGACTAAAGAAATATGTAATTCAGTTTCACAATACCTAACTTTAATTAAATAAAATGATAGTATTAAGGAGACTAAATAAATATTTAATTAAGTTTCACAACCTAATAATAGGGTTATCCTATCATATCCATAATAAATTAATTTTATCAAAAAACCTTCAAAAGGTATTACATAAGCTACTTAGATGCAATGCCACATCTCTTCCTATATCAATAGATGTTGATATGGCCAATGATATGTAGAAGGATTGGTTAAGTGGTTTGGTTGTGCCCATCCCCACATAATTTAAAATCTCAGGAAGTGTTTATAGGTTGTATTTGGCCATTTACTTGATTTTTTTAATGTGATCAAAGCATTAATGACTTAATAGTTATCTCAGGGACTGGGCCCCTAGTTTGTGCCCTAGAACTAGTTATAACTCTGGTCAAAAGCTAGCACAAAGAAAAAAAATATAGGTTTATGTGACTAAGGCACAACCTAAGTGGTTTTATATCAATTCATATTTTACTTGACATAGGGGTGTGGGAAATTCTAAAATCAAATTCTTTAGTTTTAGACATAAGATAAAAGTATAATTGAGGGAAATGTTATTGAGGTCAATGATGTTAATACACCTATAAATGATTTGATTACACAACCTAATATGGAGCTTAACATATTTTCAAACTATTATCTTAATCATATAACAAAATACACCAAGACTAATCTTGAGGTGCATATGACTTACAAAGTGTATCATCCTCTAACTTCTTGTGCTTCTATAACTTAAGAGGCTCATCCTTTATAGGGTCTTATTAGTTTAATTAATGATACATAACTACAAAGATATATAATTATATTTGATGAGCATGATATTATTGATGATGATACTATAAATATGTATTTATTTATGCATTAATTAATTCACATCTTATACACATTGGTATGGTGGATAATGGGTCAAGTGAAGCATATTCACTATTACATTGCTTACTAGTCCTAGGTACACACAAATATTTAATTAGTAAGATTAATATGGTAAAATATTTATATGTAAAGATATAAAACCTCTTACTAAAAATGGTAGGTCATGTAGTTTTATGTACTTGATTCATAGTTCTATCACACACTAGGGTGTTTTACATGTTATTAGGGTCATTCATGGATACATAAGATATGTGAAATACCATATTTGATACAATAATATATTAAGTATTTATACATCAACCAAGTGGTTAAAGTTTTACGTACTCCATATGTGTATCATATTCATCTGGAAACACTTACTCTATCACCTCCACCATAACTTATTATACAACTTATGTAGGTTAATTTTACAAAGGAAAATTAGAGGCATGAAATTAATATTATTTGAATATGAGTGATCTAACATCCACTCCATCCAATATATATTCAATTATGTCATACATTACCTTGTCCATCGCATCCTAAATTGGTTCTATATGCACCTTTATGCATTTCATACCAAACATTGTCTCATTATCCAAGAATAAATTATATTTCATATGTTACTATGGTTACTACATTCACATAGTATATAAATGATCAAGTGGAGGATGATAGTGATGATGGATATATTAAAGTAGATAATAATTTAACTAATTAGGATATTTATATATATGTTACTCCTTTCCCATGTCATTTGAAATTTACAATGATCAATCTATGGACTAAAAATGAGCATCCCTTTGATGGGGGCATTGGTTACTAAGATTATATATAAAATTAAAAAAAATAAAAAAAATCCAAAATAAAAATGTTCAAAAAAATAAAAATAATTACCTATGTATGACATGATTTTATAGTCACATTGTTTATTTATGTTATTCATCATATAGATGGTTAATTACATATCTATTCTCTACACACATGATTTTCATGGTATACATATTTGGGATGTAGGAATACAAGTTATATGTGATACATTGACATATACATGTAATATATTCCTTAAAACCATGAGATGCCTTTCTATATTGGGGGCATGGATACACTAAAGGAATCTTCATACACTTCCAAGTTAAATTTTTATATGGCATTACATTTATTATATTGATCTACTTAGACTTTTTATACATGCCTTGGTTTTAAATATATTCTTTCAGGTGTTATATCTTATGTATATTGTACTTTATTATGATATAAGATGACATTCATAGATTATAGACTCCATTTATTGTTCTATGTGTTTTTGATGATGTTATTTACTACATGTGTGACCATTAATGTGTGTTATATTATGTGTTTTTATCAATAAATTGATTATGTTTTGTTATGACATGTATTATTTGTGTTAAAAATCCTCTAGTCCATATCATGGCCATGTTATCCTTGTTATTTCATATTATAGTCATATTCATGTCATGTCATGAGTGTTTATGTGTGTGCTTATTTATAATCTTGGTGTTATTATTAATATCACATATTATTCTATTATGTGTGATTGCATGATTTATATCATTCATATCATATGATGCTTCTTATTTTGGTGTTTATTAGTTTATGTCTAGTTTCTATACCTACTTAAAATGAAACTAGTTTTCCCATTGCCTTAGATTACATGTTTCATACTATAAATACTAAAAATCTAGTCTTCAGTGCTTGACATTCACAATCTAGATACACATTTACGACACATGAATTAAGCACACAAATAAGGTCATAATCCATCATCCTCTCAAAATTTCATGGTATCTTAAGAGTTAACCCTTTTATTCTACTATGCTACACCTAAAATAACCTCAGTGTCTATTTTGAACCTACTAAATAAGCATCTCTATAATCTTAGTTTAGTCTGCATATACACATGTTAGTTCCACCAAATACATTTATTATCGCCAATTAATATTGACCTAATATGGTTGGTACCGATCTGGTCCCAATAATGGATACTTTATAAAAAAACAAAACTCATCCTTATGTTCATCCCATCAGCCTAACATGTTAGTAGCATGAAGAATTATTCAATTAGATTCATATATAAGCAAATCAAGGTATCATTAAAAAGGGACTTATAACTTATTATATATACATATATACACTATTACACATGATAAAATCTACCTTACTCTTCCAAATTTTTAAACATATCACTAGGACTAGTCATAATCCCTATTTGAATCACTCAAAATCTAAGTCAAATCAAGAATTGTTAAGAATTAAGGTCACATAATTATCCACATGCATATATTAAAAGAGCATAATTACATAATCACACTAGGTGGGAGAGATACATGTAGATTTATTTCCCTCCTTGGAGTATTGGATATGTAAGTAGTGCTCAATCATTAGATGGGGATTGTTAGGGTCAATTTAACCCATTATACTTCCCCCATTTTCACATGTTTCTAGTACTCACAATAAAATATTTGGTTTCAAGGAAAATGAGGGTAATTTATGAATTTACACACATCATCAAGGTTTAGGATCATAAACACAAAGTAAGAAAAGATAGTAATAGGTGATTGTATAGTCATTGTGCCTTATTTTCATGTAGGTTAATATTGACTAGTAGGTTAGTATCAACAAGAAATTTAGATTTGAACCTATGAAAATGACCTAACATAAACAATGAATCCATTTCAAAAATGAACAAACCACATGTCTACTTATCTCTAATTTTTCACTTCTAAAATATAATCATAGCTATATAATGAACTTTAAAAACTATGTATCATCATCCATTGAGTAATTTATGTATTTAGCATATGCCCTTATCAAATAAAAATAATATATATCATTCTTTTACATTTAGATATATACTTAAATACCATATCTATTTATCTAAATTAAATTTCAAATTTATATCTTAATTAGATTAATCTCATTCATTAATCCAAATAGCATAAAACATATTGGTGAGCTTGTATATATATTAAATAGTATAAAACCTTAGGTTTTTATTGAGTGTTTCATAATTCCATGGTTTCATATTTCCACTTGTTTTATCATAATTTGAAATAATGTGATAATTAACCATAACTCAGATAAATTAAATAGAATAAATCAAAATATTTTAAAATAATATTATAAGTAGAATGAAAGAAAGATACTAAAATTCACAAAATGAAATTGAATAAAATAAGATTAACTGTTAAAAAATTAATGACTTAATTATTTATTTTTTGTGTTTATTATGTGAAAATAAATAAATATTGAGAAATATCAATAGAGATTACTTTTACATGTACCTGAATACTATGACTAAGATTTATGAAACACTAGCCAAACTGGGATAAGATAGACGAACACTATTTTCTTGAGTTGAATGACTATGTACTCTAATTAAAATAATAGGAATTAAGGCATGATAATTTGTGATGACCTAAATCATAGTTTTGTGTAGATATTTGACCTTTTAATTCATGTGAAATACCTAAAAATAACCTCATCAAAATTTAAACCTTAATAGGGATTTCAATGTCTTAAAACCTACAAATAGAAATTTTACCGTGATCACCCCCATGATTATTGATTTCTTCCTAAGTATATAATATTCAAATATATAAATCAAGCTTATGTAGTTATCCTACTTAGAGTGATTTCTGAAATTCTACTCTTTTGACTACATTTATGCATCTATAGATAACTTAAATATTTGGTCATGCTTTACTTTGGCTTTGATAAAATAGGGTCTTGATTTGGTTAAGGACTACTTCAAATTATTAGAATAAAATTTGAGAATAATAGGGAATATTTATCCAATGTGTAGTGGTATAATTATGCCTTTGAATTGAATTTTTTAAGTGGTAGAATAAGTGACTTAAGTGTGCCATTATATTAATCTAAAAGGGAAAATCTCATGTTAAAAATCCAAGAAATATAGATAACAATGCAAGGGATTATTCAAATTTGAAACATGAATGTTAAAATAATAAGGATAGAAACATCCCATAGGGGACAAGAACATTTTACACTATTGTATCCTGCTCAACTTTTTTGTCCTTTAGGGAAACATGTGAATTTTGGGTTTGGATCTATCCATACATATTATTAAATGGGTTTTTGTTAGTTAGAACAATTTTTATGGTTACATATAAATGTTTAGAAAATAAATAGGTCTATATAGGTGCTTAAAATGGAATGAGGTAGTGAATTAGGTCTAAATTAATTTTTTAATTCAATTAAAATAAAAGTTTGGCCAAGCATGACATTATCAAGTATTCAAGACTAAAATTGAGTGACTATATCCTCCTTCCTAGTCTAGAAATGAAATTACTAAATTAAAGGATAAATATTACTTGAGTGCATACAACATAATTTTCCTTTGGGAGAGGCTCTGAATCATGCAGGGTGTTCCATGGAAAATCTTGCAATGATGAAAAACTAGTTAATGCTCATATGTGAAACTAAAAATTGAAATGTAACATGGATTTGAAAATATTAAAAAGAATAAGGAAATAGTATACTTGTATATGTAAACCTAATGTTGCTCTTGTAACCTTTTATTGGATATGATGTTTCATTGAAGCATTGGAGAATTGGTGCATCCCATGAATCACTTGGATAAGTTTATTATTTATTTGAATTAATGGAGAGTTTAAGGGTGATCAAGTCATAATTTTGTTTAAATTGGTATAAAAAATAAAGCCCATTAAGGGACATAGAAGCCTCAATTGCATTATTTTTTTATAATAATAAGATGTGAAATGGTTTTAAATCCAAAATGGACTTGTAGATATAATGATATAGGTAATTTAACCTATAAGTTATGCATTATGACCTTTAACTAAATCAACCACTAGGCATGGATTGTGGATTCAATTATCACTTTGTTACTTTATTCCTTTTTTCCTAAATTCATGATCAAAAGAGAAGGAAGTGCATCCATGCTCCTACCATTTTAATAGATAGAAATTTCTCATAAACGCATGACATGAATATATATAATTCCCCATACATTTGAAAAAATATCATAGTATGCATGAATATATCATTCCCTAATCATGATATTTGTAAAATTTGTAATTCCATGTAGAAGTAAATTTGTTAAAATATGTTTGAAACTTTTACATGAATTTGTATCATGCACCTAGAATTTTATAAATTTATACATTGGTTATGTAATGTGAGCTCGTATGCATGGATTATTACCCCATAGTATATACTAGTGGTTAAATTTTGAACCATTCTAAAACCTTTGAAGCTCTATTTTGTACTATAAAACTAATTTTTTCTTGAAGAGGCTTATCTCATGTATGAAAATCCCACTATTATTCCCCCCTTTTGAGGTGATGAAATAGTGTCTTGAAAGTCAATCATCTTTAAAAAAAATTAATTTTATTATGTGTAGAAATATGTAATCATTAAATAATACAACATATAGTAAAATTATGTTGACATAGTAAGATATTTACCATTTGAATCATGTATGTAACATATAAGGCAAGGCCTACATAAGTGTATAAATGAATATCGTAATATTAAATTAGGCAATTATAATATTATGCATTATTTTTTGCATGATATGGATCATGTCACACATCAAACTTAACAAACTCAAAAAACACACAAATATAACAATCATAATTTCATACAAATAAGGCCAAGAATCACATATAAGGGACATGTTAAAATGTCACATAAGTAAATATTTCACACAATATCAATGTCTAAATTTAAAGGACATATCAATGTCACAAACAAGGGACATGTTCAAATGTTGCACATATCAATCAATGATCTGATATAGATATTTAGTTAATTCACACAAAGGCCAATGGCCATACACAATAAACAAGCAAGATATAATATAATATGTAAAATTGATAACATCTATGAATCATATAACTAGAAATGTATTATACACCATGTATATGTAATGTAATCATATCCTAGAAAATAACATAGCCATATACACACTATGCGATAGAAATGTTATCAATACATTTGTAAAGAGTATATAACTCAACAATATATGATTCAATGAATAGTAACACCTATGATATTGTAACTTATGGAAAATATTCCCCTAATTTATAATGGATATTAGGTAGAGGCAAGTCTTACATCTTAATCCATGTAAAATCATATGTCATGTATAACACTCGCAAATACCAATGGAATGCATGTGTGATAGAAAAAGAATATGTTAGCTAAATATAATTAAATAAATAAAATATTCCAATGATGTAAAATACATGTCTAATCATGCTTAGATCCCGAATTTAAATTTTATAATGTTTATAATGTTTTTTCTTTACAAATATTTGAATTTTTATATGTTTTGAAAATTTTAAACTAGAACCAAAAAAACTATAAATAACCATGGGTTTCAAATCAAAATAAAGGAGAGATATCTGAATAATTTACATGTGTTAATCTGAAGTATGCATTATATATTATGGCATGGTCATGCATGAGCAAGATGCCCCCACTATATAGTAATCTACTAATTGAAAACATTCTTGAATAAGAACAGATGTGCAAAGGAATGATTATACATCCTTATTTCATAAAATTTACTATTTTTAAATTGTGTAGCCTATATGAGCAATATATCTTAGGAAATTAAATATTTATCATGAACAAAGTACTATTATACTTATTTTAAAAAGTAAAATATCTAAAGATAAGTATTATTAAATCTATGTGTGCTCAAGTTTTGATTTTAGAGTGAAATTTTTCCGAGGACATGATCAACCAACCAAGGATATTAGTGGAAGTCAATTTTTTCCCTTAATAATTAATTTTTCCCTTGTTAAAAAATATAGTTTTATGAGTGCAAACTATGAAATTAAAATTAAATGGAAGAATATATCATTGGTTTGGATTATTCAATTCTAGAAAGGTGAAAAGAAAGAGACAAGAGGTTGAAAAATAAATAAGATACAAGATATTAAAATAAAAAATAAAATGTATCATATATTTAACAAATATAATAATCTACTAAATAATCAAGAAGTTGTGTATAATCATTTTTTTTAATTTATAAAGAAATGAAAATACAAAAAGATAACCAATGATCCCATAAATATGGGAGTCATAAGAATATATAATAATCAGTTTAAGGATTAAATTTTTTGAATGAGATATATTAGATGCATATTAATTAGAATAAAAAAATTCATCATGTGTTATAAGTAAACTATCTAGATCACTACTCATGTAATCTTATGTAGGAGGAGTATCTCTAGGAGATGAATAATGATATAAAATCTAATGAGGACTATTAGGATATTTATATAAATGTTTTTATTTTTTATTATCATGTTGATATGTATGTATCATAATTATATATGGTGATATATAATTTTCCTTATTAGGAATTAGAGACCTTTTCCTAATAATTTGCTTTTACACTGACTATTTTTGAGATCTTTGCACCCTTTCCTGAAGTGGTCAAATAGAAACCTTTTGCATATATACAACCACTTTAAATGTTAATTATTATTTATTAGATGTACCAATAAACTATGGTGGTGTATGGGGAGGATAAGGTAACATATATTATAATGAATGCTCATATTTGATTCCTAAAATTGTAACAACTTGATTAGAAAGATTGTACTTTAATCATCTAGGGATCATGGAAGATACAACATGGAAATTTTTTAACCAATGCATCCTAATATCATATTAAAAACAAAATTATTGGTATAAATATAAAATTATTATATAGTATAGTATGACCCACCTGAAGAGGCAACACAATGTGTCTTAAAGTGGTTTGTTGTTACCCATTAAATGTATTGGCTCTTTTGGAATTTTTTTGTATATAATGTTGTGTGTAACCTAATGAATTTATTAATCACATTATACATGAATTATCACTTGATCCATTATTATCTATCACATAATGAATGGTTTTTTATAAATATAAGTTCTTATACGTAAAGCATGAAAATTAGAATCATCATCAACTATCTCACTATCATCAAAAGTAATCATAGGATGTGGTGGAGTAATTTAAATAATTATAACAATAATTGCATCTAATGGATGATCATATGACTCAGGTGGATAATAATTGTAAGTGTGGTTCACAACTAAGTTGAATTTATTTGTATCATGGTCTGGAAATAATTCACTAAAAATATTTAGCTTAGTTTTTTCATTCTTTTGAGGCTTAGCTTTTGTATACACGTAATATTTTCAAACTTTTATCACTTAGTAACACTCTATATCTTGAAATAACCCATTGAGTCTCAATATCTTTGAGTGCTTGCCTTAAGGGGTGTACCATGAAATGGGTGGGTAGACCATTAGTGTTTCATAAGATTGTAGCCCATTTTTCAACTTGTTATATACACACTTATCTCTTGAAAACCATATCCCTAAGCTTATTCTTCTCTGTTACACACTCCTCAACCATTTCCTACCTTTTACCCCCCTTTTTCTAACCTTGAACCCCTTTTGACTATCTATTATACTAGGTCAATTGGGTTGACCCTATATAATTTTGGGTAAAATTCATTTAGGGTCTAGGTCAGCTCTTGGCTAACCTAGCATGTACTTCTCTCCATGCATTAAGATATATTATACATTGATGTGAGTATATGTCTCTTATGCATGTTTAATTTTATTATTTATAACCTCCACTTTGTGCCACAAGCATTGGTGAGTAGTAGATTATAACTTACTTTAATTCTTATTATTTTAGTGAAATATGAAAACATAGGATCTAACTAGGGTTATTACATGATTGTTCTTGATTTCAGGCTTTAGAATCCTCCCTAACATTGTGTACTATGATAATAAATCCCCTAATTTGGTCTATTATATCCCCATATTGGTAATTTTCCTAATTATATAATGTATCCTCAATCAAAAGTGTAAGTATGATCTATATCCTTCAAGTTAGGATTGATTTATAAACATAATACATTTATGATTTCATACATTCTAGTGAACTTGACTTGAATCAAACCCTTGAAGGTTGTATTTCACATTTTATTATTTTAATATTTTATTTATTAATTTTCCATATTTGTGATACTAGGTCAAAAATACTGGTATAATTCTAACTCAGGTGCATAGGTTTAACACGGTCACATCATTATGACTCTATTTTATTTGTATAGGTCATCATCAAATATAGGTTACTAGATCGAATAGGTTGACACAATATTTTTATTCAACTTCCAAATAATAAACTAGGTTGACCCTATCAACATAGTTTTACATATAACTTTTAGAAAACAAACTAGGTTGGCCATGTTGATGTAGTTATTTTTATAGGCTTTAATAGCAGGGTTTTACAAAATTAGGTTGACCCATTAAAATTATTTGGTATAACATTGTGTACTATGATAATAAATCCCCTAATTTGGTCTAGTATATCCCCATATTGGTCATGTTCCTAATTATATAATGTATCCTCAATCAAAAGTGTAAGTATGATCTATATTCTTCAAGTTAGGATTGATTTATAAACATAATGCATTTATGATTTCATACATTCTAGTGAACTTGACTTGAATCAAACCCTTGAAGGTTGTATTTCACATTTTTATTATTTTATAATTTTATTTATTAATTTTCCATATTTGTGATACTAGGTCAACAATACTAGTATAATTCTAACTCAGGTGCATAGGTTTAACAGGGTCACATCATTATGACTCTATTTTATTTGTATAGGTCATCATCAAATATAGGTTAATAGATCGAATAGGTTGACACAATATTTTTATTCAACTTCCAAATAATAAACTAGGTTGACCCTATCAACATAGTTTTACAGATAACTTTTAGAAAACAAACTAGGTTGGCCATGTTGATGTAGTTATTTTTATAGGCTTTAATAGCAGGGTTTTACAAAATTAGGTTGATCCATTAAACTTATTTGGTATAACTTTTAAGCAGATTATATAGAAATTTTGTAATTCTAAGCATCTTCCAACCCACCAAGGTTACTTTCTCTCTTTATCTATAATTTTTTTAACTCATTATAGTTTTGTTTTTCATAGTTAGTAGTCTTTAAAACTACTCCTATACAATAAACTAGTTCCATTCTATTGACCTAGTTCTATATTCTATCTTTTACTTGGAAGACTAGGTGAACACTATCGATGTAGTTCTTTAACAAACCCTTAATTCACAAGTATACTAACAAAAATATTGACTATATTCTATACTCTTTGCAAACACTATCATCTAAACCAACACTATACTATGTTTCAAAGTTGGAATTTACACTTATATGTTAGTAATTACTTCATACTTTCACTTTCATTCACTTTCATGCTTAAGATATATTACATAGTCTAATTAGGTGGTTTTTAAATATACCATTTAGTTTCACTATTTTATATTTTCTTGCACACACTACCAAATCACATAATCTTAAAATGCATTTAAACATTTGTCTACCCAATGCCTACATACATGGATTTCATCACCAGTGGGGAAGCCAATTTGGGTTTCTAGCCAAGTATAAACACATGGTTAATAGTAGATATTGGAAAATCAACTAACACCCTTATCACTATGATGTGTGAAGTGAGGGGGTAGGCCCAAATACCAAGCCAATATCATTACCAACATACATCCCTTTCAATGTAAATGTCTTGAAGCCATCCACAAATTACTTTCTAGTTATTTACTTCTAGCCAACTTCCCTATCACACTTAAAATCATAATCTAATAGTTAATAACATTGAGGATGACCACTTAGTTATCATTTAATTTCCATGTTGTCTATTTGATCTTTGGTCAATTGTATGTTTTATTTTAAAAAATTACATTGGATAACATTGGTGTAAGGTTATATGTTGTGTGACTCAATTGGATCATCCTCATTAACCTATTTGATTATGTGTTTCCTTCCATTTATTGCTTTCAAATTACATTTAATTTTTTTTCCTTTTTTCAAAACATTGTCATCTCTATCGACATAGTCTCTTATAAACTGATTTACTTGAGTCCTTAGCATGCTAAGTCAATTATGTCAACTTCATATCATTTAAAGCTATGCCCTTCACATACTAAGTTGATTGTGTTGACTTAGTAGCATTTATAACTATCTCCCTAACATACTTTGTTGATTGTGTCAACATAATATCGTTCAACATTGTCCCTTTTTTTGGCCTATTTTATCCCTATTTTTCCTCATAACTTTTTGATATCCACTTCTGCTTGGGACCATGAAGCCTCTTATCAAATTATTTATTTATAATCTTAACCCATTCCTAATTTACATGGTTTTTTATCTCTTACCCCACCTTTCCACCATGGAAGACAACTCTTTATGGTGTAACTCTTCATCACATGGTTTTAGATCTTCTCAATCTCAATCTACCCCATTTTATATAGTAGACCCATATAATCCTATTAGACAAATAAAAAACTATGATAGTTATATACCTTATAAAAATTTTGCAACTTATAAACCTAGAAGTCATAAACTCATCAACCCATCTACATTAAATGTTAGAACCTCACATTATGTTCTACCTCTTACAACCAATGTTCATAATCCTATTTTTACACCCATAACAAAATCACCAAGATTTATCACTTCCCAAAGTAACATGGTTAAAACCACTAAAATTGATAATATAGATGATTCCCAATTAGTCAAAAACATTGATGATAATACTATTTACACTCCTACCAAGGATGGTGGATTTACTAAGCTT
The DNA here is from genome assembly GCA_037957365.1 of Torreya grandis. Classification (NCBI taxonomy): domain Eukaryota; kingdom Viridiplantae; phylum Streptophyta; class Pinopsida; order Cupressales; family Taxaceae; genus Torreya; species Torreya grandis. The sequence continues at coordinate 579,041 of JARHVA010004401.1, forward strand.
CCTTCTTCTACCACACTCAATACAACTAACAATAATATTGGGAATCTTCCACCTACAAAGACTCCTCCTCTCATCAACACTAATAATCCCCTTCCTAACAACACTAATGCCCCACCTTCAAATCCACAAATTGGGACATCTCAAATTATTGCAAAAATAATTCAATAAATGAACATCATGCAAACAAATAATCATTTTCAAATTATGCAACTACAATAAAATTTATTACACATGACTAGTTAACCACCTCAATTCATCATGTCTCATCCAAATCAATTTTTTTTTCCTCCTCTTCTTAGAGACACCAATGGGAATATCATCCCTTAACCTCCAATGAATAATAAAATGCTTCAACCTATACAAAATTAACCTTTATCCCCATTTATTTCATCCATATATATTGGAATAATCTCTCCAACTATCACATATAATGGGATTAAGGATCCTACTATATTTCTTAAGTTTTTGGTAACATCTATAAGGAATGGGTTACAGTTTGCTAACACCAAGAACTCAACCAAAAATTTTATTGGTGATGCACTTGAATGGTACAACCAAATTCCTAGACATTATATATCATAACTAGAGGATTTAGTTAATGCTCTAGTGAAGTAATTATAAAATGATGACCTTATTGAAAATTACCTTAGCCATTTTATAAATGCCAAGGAACTTCTAATTAATCTTCTCATAATTTCACCAAACTATGAAAGTCTCTTACTCATAAAGTGGACCATCACATGAATGAGGATACTCCTTTACAACTATTTTTTACTTCTCTTAAAGTTCCCCTTCAATACAAAGTTTGAATCTATTCACCTAACACTTTCTATGAAGCCTTAGACCAAAAAAAAGGCAAGACTTTCTTATGACTAAATTTGAAACACCTCAAATAACTACTAAAGAACATTTTAAATCATTTTCTCATAACATTGATTCTTTTAAGCCTCCCAAACCTCAAAAATAGAGCATCCAATTCAACCAATTTTAACTCAACCCACCCTCCCTTTAGTGTAAAATAACTTAAGAATAAATTACCACTTTTTAAAACCCATGATCTTTGATCTTTCCAAGCCTCATCCAAAATGGTACAATCATAATAAATTTTGTTGGTGGCATGCTACTATAGGTCATTCTCATGAGTCTTGTCATGATCTTCATCAATTTCTTCTTTCTTCTTTACTTGGTCCACATTTTAATATTGTTACTCCATCAAAATAATTTTATCAATACTATTTTTAAGCTTCTCAAATTCAATCTCAAGAACTATGATCACATCAACATCACCAACCTAATGAATACAAATAATTATCCCATATCTACACCTCATCCATTAATGTTGTTTAAACCATAAGTGATATTTCTTCCTACACCAATGAGAAAAGTATATCTAACATGAACAACTTTAAACATATTGCTGAATCCATTGAACCTCAACCTCTTAGGTACCATAAACCAAAGGAGTACCTAGTTCAAATTCCTACTCCAAAGCATATCATACATGGTCCTCCTTTACCTCTTTTTTCTCCTCATACCTCTCTTATAGATCTTATTTCATATTCAACATCCCTAAAACCTAACAACCTAACACATTTACCTATCTCTAAATACACCTACCAACCCAGTGTAAATCATTTCAATGGTTCAATGTTACATCACTCCAACTCACATGTTGGACATCTTAAGATTCCCATCCACATGTCCCTACTAATTTTGGGGCATCTTTTTATGCCCATACATACATATAATTACCCATTATGGAATCTTATGATACCCACTCTTATCCCATAATCCATAATAACAAAAAAATTCAACTTCAAGAAACCTTTCAAGACTTATAGACTTGTATTTCACATGCTCATATTTAATATAGATGTTATAATAGATTTTACTTGTCTCATATTTATTTATTTTTATGCATTTTACTTATTTTAGTCACACTTTATTGGCATCATCATTGTTTTCCTTTATGTTCTCTGGTTTCTTACACATTAATTTTTGCATTTATTTTCATTTTTGTTCTTATATATAGCTTTTATTTTTGTCTTTTTATGTCATTATTTGCCTTAGTGGCTTTATGATTATTTTTCCCCTTATTTACCATTCACCTCATTGTGTTTACCTTATGAGTTATAGTGTAAGACCATGGATAGGACCTATCTTTCATCATAAATTACCACATTAAAACATCTTTCAATCACTTTTTAGGATGACTAATTATTTCAATAGTGCTTGTGCTAGATCCATTATACATTATCATGACTTCTCTAGTGATATGACTATCATAAGCATAGCCCTGTCTCTTTCATAGCACTATTTTGATTGCTTTTGATCATATATAAGCATATTCATCATTTTATCACTGATTACATAAATGGATCTCTCATGATCCCCATCTTTCCCTTATTTCCTTTCATTTGAGTTTCATATCAGTTAACTTTGAGATTACACACTTACTAGTGGGCAAGTCTAGGATTCTTTAGACACCTTCATCTTTAGGTCCATTTTTCTAGTGACCAAGTGTAAGATCTCTTGTGTTTTTCCTATTTAACACCCATGTTTTTTCCCCAAATCTATATAGATGAGGAATAGAAAAAGCCAAAAACATTTAAAAGTTAAATCATAAAATATAAATAAAAGCCAATGATCCAAAAGGCAAGATTAAAAATTCCAAAAGTCAAATCACATTAAAAGATGTGATTATAAGAACATATCCTTCTTCTAGTATAATCTCAAACTCCATAATTTGCCTCACAATAGAGCTAAGATCCATTAGGGGTGTGATAGGCCAGTAGATTAGAAAAGGAGAATAAAAAAATATTTTAGTGTTACCTAATTTCTCATGTAAGTACCCAATATTCATAGTATATTGATGGATCTATAAGGGGTGTTGAGGAATGGGGAACACATTATGGGAAGGTAGGTCAATTTTAATTTTCATGCATATAGCCTCCATGGTATGATCTATATACTTCACTTATTATCCTAATCTTTATCTTTATTAGTCAAAATGTCCTAATTCTTTGGTGTTGATTTTTTTTGGCCTTTCTCACTTGCCTAGTATGTCTCATTGTTTCTAAGTATGTTCACATCACCCATGTGGTACCTCAAATTCCTTATTTACATAACATTTTCCTTATATTCCCCTTGTTGGATATTATTTTTATCTTATCACATCTACCTTATTATGCCTATTGGTTTATAGTTTATGAGTTGTATTATAAGACCTTGGATAGGACCAAGCCTTCTTCACAAACAAAATTACACCATTTTCTTACCACACCATCTCATTATCATACTATTCATGTCATTAGGTGGTTGTGTTTTCTTACATTGTATCTTAAAACAAGCACTACACTTGAGTTTTATCCTTTAGATCTTTTTAATTTTCATCTATATATCATGTTCTTGTTTGATTTTTATAGACTTCACTTATCTTAAAGATGACATTTGGAATTCTTACATGTCTCTCTTTATGTATGACTTCTTCATGTTTTTCTTATATCTTGAATTACAAAATTCATTTTCATCCATTCATATTTTTATTTTTATTTTATTCAACATGACTAACTTACATGGGATTATTTTTCACTTACATATCTTTGTTTAAATTTTCTTGCATTGACATTCCATTTTTCCATCTAGGTTTTACATGCTTCCTAACGTTAATTAGTATGTTATACATTTTTTTTTTCAATCATTTGCCATTATTTTGTCATTCATTTGCCCTCAGTATTTGTATTTATAACCTTGCCTTAACAATCCTAATTTGCCAATTCTATTAATAAACTCATATCGTTGTCTCTACTAACTCAGTTTTCACTACTATATGGCTATTTTCCAAACATTTTAATTTTTCACTCTTTTTTGCACTAATCTCTATAGGTTTACTTAATGTTCTTCACATTTGGAGGCCTTCACATTTCTTACAGTCTCCATCTTTATCTAAAACACTATGGTAAGTAAAGGCTTGTGTTTTTCAATTATGTCCTTTCATTTATCTTATTTAATCCTTACTACATTTTACTTGGCATCAACATTATGTGTTATCATTTTCTATTCCAAAATCACCATCTTGTGTTAGGCTCACATAGCACATGATGAGTTCCAAGTGGGGAATATGTATACACATAATATTTTCAAAATTTACCACTTAATGATGCTATTTATATTTCAAGAACCCTTCGAGCCTCAATCTCTCTAAGCCCACACCTTAAGGGGTGCATGAATAAAGGGGTGGGTAGACCATTGGTTATTTGAAATATTATTATCCCTTTTTACACTTGTTATCTACACACTTGTCTCCTAAAATCCATATCCCTAAGCTTGTTATTATCTATTACACACTCCTAAGTCATTTCCTACCTTTTGTCTCTCTTTTCTTAACCTTGAGCCCCTTTTGACTATCTACTATACTAGTTCAACTGGGTTGACCCTATACAATTTTGGGTAAAATTCATTTAGGGTCTAGGTTAGCTCTTACCCAACCTAGCCCATGACCTAGTGAATTCTTATCCATAATTATACTCGATTGACTGGTTTGACCTTGTTGACTAAAACTTTTGGAAGGGCTTAGGGTTAAATCTACCTATATATAAAAGATCATTTCACCATTATTTAGATAAGATAATAATAAGTAAGATTTAATACACATCTTCTTATCCACCATTATACTTGAAGAGAAAGTTTAGGGTTTCATACTTTCTTTGGAGATATGGATCTTGTCTTATGGATAAGTATTTTCAATGCACTGATAGGATGTATAGCCTAGAGATGATTTATCCTTGTCATAATTACATACCAAAATAACCTCTTGTGAAGCACCTTGGCCAAATGAGAGATGAGGCTCGATGGGTTCATCTTCACAGGTAAGTATTCCTAGCTTTATTTCTCCTTTGTAAGAGTAGATAGATATGGATTTGTAATTCTCTTCCATGTATTAATATTCCATATACATTTATGTGAGTATATGTATCTTATTGATGTTTAATTTTATTATTTATAACCCCCACTTTGTTCCACAAACTTTGGTGAGAACCAAATTAGATTTTGCTTTACTGGTTATTAGTTTAGTGAAATATGAAAAGGACCTAGCTAGGGTTATTACATGATTATACTTGACTGGAGGATTTGGAACCCTCCCTAGCATTATGTACTGTGATAAGAGATCCCCTAATTGGGTATAATGGATCCCCATATTGGTCATGTTCTTGATTATGTAATATATCCCCAATCAAAAGTGTAAGTATGATATATCTTCTCTGATTTAGGATTGATTTATAGACATGATGCATTTTTTATTACATAGAGTTTACTCTATAGGAGTGCCTAGTTCAATAACATTTTTTAAATAAGATATTTAATATTGTGATTTAGCTTGAAACATTTATTAGTATAATTACCATTACATATATGGTAATCAGAATATGCATTTTTATCAAAATATTTTCCTTGAGGTGTACTCACATCAGCTTTAAATGATAGAGGTGGAGTAATAATATTATATTAAAGTAAAATTTGTAGTAATTTATGAGGCATATTTATTATTATAGAGAATTATCTGTTTGGTTGATCTGATAAAATAACCTTTTTATCAAGTTGAGAAATAAAATTAACTATGATCTTTGCATCAACATTTGTAAATTTTGGCTTAGATTTTAAGATGGTTTAATTTGAAACTTTGTTGTGTAATTAAATTTAGAAGTTAGTACATACTTGATCTTATTAAAAGTATGATTCTTGACTTCTCTTTCTCTTATTGAATTAAAAATTTCTCAAATGATTTGAATTTTTTGAAAATTATTGATTCTTGTAAAGGTGCAAGTAATTTTTTTTATATATCTTGTATTCATTAGCTACCAATGTGTTATTAATTTTGGGAAACATGGTTTTAGAAAAAAAATCATAATAAATGATAGCCTATATCTAAGTTTAACATCTAATTAGCCTAATATATATAAAATTATCACCCTTGTACCATTTTTTTAATATACCTCTTTAATAAAAATCTAAGGTTAACAATAATATCACCTTAGATATACATTTTAGGGTTAACCATTTGGTGAACCCAATTCATTTGAATGTAAAATTTTCAAATTCTTAGGATTTTTAACCAGCTATGGTTTTAAATTTGTGTACTTATCCATTTCCTATTTGTACTATTTTACATGCAACCTAGGCATATCACTAGATTGGGAGGTGTGCCTATTGAACATATTGAGATTCCACTCCCACCATCTAATGTGTCTTAAACCAATTAGGTATCTCATACTTTGGATCATGATGATAGTCATGTTGATAATGAAAAACATACCAATAGGGTTATCATAGAATAAGATTTTGATAATGAAAACTATAAAACAAATGAAAATTAGAAAATATACCATCATCAAGTGCATGAAATTACATTGTTTCATGAGAATATATAACAAAACCATAAATATATTGATTAGATCCTAAAAATAATACTCAAAATAAAAATTTCCAAAAGCTATAGTGGATATATCTCTCCCCCTAAACACATTATAACCTAATACATATATTAGGGGAATGGGTTATGTGTTTAAACCTTTGTTCCCTAAAAATACCATTCTTATATCTATCACGGAATTACCAATTGTTTAAAAATCAGTACTAGTTTCAATACCTATTACTAATCAAAACATGTTTTTATCCCCTTTGGTGAATACTCAACTTGCTAATCTAAATCCCTATGGGCCTATAGTTAAATCACTCCTTCAAGTTATAAATACCTTGGAGGGAAAGGTTAAAAACATTGAACAAAATGATTTAAAATCCCCTCATGCTATATATTTGATAGTTCTATTGCATAACCCTCTTTCACTTGAGATCTATTTGCACCATTTGCCAAATAGATTTATTGCACTTAAGTTCACATTTTATAATGGCAATGATGATCCACATATTCAAACATTTTATGTGGCATGCCTTGAATATGCTTCCAATGATAATTTATCTCTACAATCTATAAAAGCATTTAAACCTCTTATAGACTAGTTTTTAACACATTTTCCATAATATTTCTAAAAAGGTTTTTGTTGTCACCAAATATTTCACCCTATAAGAGGTTTTTATGTCCTAATATAATACTTGGGAAACATTTTAATACCTCTAGGCCTATGGGTTTCCTATCATAGAGGTAGACTTTTAGATTTAATGGCTAGCTCCCTAGATTGATTCTCAAGTACTTATCACCTACACTAACTAATTGCTTGGACGAGAAGATATAGAAATATTCATGAAATTAAAATAATCTAAGGGTTTGATACACCATAAATATCTCCACAAGATCATAATACTCTTTCACTAAGAGACATGACCTAAAACATTAGCTTGAAAGTCTTAGAATACTCTAACATTAGTATTTCAAATATATAGGTGATATGCATGAAAATACTCAAGGTAAGTAGACCAAAGGTTAGTTTTAGACACTAAAGATGATTTTACACTTGAATATAGTCAAAAACACTAGTTACACTCCATATGAGTTGTTATAATGAGAACTATTTTCACCAAACATGAAAGGATAGAGAAAATTAAGGATAAAAGCTTATCCTTAGTCTTCACCATACATCACTTTACACACTTAGCCAAGACATTTGTGAACTTGAAAGTACAGTATATATTATTCAAATTAAAAATATAATATCAAACTAGAAGGGATTATCCTTACTAGGTGTGTTATTATAATTTAAGATCCAAAATGGCTTGCATTTATAGAATAAGTGAGAGGAGAGAGAGAAGTGGAGCTCAAGGGTCACAATGCCACTTGTCAAGAAATGAGAACCAATTTTGTTGTAGGATAAAGGAGTATGAATCATATAGTGAAATTTATCTATGGAAACAAATTTATGAGAAGCAAGAAAACTCCTCAAAACTAGTGTAGGACCTTTTAACTACCTTCTTACAAATTGCCTTCATCATTTAGCCTCTCTTGAGCACTCCAAACTATACAAGGGAGAGATAACACATGTGAAATATCAAGGAGGGGTCACAAAAAAGATTTAATAGTCCTTAAATGTTAAAATAACCCTTGATCCTCTCCTAGACACTTGTTATCACTATCTCTAGTCACCACCACTAGCTTTATAGGTCTATCTTCACATTTGGCACTAAAATACCCTTTAGTTTCTCAATTAAATCCATGTAATGGGTGATATGAAACTTGTAAAGAGTCTCCTTGCCTCCCAATCCATAAAATAGACCTTAAAAGTCTACCCAATTATACTCATTACTTTCTCACTTTGAATTCACTCTCTATTCTCATTGGCTTCCATAGACTGCCTAAAGTAAAAGACTTAGCAGAGGTGTTTGTTGTAGACACCTAAAATGAGCCACCAATGGATTTATACCAGACTTTAGACCAATTATTACCAATCATTAAAAATTAAGCCTAAGAATCATTTTATGTTCCAAAATTTCATGTGCATCATCTGTTAAAGCTTAGAATCTCATTAAGACACCCCTAATTTGGGTATCCTGTCATAAGCAACAAAAACCTCTTATGGATTCATCTCTAATCATCCTAAGACATCATAACATGAAATTAAATAAAATCTTAGAAATGATAAAATTTAAACAAAATTAATTAAAATTTTGAACCTAATTAAATTCCTATTTGAATTATTGATGTGTAATTAATGAAATTATCAAAAAGGAAATTCAAAAATCAATAATATCCTAGGTTTTCATTATTACCTTTTATGATTTATCAAGCCTTCAAAAATATCTAAAAATATCTCACCCATTCCTATTCATTGAAAATCATGATCTTTTGACACCTTTTAACTTTGCTAGGGTTAATTAACTCACTTAGGTTAGGTTTTAACCCATTCCATGTTTAAATACACTTTAACTCACCTTAAGTCAGGGTTAGTTTGTAAGCCTATAAATACAAGAATTTGCCTTTTATTTAGAGAGATTGGATAGAGTAAATTTATAATGCAAATTTTATAGCAAGATTGAAAGCAATAGTGTTATAATGCCAAAATCATAATCCAAGCCATCAATCAAGCATAAGCAACAAGCCACAATGGTGCTAAGGAGAGAAGGAGATAGCCAAAAACCATTACCAATACTCTTTGAGCACAACCCAAGTAAGACTCAAACTAATCAAATGGAGATCTCAAGGAAGGTAAAGGATTTTTCATTCTTTGCATTTTAGTTATGGTTTTATATGTATTTTGTTCACTATGTTACCCTTAAGATCTAGGCTTACATAATTTACCATGTTAGTTTGTTGATTTCATTATTTTGTGAAACTAACACTTGTTCTAATCTACTCTCTATTTTCAAATTCTTATGATCACAAATGACACACCTGATGGGACCTAAATGCATCCCACATACCATGATACCAAGATGAAAATTATAGATCTTCAAATGAATACTTGAATATCTTCAAAATTGGAGTTTTAACTATGTTTTTTCCATATATTTTTATTTTTATGCTAACTCAAATCTACATAGAGACCGACATCAGTCAAGCTTAATAAATATTGATTATACAAAACCGTCATTGATTATACCTAATCATACTTAATTATGGGTAGCCATCATTAGTCTATGTGGAATGGAATAAATGGTTTATAAAACTTGAATTTTAATTCTTTTTATCATTCTTACTAGTTATTTTTTGGTTTCATTGACCTTTATGTTCCTTATCTAACCATATCATTGTAATTTTTGAGATTTTTTTATCATATTTTGAGCCAACTAACATTTTTACCTCATGTTTGTTTTGCCTTCAGGTTCATAGGAAACTAATCTCAATCTCTATCTATCGGTATTGATTATTACTAACCATCATCAGTTCCTTGATAATCAACATCAATCATAGGTGACCAATATCAATTTATATGTGAAACATACAAAGCAAACCTGAGAGCTATGTTTTAAGAATTTTTATTCTCATACTTAAAAATGATTCAAATAAGAAGTAAACTCTCTAACCCTTTTAGGTCCAAGGTGGGATTAGAACATAAATTTTAAATTTTAAATTTTTGAACACTTCATTTTTGGTGCCTGAAAAGAATGGTTAATTCTTGAATATTTGTTTTAAGTGCTTAAAAGGAACCTAGGTGATTTGTGATAAGATTGTTTTGTGAATTTTATTTCAAGATTTTGTATATGTAGGCCAAGGGGCCAAATAAATTTATAAAATATTTTATTTGGTGAATAAAATTAACACTTAGATAAAAAAATTTAAAATTATTATTTTATTATTTGTTTTTATGTTTGTACAATATGAAGAGTGCGTCTATGGTCTCCCCCCATCCCATATAGGTAACTTGGGTGACCAAAAGCACCTTTTCAATTGTAATTTTTTCCTAGTCCAAGGCATGGAAAGAATGTTGTCTAGGCTCTCCCCAAAACTTATATGACTTGGGAAATCTAAAATCAACCTCTAAAGTCTTTCCACTTAGTCATTTATTTCATGTAACTTGGTTTGTGAAGGGGAGTTCATAGCTTATTCATAAATTCTTTAGGGAAGTTTTGAGCTAGTGTTTCATCTCCCAACATTATTTTAACCTTAATTCATGGTGGGGTGTAGAAATTAAGGTACACATACTATGAGATATAGGGAGTTAAGTAGATAAACTCTCTTTTCATAATAATAATATGAGTCAAGTCTAGTTAACTAGGGGGTTCCACTAGGTAGTACACTAATGGAATATCTATGCAAATGAATAGACCCTTGCATCGTAAGTTAATCAGTGTGAACTCAATTTTCATGAGGCATATCTATCATTATCCACACTTGTAACCATCTAGATGGTCAAAAATTTCAAGTTTTAGATAAACCACACTTGCCACAAAAATATTATTGACATAGGGAAAGTATCCCAAAGTTACATGTTATCATACACTCTATTGGGAGAAGGGAGAGTGTAAAAAACCTACTATTTCATGCACTTTAATTTTTGGATTAACAATTAAAATTCTCCTAAGAGCATTTATATAGATTAATTTCAATAATATGATGAAACCTTGTCATTTTAGGGATTGCAATGTTTTAATTATTTGTATTTTGTCATTTATTCCTTTATTGCTTGGTATTTGTGTCTTCAAAACTTTGTTTTTATTCCCATGTCAAAATAATTATTTTATCCACATAGTTCCATTATTTGAGGAGGTGTTATGCCATCTATTTGACACCATGCTTTTTGCCTAAAATTTGTGTCAAAAACATTGTGTGTGTCACTTGATTGGAATGGATAACATTATGCTACATAAATCATTTTATGTTTGTGCCTTGGTGTCTTAGAAACAAACCATTATTTATATCTTTAAAGAGTGAAAACACCATTATGTTGCTCAAATCATTTCATAGACTTGTCTTGTGTCCAAGTTTCACATTTTAACCATGTATGTTTTGTGGTCTTTATCTAAGTGATATTATGTTATTAAAATTTGCCTATGTTTAAGAAGCCTAGTTTTTCTAAGTTGAGTTTTTAAGTAACTTTGATAATTTCAAATTCAAACATCAATTGATTTCTATTATGGCCTTGTATAATTATGGCATATATATTGATATTTCTCTTATAGGTTTCATAATTTAGGTTAAATCTTTACCCAATTTTGAAAACTATTTGTTTGTACCATCATTTAGGAGAAAATATTATATCTCAAGTACCTTTATTTCATGCCTCATGCCAATTTGATCAAGTTTATATCCAAAATTAGGCACCCAGTTTATGCCAAAGTGTTCCAAGTTTGTTAGATTAAATACCCCTTTTTTTCAAGTCTAATTTTTTAAACTACATTTGGCCAAGAGTCCTAGTACATGCCTTGTTTGATTCTAGATTTTGATGCCATGTTTGGCCAAAATACCTAGTAATTTTCCTAGATTATACCTAATTAACACTTTGTCCTTAGAGTTTGGCATTTTGCTTTTAGTTCATCCACTTGACATTTTTGTGTGAGACATTTAACATTAGACATTTGATGTTATACTTTTCTATACCAAGTTTTATCACAAACCATTTTGGAGATACAACTCCATCCCTTTGACCAAGTTAGATAGAATTTAAACCTTTTTTTCATTTTATACATTATTTTTTAGATTTTTTAAAACTCTAAACCCATTTTTTCATGAAGCCTTCACTATTTATTTAACCATGTCTCACTATACATATAGTGGTATCATGTATAATATAGTGTATGTAAATGTTGTCACATAAGAAGACTTTATTCAAGACCATTATGGAGATGATGCCATTTGTGAGATAGATCCTTATCCACCTTACAACACTCAAATTGAGGAATAAAATCAAGGTCTTTTAGCTCATTATTTTTTCAACACACCTACATACTCAGAGAAGGACTAAGAATAGATGACATAATATTTGGCATGTATACCTTTAGTTGCAAAACAAGATCAATAACAACCTTGTTATGTTACAATTCCATCATCATATGAACCTTATTTGTTTGATTGTTACTTGCTTGAAAAAAATTATGAAGTCTTAATTAGAGTCGTAGATGTAGGGGCTAAGTTTCCAATAAACTTTTCCCATGAAAACTTTCCAATTCTAGTAAGAGGGCCTTACAACATGTCTTATAATTAGACTAATGAGAAAGCCTCTTATAACAACCTCATGTTATTGTGTTGATGCCTTATTAGGACTCTCATATGATTGTCATAGGAAAAAGCCTCATGGAGGACCACTTCACTTAGATATAGACAACATACCATACATCTGAACCTAGTGCACACCTTTAAGAATATGATCACGTCAAATTTTCCTCTTATTGAGCTATCTCCTTCAATAGGTTAGTGGAATTGATGATCTAAGGTAATCATGGTATAGACACATCTATGAAAAATACTTTGGTTGGAGACATGTTCAATACCCTTACCACTGAAGAAGTATCTTCTACTTCAACAAAAAATAGTGAGCCAAACATAGTGGACAATATGCAAGTACCATCCAATTCAGACCAAAGGGTGTAAACACATAAATAACCAATCAAAAAAAAAGTGAATTTATTCAACACCATGAGTGGTTCTCAAATGTAGGGGGTAGGAATATATACCTCCCAACCTTAACCAACTACCTCTAATCTTCAACTATTTACTTCTTCAAGTACATAATAATAAGTATTAAGTAGTAAAGCAATGACCCATGCCATGCCTCAAATGAATGTGATGAATGTTATTCCACCACAATAGGGGATGAGTAATATTCCATAGCAATAGGCACAATCTAATGTACCCATGTAATAGAGGCAACAAATCTTTCCACATCAATAGGTGAAAAAAATGTTCCACCTCTCCAGGTAGTGATAAGCATACCTCTTTAGTCATAGAACAACATGCCAATACAAAACTAAATGATGTCTAATAAATAATGTACAAGTATTAGCCAATGACAAATGTTGAATCTTCAACATGAATCTACCTCCCAATAAAAAATTTCACAACCAAGAACTTTTAATGTTTCACAATTACCAATTATGCAATAATTTCCATTCATGCAAAACATGCCACAAGTTTAATGGCAGGGCCTTAGTTCACAAGTTCTCCTTAATTAACAAGGTTTGACTGGTCAACAACATGTCCATATTCAACCTCAACATGAATAATACACCCATATTGATTTATCTTAGATATAAATTCCAATAAGTGAGGCCCATATATCCAATTCCAACTAGAATATTTCACAACAATGCATGTAATTTTAACAATCACACCCTAATCCACGTGTGCATACTCTTGGTCCATTCTCAAATCAAACCAACATTCCACAATAAACCCAACCTCCACCTGAAGCTAATGTTCCCATTGGTTTCCTATCTTAATAAATTTAACAAATTAAGGATGTAATTACTCCCATCTAGATGGGGAACAAACTTAAAATTTTAAGTTGGATGACTTGTGTTCCTACCCCTTCAACATGGAGTACTTGTAAAAACCATGTCCTCTAGGGTATGAAACATCAAAGTTAGACAAATACAAGGGAAAAGGTGACCCCGAGGCCCATTTAATAGAATTATTTTTTGCATTCCATCTAGTGGCCTATGGTGACATATAGATTTTGCTATTTTTTCTAAGGAGCCTCATAGAACAAGCATTCAAATGGTTTTTGAAATTGTCTAAAGAATTAGTTTCTAATTTTGAGTATATTTCAGATATTTATGAAACACTTCTCCTAAAATATCAAACATGACACTTTGTTGGTAGATTTAACACAAGCTAAATAGAAGGTTGAATAAATATTCAAAATATATCTCCAACAATAGAGAGACCTTGTGAGTTAATTTACCCATAGTCTACCAGACAAGTAACTAGCTATTATATTTACCAAAAAATTGTATTATGAGATATCTTACCACCTAGAGTTGTAGTATGCACACACTTTTAATGAAATCATTGATAAATTTTTATTGATATAAATACCCCTTATTAACAATGTGATTATTAAACTTACCTCATCAAATTAGAACCCGAATCAAAATTAGAACCAAATCCAAGTGTAAGCATTAAAACAAATCAAAGCCAATAATTATGACAAATCCAAGCAATTCAATCTCAATAAGAATGTTATTTTAAATGGATTAAATGAGTTGCAACATATCCAAATGGTGAAAACACCAGTTGTTTAGCCTATGCCACATATGTAAATTACTCCTAACCAAAAACCTCATCAGCAAATGCAACAAGTGTAATAGCCTATACCGGTACAATAAACACAACAACATTTTCCTTTATAAAACCCTCCTATAATAATAACTATGGATACTCATCTTGGCTTTAGTGACCTTAGAGAACCCACTGAATCCATGTCTCACAATCTTGTCATAGTTAAACTAATTAAATAGCCTATTTCGAAGCACTATCTTGAGGGCATTGACTATCTAGACTAGTATAGGTAAAATGAATTGTGTGAGTATCATTGATTTAATGGCCATAATTTTCATCGTTGTGTGTAAATTAACAATTTAATCAATAATATACTGGAAAATGGTGACATAACATTATATTGTGGAGCTTTCACATCCAATAAAAACCTCAATATCTATAAAAACCCTTTTACACAACATAACAATCAATGAAAATATCTAGGATAACAATGAAAATATCTAGGATAACAATGAAAATATCAATAGCTAAGGAGGAACCAATAGAACTAATAAAATTAGTAGCAGAACCAACAACAACATCAAATGAATGGATGAAACCAAGTCTAAAATGATGCCAACAACTAATATACCTACTATGTAATTGTACATGACTACAACAAGGTTGTAGGACATATTATAGGAGGTCATATTAACACCATCTCCATTAATCCAAGAACAAGTACCAATCAAACAAGATCATTGCTAATTATTACCAATCAAGCAACCAATGTTGGTGATCCTTCTTTGACTTCTAATAACATATATGTATACCAAAAAATAGGGATTCCCAACTTTGAACCTTATACCAATAACTCATCATTGACCCATGACCATACACAAGTGCACCAATAACTAAGACTTATCCTTTTTAGCCCCCCTCCACCATCATTTATTAGCAACAATGGTCCTATATCTAATCTCAATTTTGAAATCACAACTCAATGGTCAAAGATTACCATACCAAGCCCATAACCATCTACCAGTTCACCCATCCAACCAACCATTTTGTCTAACAAACAAGCCATTTACTATTGCCCAAGAAAAAACATTTGACAATATAGAACAATTTTAAAAGATTCCTATACAAATCTCCATTTAATATTTTTTATACACATCCACCATCCAAAAGAACATATTAATATATTTCATTATCTAATCCCAAGTTCCTAATGACATATACCTAGACAAATTTCAAGCTTTGGTTGGATATCTAGCTCTAGGACAATAATAAAAATTAGACCAAAGTGATATGTCATCCCTTGGCCCTTTACAAAATAATCCATTATACATCAAATGTGTCATAATGTGGCACAAAGTGAAACATGTCCTTATAGAAAATGGATTAGGCCTAAACATAGTGAATCTAAAGCTTATCAAGCTTCTTAGGCACATGATAATTGATTTGCATCCATAAATTATCATCATTAAGGCCTATGATAATGAAAAATGGGAATCATAAGGCACCATCATCTTTCTAACTATCATTGAGACTTTAACCCATGATACTTTATGCCATGTGTTAGACACAAAATTATCATATAATATGATTTTATGTAGACTATGGATACATGAGATTCATGAAATCTTGTCAACATTGCACTAGTGTATCAATTTCCCCCATTAAGGTATGGAGGTCACCATTCTTGGAGATTTGTAGCCATATGAACATTACAAGCATTTAGAGGTAGAGTACTAGAGTTATAACAATAATTTTGGCTTAAATCCAATTGTCAAAAATGACAAGGGAAAATAAATACTTGCTGATTCACTAGAGGTCAACTGCATTAAACCTAATGCCCTTGATTCACTTTCCCACATGCCACCTCTTATAATATATAATCATTATACCATCTCAACTAATGGTCTAAGAGAGTATTTGACCTATGATACATTCCACATCATTAATCTTCCATATAACCCTAAGTCCTTTAGAAAACCTAAATCTAAACCACCTTTCATGGAATGGAAAAGAAAGGGCAATGCCAAATTGTATAGTCAAACACCTATCATTTTCATACTGGCCTCTGGCCAAGAATGAGATTTGCTTACAAATGATGAATCTTGGTTGTATAATTAAAAACTACCCAACTATTATATAAATTCCTAATATCCCATTTTGAATATAATCATAGAGAGGCACACCTATGAAGGAGGAGGCCTTGGGGTAAATCAATAACGTTTACTTGATTTAATTTCTACCACTTCATATAAAGGAACCTATGGATTTGGATTTAAACTTCTTGGGGGTAACCCCACATATCTTATTTGAGTTCTATCACTAGTGACTAGTGATGATGATGATAGTGAATTAGAGTCTAATCATAGCCTTTTTTATAACCTAGCTAATAAAATTTGTTTAACACTAAGGCCATTTGTACCCTTTGACTAGTTATTCATCATTATTTGCTTCCATTATATTATTCTCAACTAATAGATTAGGGATAACAAGGATCAATAGTTCTAGTTGATGAGTTTCAAAATGATGAGGCCTTCTATAATTTTATTGGCCTTAGGGACAATTTTTCATTTGGAAACTTCAAATAAGATTTCTCAATCAAGTTGGATACTAATGCCTATTTTAGAGAATGGGTGAACACCCTTAGCCACAAATAATTAAATAAAACATTGATGTCCCAATGTGAAAACCTCTTTGAGGAAATTTTGGACCAATTAAATATTAAAGAGAAAGGCCATTCTAGTGGTGAAAAATTGGTTTAGGTACCATTATATGGGGGCATTCAACCTTCTTAAAACATAGCTCAAGAGACCACCAATGATGAACTTGCCTATGGGTCTAAGTTTAATCTTTAAAGATAACAAACTTTTGATATAATCATCCAAGCATTTCCAAATGTATTTGTTACATGTCCATCCCTACACCTGGGGGATTATGATTCATCATGCCTATGAGAAATTAAAGATCTAATTATAATAGAGGACTCTACTATTGTAGGTTAGTTTAAATCTTTACCAACCATTCTAGAAGATTATTTAACCTTTCTAGTGGAAGATACAATAAAAGTCAACATCGAGACTCAAAATGATCCAAAATAGATAAAATTAGTTTCATCCCTAACTAAGTAGGAACATGAAGTCTTTACAACCCTATTAAGGGAATTTATTGATATATTTTCTTGGGCCTACTATGGCATACCTAGTTTGGACCCCACCTTGGTTTTACACCACCTTATAGTCCATCTTGATGCCAAAGCTATAAAATAAAAATTGTGCAAGATGTATCCTCACATTTATTTATTAGTTAAGAAAGAGTTGGAAAATATCTTAGAAGCAAGATGTATTAGGTTGATCAACTACTCATATTGGAACTCCAATGTTGTACCCATCAACAAGAAGCCAAAAGGAATCAGAATCTATACTAATTTTTGAGACATAAACAACGCCTACCCTAAGGATGACTTTCCACTTCCAAACATTGACATGATTATCAACTCTATAGTATATTATGAAATTATTTCACTAATAGATGGATTATTAGGGTACATCCAGATCCAAATTATGCCAAAAGACCAATATAAAATGGCATTCACCACTCTATGGGGAACATTATATTATCAGGTTATGCTATTTGGTGTCAAAATCAATGGGGCTACATACCAAAGATCCATGACCATCATATTTTATGATGTGAGGCATGACATTGTTAAATATTACATCAATGACATACTAGGTAAATTAAATACCATAGCCAATCATCCAATATCACTGAGGAGGATATTTGAGAGACTTTATGAATATAAAGTCAATATCAACCCTAAAAAGTGTGTTTTTGGAGTTACTTCAATAAAATTAATTAGATTCATTATGTCTCATAGATGCATTGAAGTCAATCCAACCAAAGTATAATCCATTACATAGATGCCAACATTTAGCAATTCGAAGCAGCTTCGTAGTTTACAGGGAAAGATCCAATCCATTTGATGCTTCATATCTAAATTGGTAAACAAGTGCCACCCATTTACACATCTATTAAATAAAGTGGTATAATTTAATTAGGATGATGAATGATAGAAATCCTTTTAGAAATTAAAGGACTATATAGAAAATCCACCTATTTTACTACCCCTTATGCTAGAAAAACCATTCCTACTCTACCTATCAACTACTTACAAATCCATAAGGGCACTTTTAGCTCAACATGATGATAATGGAAAATAGCATGTTGTATACTATTTAAGCCATACATTTTTCATGTATGAGCATAATTATATGCCCATTAAAAAAGCTTATTTAGCTATGGCCTTCATAGATAAAAAACTATGGTATTAAATATTAAACAATAAGACCATGGTAATTTTAAAATTAGATCCACTCAAGTATATACTATCCAAAACATATTTACAATGCCACATGGATAAATGTATCATGCTTTTTAATGAATTTGAGATAGAATATGTCAACTAGAAATCCATCAAGGTATAAGTTCTTGTAGATCAGCTTGTTGAAGCACCCCTTATAGCCACTAAGCTACTAAAATTCCAATTCTTGGATGAATTCATTATGACCATCACTGAAACACCTCTTGAGGAGTGGCACTAGAAGTTTTATTTTGATGGATCATTCATAATACAAGGATCAAGGGTAGGGATTTTGTTTATTACCCCATGGGGGATCTAATCCCTAAATAATTCTGAATCAACTTTCCTTATACCAATAACATAACTAAATATGAAGAACTTGTTGTAGGGATTTAATAGGTATTACAATGGAACATACAACATCTAAAAGTTTATGGTGATTCTAAGTTAATCATCATTTAGGATATAGACCAGTTTTAGATCAAGGATGACAAGATGATACCATATAAGGCCATGGTCAACACTCTCAAGTAGTATATTAACATTGTACAGTTTGAACATATACCAAGGGCCATAAATAGAACAAATTACATGGATATAATTGGATAGTTTATTCATCATACAATATAGATAAATAATATGAGTTGTTCATTAAAAATATGGTACCTCTAGCTCATGAACCTTCAACTATTAAAATTATCTATGATATTATTGGTCCTATCTCTATTTGGTATTTAAACATTTACGCTTATCTTCATGAACAAATAATTCCATTAGACCTATCATGCAAACAATCCAAAGCCTTTGTCCACCATGCCATATGTTATACCTTCCTCAAACCAACCCTATACCACTACATTTTTTATGGAATTTTGATTCATTTTTTAACTTCAAAAAAATCTAATTTATAATTATAATAAGGTAAAAAAGGAGTGTGTGGATCCCACATAAGTAGGTCAGTCATATCCAAAAATTTCTTGTGTGTTGGGTACTACTAGCCAATGATAGACACAAATGTGGCCACATATGTAAAAAGGTATGATAAATGTCAAAGACATGCTAATCTAATTCATGCCCTAGCCAAGACTTTGTAACTAATGCTTACACCATGGCATTTTGTACATGGGGCCTTGATCTCATTGGGAATATAAACCCCACCTCATATGATGTCCATAAACATATCTTATCACCATAGAATATTTCACTAAATGGATTGAAATTATACCCATCACTTATGTGATTGGAAAACAAATTTCCAAATTTATCTTTAACCATCTCATTTTCTATTATGGTATCAAATTCAACATTATATCTAATAATGATGGATATTTCCAAAACAAGTATGTTGAATCACTATGTATTGAGTATAAAATTAAACAACATTTTTCCACATAATATTACACACAAGGTAACGACCAAGAAGAAGTATCTAATAAAACCATTGTCAACATACTCAAGAATATTATTAATGATTCCAACCATGATTGGTACCTTCAAATATTACTCCCCCTCTAGGCATACTATATTAATCACTATACTCCAATAGGAGCCACTCCATATTCACTTGTTTATGGCACTAAGGCCATTCTCACCATTGAGGCTGATTTACCTTATTTTCACATCTCTTTAAGTCATGTCTTAGATGATGAATATTATCAAGTAGCTCACTTGCAATATCTTGAGTTACTTGATGAGAAATTATTGTACATAGTAAACAATATGCAATCATACTATAATTGACTCCATGGCCATGACAATTGGCACGTGAAACATAGAGAATTTGAGATTAGTGATCTTATTCTTAAAGAACACCAAAAGAATACCATGACTAAGAAGAAACATAAAGGAAAGTTTAAACTCAACTAGGTAGGTCATTTCATCATTGTTTCTAACTATGTAACTAGAGCATATAGACTCATTACAATAGACATGGATGAATTTGATGAGCTGATGAACATTACACACCTCAAGTGTTACTTCAATTGAGATACCTGGTGTATTTTCTATGAGGACCATTTTAATTATACCATAATATTGGCATTATTCATTTTACTATACCATTTTACCATTATATCACTTTTTCGTTCTAACATTTCATTATATCAAGTTGTTTTCATCCTTCTTACCCAGCCCATTTGACCTTGGTTCTATTTCATTGGTTCCATGTCCACTTTTAACATGAAGATTCAGATCATTTTAAATAATTTTTTCTATTATTCTAGATATAATCTATATTTTGAAATAGTATGATATAGGTTTGGCATTTGTATCCTTCATTTCTTGTTCTGTTCTATACCAAGTGTGCCTGATTATAGCCATTTTTGACAAATCAGTGTCCCAAAGTAATGAAACTAATTATAACCACATATGAGCAAATTAGTATCATTGACTTATGCCATTATTTCCTAGTTATAACCACCTATGGTAAAACTAGGGGCAACACTTATTTATCATGCCTTGAAGTACCACCTTACCATGCATATTTCGTGTTCTACCCTTTGCCAACTTTACCTATATTGTTTGAATTGGATACTACACTATTCATATTCCTCCACTATAAAGTATAATTATAATGACTTAAGGTCCCGTCTTTGGAATATGTAGGTAGTGCTTGATTTACATTGAGGTTAAATGAGTCACCACTTTGCCACACTCTTACCATTTTATGAGTAGTTTCTTATGTTTGAACTTTCTTGTCATTTTGTGAGCTTAGACCATTTAGTGTCTCATCATTCTCAATCAATTTGATATGCTATGAAAATTCAAAAAAAAAATTGTAAAACCATTCTATAAAATCAAAAACAATGCCTATTGACGACTCCTTTACTTTAAGGATTTTGTGAACCCTCACTAAGTAATAAAAAACCACTTATCATTTAATTTCCCCATCCTTTTGGGCAGAACATCCCATGCTCTCACCATTTTTTGGGCTCATTCCCATGTCTTTATATGACATCCATCATGTTTTTCTTCTCATCATTTTCTTTTGTCCCATTTCTTGGGAGAACTACATTTGGTCAAAAGTTTTTATTAGATATTACATCCATGAAACTATGTAGGCAATGTCCATATACCTAGTGCATATGGAGATAGCTCAGTCACCCCATTCCTTTTCTTCCCCCCCCTCTTTTGTCTATTTATTTATCTCTTCTTGTCTAAGGGAAATGTCTATCATCTTGTTTGTGTCATGTTTTTTGTACTAACATTGTAATTAACCATTATTTGTTTGTTGTTTCTCTTTATTTCATTTTATCTTCTTTTTCTTTTTTTTATGTTCTATTTGTATGTTTGTTTGTCTAGTTATTTTATTTTGTGTTGTACCTTGATTTATTATATGTGAATTCATTAGTTGATTCCTTATAAATTATTCTTAAATCCATCCCTATTTAGGTGTCTACATTATCATCATGGTTTTTATCATTAGTACATTATTTTCACTTACTTCTTAGATCATGTGTCATTCTTCATTCATATTTTTCCCATATTATTATGGTGTTCTATCATTATTCCTACCATCATGTGCTACACTAAACATCAACTCCAAGATTATTCATAGTAATGCAACACCGATACATCTCCTGGGTACTAGAAAAATTCTCAACCTAAACCAAATCATATCCTACACAAACTAATTAAAGAATGAAAGAATTCTCTTCCTTACTAGTTTGGATGAATATCTCCTTAATAGTATCTTGCCTAGTTCATCTTTCTCCTCTACCCCATTTTGCCATAATATTCCATATCATGTTTTCCATAATTATAATATTAATTATTACAACCACCTATAGGCAAATCATTATATACCATCCCACCTGCATTTCTAATGATTCTAACCACTTTTGGGAAAATTATTGTGTTTTCATCCATTTGATGGTTAAATATTATAACCACCTTTGGGAAAATAATTCTCTTTTTTCTACCCAATTTGGGCATGTTTCAATCATACCAATGATTATAAATACCTATGTTAAAATCATTATTTTTACCTTTTGATGATTATAACCACCTTTGGGGAAATCATTATGTTTTCTATCCAACCTATCCCAATGATTATAATTACCTATGGGAAAATCATCATGTTTGTCTATCCTAATTGGAGAAACTACATATGCCATTGATTATAACCACCTATGGGAAAATCAATCTTTTCTATTTCATTTCATCTATTTGGTCCATTCATTTCATCCTTTTGAGATACCCATTACCAACGCCTTTGCAAAATTCTCCCTTGAGGGGGAACCTAGAGTTCATCCATTATCATGTAATATGTAAACATACATGACCTTTTCATTATTTGATAAGACATTACTATGCTTACAACTTACAACACCTTCCCAAATAGGGGAGAACTATAGACAACTAAAACTAGCCACCATTATAAGTTAAGCCTAAGAATCAGTAAACATCCCAAAATTTCTTATGAATCATTCATTATATCTCATAATATACTTGAGACATCCCTAATTGGATTATCCTATCATAATCAAGAAAAAAATCTCGTGGATTCATCTCTAATCATCATATGACATCATAACATGTAATCTGGCCTATAAACCTATTAAGTGGGGTACGTGCACACATGAAATTAAATAAAATATTATAAATTATAAAATACTAAATATAATTAATTAAAATGATAAAACTAATTAAATTCCTAGTTAAATTATCAATTTGTAATTAGTGAAATTCTAAAAAATGAAATTAAAAAATCAAGAATATCCAAGGTTTCATGATTACCTTTTGTGAGGTGTCAAGCTTTTTCAAATATCTAAAAATATCTAACCCATGCCTATTCATTGAAAATCATGATATTTTGACACATGTTAATTATAATAGGATTAATTAACTCACTTAGGCTAGGTTTGAATCCATTCCATGTTTAAACTACACTTTAGCTCACCTTGAGTTGGGGTTAGTTTCTAAGCCTATAAATATTTACCTCTTCATTTCGAGAGCTTGGATAAAGTATAGCTATAATGTAGATTTATATAAATATTTAAATAAATAGTGGTATAATGATAAAATAATAAACCAATCCATCAAGTAAGAATAATCCATAAGACAACAGTGGTGCCAAGGAGAGAAGGAGATAGCCAAAATCCATTGCCAAATACTCTTTCAACACAAACCAAACAAGCCACAAAAAAAACACTTGGAGATATAAAATAAGGTAAGGGATTTATAATTATTTTAATTTTATTTGTGCTTTCATATGTATTTTATTCACCATTCTCCTCCTAAGATCTAGGATTATAGATGTTAGCATGTTAGCGTGTTGATTTCATTTATTTTTTGAATATAACACTTGTTATAACCTCCTCTCTATTGTAAAATTACTATGATCACATGTGTGTGATTGTATGAAGAAATAAATGAACATAAATAGTTATTTTAGGTACCAATTGACCTTCCCAATTTATTTTCATCCTTCAACTCACCTCTAAACTTGTAAAACATAGAAAATTTGTCAAGAAAGCCTATTTTATACCCTACCTATACAAGTAGGGTCCCAACCAACTGGATGATATGGAGCTCAAGAGATTATTATTAAATTCAAAAATGATTTATAGGTCATAATATCTCTCTTAGATTCATCTTTACTTGCTTCTTTCCCATTGGGTCTCAAGCAAGGGTTTTGGAGGGTTTTAGTGTTTCCAACTCTTACGGTTTGTACATACAATCCTGACATTAAAACCTCAAAATAATTTCATTAAAATAATTTTAAGGACCCTCTTCAACTTTACCCAAATCCTTGGTATCCATTATAATTTTTTGTACTAGTGTGAGCATCTAAAGATGGCATCTCAAACTTGAGAGTGAATTGTAGATAGGTTTGAGGTGCCTTTTAGGAAAAAATTACTTTCTTATGATTTATTATATAAACCAAAATCTCCAAAAAACTTTATATTTATCCTTGAAAATCCTCTAATGAATTATGAATTTCATTTGGCCCTATAATTGGTATTGAGACCCTGTTAGGGCTTTAAGCCTAGATTAGGCCTAGAAGGCTTGAATTGTGTCTATGCATCGATAACCACCTCTAAGTGGTTTCTCAAGAATGGAACGTCTCAAAAATGTTTTATCATGTTTTAAAAAACCATTAGACACATTTAATATATGTTATATCATCTCCCAACTCATTCCTTTATTGTTCACTCACCTAACCTATTATTTTGTCTCTCTAGGAGTGCCCTCTATCTGAGACAGAATAGAGGGGACTTCCAATGTCTTCTCAGCCAATGTGAATATATTATATGATTAAATAGGTATTTATTACCTTATACACCAATTTTTAGTGTTTTATCACACCAATAGGTCCTTCAACTCTCCAAAAACATCAAGACAAATTGTGTAACATTGACTATGTAGGGTTCTTTATATGCAAAGTTGGACTTACTTAGTTTACCTTTCCATACCATATTTTTTTGATTTGAGAATCACATGAGATATTAATAATCATTATTAATGTATTATCAAACATTTATAACATCCAAACTTCTATTAATTCTTCAAAGTACACTCTCCATGATCATGTCTAATTTGTAGACTATGTGACTATGTTATTTAATTAGGAAAACATCATGCCTATAGGTGTCACTTAGTTTTAAATCTTGTGTCTCATGACCTAAGACCTACTCTAATTAATTTTATCACTTATACTTGGGCAAGTATCCATGATTTCAAGGTTTCTCATCTTTATTTTCTTATTGACAACCTTTAGGTGGCTATAATAAAATTATAGGTGACCCTTTTGAGAGAAAAGAGAACCATTTAGGTGTTAATTTTATTATTTATATATATTTTTCAATGTATTAGTATCTTCTTAGAGTATTTAAACTCACCTCCTAGTCAATCACATCAATACCAAGCCTAAGACTAAACCAACAGTCAAACTACAAATCTTCCATATGTCATCATTCTATAGTCAACTATAGGTGCCTCTATTGAATATAAAAAGAGCCCTTATAGGTGGTAGTCTAAGTACAAAACTTGTATCTCAACTCCCTCAAATGTTTCTTGGGTTTTTATCATCACCCTTAATCAAATAGAGCAACTTGTCTACAAGTCATGCCTCCATTAGGTCTCGTAGTTTTTAAAGTCATTTGAACTCAAATCACTATAGAGAATATTGTTATTATATAGTGGGAGAATGTTTGAGATACACACCTACTTACACTCTAATTACATGACCAAACAACCAATCTCTATTTTTAAAGCATTTCCCCTATTCTATGGATCCATGATGGAAACAATTAGAACAATCTATAATTAAAGATAATCCACCATGAGAGGATCAAAAGTAAGGTATAATCTGTGTTTCAAATACTTTAAGGTAATTTTCATAGAATTAATAAAAAAATAATCATATCCATAATAAATATTGAAAAAAAAGTATAATACTTGAAATTATTATTATGCCACTAAGAGGTGAAAACCTCCCTAATAATGCAAGAAGAGAAAAATTCAAAATATGATGATAAAATACTAAATACTACCCTCCTATGTATAATATACTTAGCCATGATTATTCCCTATGATGAACATAATAAGATCATCGATATATTCAATAAGATAATATGAAAGGCATTTAAGCCAAAAATCAACCACATGTATCCATAGATGCACTATAGGTTAAGTGCATAACACACCCCTCTAATTCAAAATAATGTTATTATCAATGTTGAATCAAATTTAGATGCTGCTATAAGAGATATTTATCCTCCCATGTTACATCTTCAAGATTCAGACTCATTCACTTGATCAAATACTCCTTAAGTTATCTTGTTCATAGCATTTTTTTGTGTGTATGAAGTATCTCCTTAGGTTACATAATGAGTCTACCTTTTTAATCTAGTTTAGGTAACTTATTCTAGGTAGATAATCTCTATCCAATGACCTTATTCAGAAAAGATACATGAGATGCATAATGTATGTGAATGGATTAGGGTAGCTCTAACTTGTATACCACACTACTAATTTTCTATAGAATTTGATAAGGGCCATAATACTTAAGATAATTTTTTTTACCATTTTTATATTACTTTAAAGACATTTACTTATATGGTTGTAAGTGAACCAAGGCCAAATCATCGATATAAAATTTTCTAACTATGGTGTTGAAAAAATTGCTACTTCATTCTATTTTCTACCATTCCTAAATTCTCATTTAAAGTAGTGAATACATCTTGTTTTAGATAAAGTTAAAAATAGGTTTTGAAGGGGTCCCAAAACCCTATACAACAAGGTTAAAGATAAACCATGAGGCACAACCAAGTTGACAAAAGAACAAAAAAATAGAAAAGTGCCAAAACCAGGTTTTTCAGGGACCTGTTACCAACAGATATTACCAGAATACTCTATTGTCAAGACACTGATCTGGAAGTTAACCAATAGAACCAGCAAGCTGGACCACCTCCTAGACCAGTAACCAGTAAACCAGAAGAGAAACCAGTTTACTAACCCCAAAAAACTAGTCAGCAAAAGGGAACTTTGGATGATTAAGGTTTTTTATTTTTTTTTCATGACCAAAGGTTCATATCTAGAGGAGGGACTAAAGGCTTAGACTTCTTCCTTCTTACAGCTGTCCAACCATCCTCTGCCTTTGTTGCCTCAGCAACCCATGCCTCAAAAGATATAGAACTTTGGATTCCAATGGGCATTAAATCCTTATGAAAATCAAACACTGTCTGGCTCTTAGAATTATCCACCGAAGCAGGGGGAGAGCCCACCACCTCCTTCTCTGATTCAACAATGTCACTTACCACAATCTCTGCAGGGGCTTCATTAGAAAGCTTCACCAATGCTTCCTCTTCAACTTCCAGTTCTAATTGTGAGCTTTCCTCATTCTTAGACTCTGAATCAGATGTCTCTTCCATAGATTGTTTGTCAATGTTATGTTCAGAGGAGATCTTAGGCCACCAAGAAGGTGAACGCTTGGGATTGGGTTTCCCAACAACACAACGAGCAATAATATGTCCCATCTGGTGGCACAACATGCACCGAAAAGGGATCCCCTCATAATCTAAATTTTGTGTCCAGGTGCCTCTTAGGGAGTAAAGGCAAATCACCTTAGGGAGGTCCTTAGAGACATCTAGATCAACCAGATATCATGCACACATTGAGTGGAAAGGAGTCTCACTATCTTCACTATATAAAAAATCCCCTATTGCATTTCCAATGGTTATAAAAAACTTCTCATGCCATAGATGTATTAGGAGATAAGGAAGCCGTACCCATATAGGGAGCTTGTTAAAGGATTCTGAGAGAGGATTAAAATCCTTGTGCCAAGGTTTAGCCATTAGAGGAAATCTGCCCTGCCAAGAAAAACTGTTGTTACACAATATAGACTTCCTATCTTCAGGGCTTTAACAAGCTATTATAAAGAAACCCCTGGCACAAGGAAGGATTTGAGCACTCCTTATATGCGACTAGTTCTTGAGAATCCAGTTCGTTAGGTCTGTAAGAGGGGGCCAGTAACCACGAAAGTGAAAAATGGCAGCACAAGTGGAGAACCGTTCTTCCGCTGGAATATACTTTCCACTAGATCAGGTTCTAGAGTAACCCTAATAGTTTTTAAGGCACTTATAGGTGTAATGCACTTTGGCCTAGATGATGCATGAGGCATAGCTTCATGGATATCCACTTCGAAGGCTGCCACATCTGGAAATGTTCTTCTCCCAAGTCCAAACCCTGAACCTGAAACATAGGTTGAACGCACTACCGTATTTTCTCCTCCCCCCGTAGAGAAAGTTGCTTTAGGGGCATTCAAACCCCTCCCTTTACTAGCAAAAGAGTCTTCAACCGTAGTAGTTGCCTCTGCCACACCAACCAGAATCCCAGCAACCAATTTCAAAATTTGAGCGCGCGCACCCATAGGAGCCATGTTTAAAGTTCTTATTTTTGATATGTTATAGTGAATACATCTTGTTGATGTTGAATGTGTTATTTAATATCTCAAACCTTGGGTTTCACCTTA
The DNA here is from genome assembly GCA_037957365.1 of Torreya grandis. Lineage (NCBI taxonomy): Eukaryota > Viridiplantae > Streptophyta > Pinopsida > Cupressales > Taxaceae > Torreya > Torreya grandis. The sequence goes on from JARHVA010004401.1 coordinate 607,979, forward strand.
AAATATGAAGTGGTGGATGGGGGATGATAGCCATAAAGTTACATAAAGGGTGACATTTTATAATAGGCATGAAATGAAGTGTTGTATCATAATATTATTAATGGTAGCCAAAATACCAAATGTTATTATTTATCTGATGAAAAATAATGAAGATAACCTTCAAGGATTTTGTTGACAACCTATGTTTTTCCATCAGATTGAGTATGATAAGTTGAGCTATGAGCCAACTAAGTAACCAAACATGCAAATAACTTAGTCCAAATATTATTGGTGAAGATAGGATCATGATCACTTATGATGATTTTGGGAGTACCATGAAACTTTTAAATTGTATTGAGAAAATAAAAAACTACTATATTAGATAAAAATGGTTATGATAAGGAAAAAAATAAATTATTTTGTGAGTCTATCCATAACTACCATGCTGAAAGTTTTGTAGACATCTAATTCGTAACATCATTTGCATTGAAAATGTCAATCTTACTTGAATTGCACTCAAATGCACATTTTAGGTCAAAATATATAAAAGGTCCTAAATGGTTCAAAATTGTCATTTACAAGTGCTAATTTAGGTCAAATTATCCTTAAATAGGGAAATGCATTTTATGGACCAGCTAACTTTGATTAGATCATTTTGAGTCAAAATGATAATTTCACCATTTAGTGTCTGGATCACTCTTTTCTTGTAATTCATTGGTACACATCACGTACCTTTGTTATTTTTTGTTGGCAACATCCTTAATAGGAATATGGTTCCAACACATCTAACTAACCTTCTAATTCTTCTCGAGTCAAATTACAACTCAGTAATCTGACTTTCTAACCATTTTGATTAATTGACAATCAATTTTCAAATAATTACACAAATTTTGATTAACCTTGTTTAAGGCTAATTAATCCAAATCAATAGCTTAAGTGGATTTTCCTTGAGAGTTGTTGAATATTTCTTTTTGAAAATTGATTCCTATTATCTACATCACCTAGTGACATCATATATGGGGTGGCATCCATAAAGCCATAAGTGCATAAAATATTAGGATTACAGGTCACCCATGCTTAACTAATGACTCCCATGCCTCTTTAATGATTATTTATCTTAAGGATATTTATGGATTTAATTTCAAATATTAGGATTATCCATGGCCACACATTTCAATATTGAGCTGGATGATCATGGTTGATCCTAACCAATCTCAGAAATCTATAAATAAAGAGGCCATGAACATCATTTCCAAGCTATTTTGGTGTAAGGTTATTATGCTCAAATATCTTAAAAGATTAAACATTGTAATGTTATAATGCTAAATTATTTCCACAAAGCTTCATTTTTAGGCTATTTTAGTGGTTTACAATTAAGAGCATAGGTTTTTTAGAGTGTTCTTGAGGCATTGGAGGAGCTTACCACCATTGTTGAAAAATACAAGGATGCTTGATCAAGGGAGGACATGTTTTTGAGCCACATGGGTATGGTGAATCCATTTGGGAAGGTAATATGGTGTTACTTTATTTCATTTGTTTCTTGATATCCTTTGTAATTCCCATACAAATAGATAGGCTTGGTTAGTTATTTATTTATCCATGTTTCATTATTTATGGAATAATGCTTGACTAACTTACTTTGTAATCCTCTCTAAATCTTGGCACGCTTGATGGGACCAGATGCATCTCAATTCTAAAGGAGATCTTTTTGGAACTCTAAAATATTTATTTGAGCCTTTGAAATCTTGAAAATTGATTTTCTAACTTTATTTTACCATTTTTGGTTACCACATTTTTTACATAGTAACTGACATTGGTAGAAATACCGACATCAGTTACCTAACTTAACCAATGTTGATCAGTAGAACCCATATCAATTATATCTCAGTTGGCCATAACTAATATTGATGGTAATAACTGGCATTGGTGACTGTGTTCTTCTAAAAACATAGACCTAAGAGCTATGTTTTCAAATTTCATTACTTCAAGCTAAAAATAGCTTTAAAGCTAGAGGACATGCTAACATTTTTGCTACAAGAAAAAGATTTTTATTTGATTAAAGCATGTTTGAATCACCTCTTGTAATCTTAAAAATGAATTATGAACTTTGATTTAGTGTTTAACAAGGAATTTTTAGATTTTTTTGGTGAATGTTTTCAAAGTTTGCAACTAAGACCAAGGGGTCAAATGAACACCACCAAACATTTCATTTGGGTTTAAAATTGAACACACTTATCAATTATTGCTTGAAATAGTTGTTTGGTTAGATTTTGTTTGGTAAAAAGAGGATTTTTTTGTGTATGATCTTCCATTTGTCCCCTATAGGGAACCATTGAAATCAAAAATTCCATTCCTATTGCAAATAGCCTAGTCCAAGGCTTAGAAATAATGTCACCTAAATCACTCCCTAAAAACTCACCAAAGTTTGGGTGATCTTGAAAACAACCGTAAAGTATTTCTATTTTATGCTTTCTTTATTTTTAGTAAACTTGGCTTATGAGGGGGATGCCATTACTTCCAAAAAGTTATTTAGGGAAGCTTTGACCTTGGGTTTCACCTCCTGGCATTGACTTCATTTCACTCCTTTGGAGTTTGACATGGGATGTATCTACATTTGGACATTACATTACACTGAGTAAATAGCATGATGTAGTGGTTGTAAAATGGACTAAACCTTTTTACAACTAGATAATACTATGGTCACCCAATTTCTATGCTTATCATTTGCATCATTTGATGTGAATGTCATTATGTAATTGATTCCACTAGAATGATCAAAACCTTGCTAGTTTAGTCAACCCCATATTGCCATACCCTTGTTAGGATTTGGATGATTATAATTAGTGTATTTTGGTCATTATTTTATTTGTATGCTTTGAGGCTAAAACTTATCTATTTATTCATAATCCATGTTAAAATAACTTATTTGAGTTAACAAGGGTAGCATTATACTACCCAAATCATGTCAAATCTTTTTTTGCCTTTAAGTCTTTGAAACATAAAAAATGACCACATTATTCGATCATGATTGCACCATTAGGATGATCAATTTATTTCAATACTTGTTTCAACGTGTATCAAAAACCACTTATTTCAAACCATTTTGTGTATACCATTTGGACCTTTGTCTTGTGCCATCATGTTGTCTGATCTTGTCTAGCTTGTTTGGTCCAATCCTAGTCTTCAACATTGCGTTTTCAATTAACCTTGTCAAGTTTGGATCCAAACATTGATTGATTTATATTTAGTCCTCAATTTTTGAGGTTGGTACATGGATATTTTTATTTTGGGATGCATAGATTTGGTTAAATTATTACCCAATTTTAAACACTATTGATTGTTTATTTATTCGAGTGCCTATCCTCATCATTTTTTATGACTTTATTTGGGAAAACACAACATTTCTTCAAAAACCTTTGATGTTAGATATTTGACGTTAAGTTGTTTTGTGCCAAATCTTGGCACAAACTAATTTTGAGATGCAACTTCACCCTTTCAACTAAGGTTAAACCTTTTATCTTTTAAACATCTCTTTTCAGAGTTTGTAGAACTTTAAGTCTTTTTGTTTTTAGAGCTTTTTTGGTTAAATGTAGATATGTCTAGCTACACTTATGGTGTAGTCATGGATAAACCAACTTATGATATAATGGCTACACAAAATGACTTTTATGACTTTAGTTAAGACCCTTATATTGCTAGTATAGTTTGTGAGATAGATTTCTATCCACATCATAAAAATTAGTTATGGGAACATAGTCAAGGTCCAACTTATTAGCCAACTCATTATTCAAATGATTGGGTTTATCAAGAAGACTTGGATGCTTTGGCTTGTGTAAGTAATCAAATTCCATAGCATACCAAGATCACCATTTTAGGAACTTCCTCATTTGGTTTGTATGAGAAACCAAACTAAGAAGTGTCCAATCATTACCATTATAGGACCTCCTCCTTTAGTTTACACGAGCAACCAAAATATGAAGCATCCAGTTATTACCATTCTAGGACCTCCTCCTTTGGTTTGAATGAGAAACCAAAATAAGAAGCATCTAGTTGTTACCATTCTTGGTCCATCACTAGTTTTTGATGAAACTATTATTGAAGAACCTCCATTTGATGAATTGATTTTTTTTGATCCCTTCTTCAATAGTCTAATCTTTGGAGAGTCCATTATTGAATCAAAAACCATCATTTTCACTAAACCAAATGTTCCCCACTTTATAAATTTTGTGCTGATATTTGAACCTTAAAAAAAAGCATCACCTCTTCAAAAGCTATCTTATGAGGATCAAAATGTGTTCAAAATTGATCCTTTATAACCAATTGTGAACCAAAACCAACATGTTATTATTGAAACACCCATTTTTGATAAGAGAAACTATGATAAGTTACCTATTCATATGCTACCTATTTTTAAAGAGCCTCATCTCTTTGACAATGAATTCTTGATAGAGTTATTTCTTGATCTTTTCTCACTTGTTGAGGAGTCTCAATTTGATAGACATGATTTTGTCGAGACATCCCTTGAGTGGTTCTATCTTTTTTAGGGGCTTCACTTAGATGAGTCAGTCTATGTTAAACCCTTACAAGATTAATCAATTTTTATTGATCCCATTGTGCCATCACAAGCCATTACTTATCAAAAATTTATCATTTAATAGAACATTATCAAAACAACCATACCAAATGAAAAATCAATATTAGAGTCAAGTTCCATTTTTGAACCAACATTGGATTTAACATTAGAAATATAATCAACATTAGTTATGACATTGGATTTAGAATCCCTTACCTTAGAATCATAATAAAAAATAAATTATAGTTTTGGTTGTTATAACATTGGTTACAATTGCCTTGCAGATCTATTTGAATATATTTGTGATTCTTCTATAGTTTTTGAGGATGATTACTTTACTTCAACATAAGTTCTCTGAGTATCTTCTACAAGGATTGTGTTGCCATTCACCATCCAATTATTACCACCCAACATAGCCATTATATTGGCATTCCACCTCTTATAAGTGTCGATCAAGACTGATAGAATCACACTTTATTGAACTACATCCATGGTGACATAGCATTTGAAGAAGAGTAAGGAGTCCAAGATCACTTTCATATAGCATAAGAGATCTCTCCTAGTGAAAAAATTTTGGAGGCACCAGGGGATAAGCAAAGATCGAAATTATCATCTTTTAGTGATACCTTTTAAAAGGTGCTAAAAGACAATCAAAGTCAAAAGTTAACATTCCTTAGTGAAACCTTCTCAGAGGCACTACAAGATAATCAAGACAAATTCATTTGTGAAAACCTCATTAAGGCACCAATATCTGAGCACAAAAGTTCTTCACTACTTGATGAAGACAAAATCAAAGATCAAATAAAAATAACTTCTAATCTAAAGCCTAACTAGATGGTAGCTACTCTCAAGATCAAACAACAACAAAATTTGGTGGTCTTATCGAGAAAACAAGTATTTGGCCCCACCATTAATAAAATTATGTTGAATTTGGCATTAGTAACATTAAATGTGATTGAACATCTTAATCTTCATTTATTTTCCCACCATTATGCATTCCATTATCATCTACCATTCCATTTCACAATAAAACCTACCATCCATCATTTATCCTTATTTACCATCTATGTCCACACTTTCCTTTATCGAGGCTAAAATGATACCTTATCTTGATGCTAGAAGGAATCAAAACTAATGACCAAGGAAGAACACAACAATATTCTCAGCATCTAAATCTATAAGACATTCTTGATAGAGCAGTTATTTAGACAAGGTGTAGATTACAGGGGGATCCTATTTCCCCTATTCTATTTATAATTATGGCTGACAGTATGGGATGATACTTAGGGGAATTAGTTCTTAAAAGTTTATTTAAGGGCCTAAAATCCTCTTCGCATCCTTTAATATGTTCCCATGGTCAATTTGTTGATGATACTATCTTCATGGGGCAATTTGAAGTCACAAAAGCTAGAATTTTAAAGGAAGCTATAAATTTATATTCAACTGCCTCTGGACAACTGATAAACTGGAATAAAAGTGCAGTATTTTTTACTAATACCCCAAGTCACAGATAGAACAAAATAGCAAAAATCCTTGAATGTTCCATAGGATCTTTTCCCTCCTCTTACCTTGGTCTCCCTTTTGGGATGAAAGTTATTGAAGCTTTTTGGGAAGGACTAATTAACAAATTTAGTAAGAAATTAGCAGGATGGAAAGGTAGTTTTCTAAGCCAAGCTGGAAAGCTTACCCTCCTCAAAGCAAGTCTTCAAAGTATACCCACGTACGCTTTGAGTCTTTTCAAAATCCCTAATAAATTTGCTGAAGCTATTGAAAAAATTTAGAGAAACTTTCTTTGGTCAGGTACTGAGGAGAAAAGGAGAATGCCTTTAATAGCATGGGATAACATCTATAAACTTGTCAGGGAAGGTGGACTAGGAATAAGGAAAATTAGAAGTATGAACACAACTCTCTTAGCTAAGTAGGGTTGGAGGGTTTATCAGGAAAATAAAAAATGGAGCAAAATATGGAAGCATAAGTACTTATTCAAGGCAAAGTCACTCCCTGAATTCTTTTCTAGTCTGGACATTTCCCATCCATCTGCCATATGGGGGACAGTTTAGGGGACTAAACATGTTTTAGAAGAAGGAAGTTCCTAGAAAGTTGGCAATGGTAAAAAGGTGAAATTTTGGGAAGATGTTTGGTTAAAAGGAAAACCCTTGCAAGATGAAATCCAAGATAAAGAAGTTATAGATCGATGCAAGCAAAGAGTGGGAATAATGGTTAACCAATACTAGCAGAACAACTTTTGGGTGAACCTCACAGATTATGATCAAGATTTCAAGGATATTCAACTATCCCTAAATGCTATATCTCTATACCCTAATCTTGAAGATAAGATTGTTTGGCACAATGAGCCAAGCGGACAGTTTAAAGTTTCTTCCATTTTCACTTCAAAGGGAAATGGCAACAAACCGTTGTGGACGAAGGCCTGGATTAAGGGGCTTATCCCTAAAATCAAAATCCTTTTCTGGACCCTCCTCCAAAATAAAATCTTAACTGTAGACAATTTATAGAAAAGAGGAATATATATTGTGAACAGGTGTATTCTTTGTAAGAAGGGCCTTGAAGATAGAGATCATTTGTTCGTGAACTATTCTTTTACGTAGCTAGTCTGGAAAGAGATCCTCAATCTATGGGGCATTGCATGGATCCATCATAAAAATGTGGAATTATCTCTTAAAATCTGGTACTGCCCCTCCAAGAATCGTGAAGTAATTTTTTTATGGAAACTTACTCTTCCCCATATTTGGTGGGGAATATAGAAAGAAAGAAATAACCGAATTTTTAGAAATAAAGAACTACCTGGATGGGTGGTAGGACAAAACATCATTAGAGCTATTAAGGAGAATTTTTTATCACAAAAGAATCCAAGCTCAAATCTCCAAATGGATTATCCCTTAAGTATGGAAAATTCTAAAGGTAAACCTGATAATCCTAGATCAGGAGTTACATGGAATGCTCCCCCTCAAGGGTGGATTAAAGGAAACTTTGATGGAGCTGCTAAAGGGAATTCAGGGAATGCAAGTTGTGGAGGAGTTTTGAGAAACCATACAGGAAAGGTAATTGATGCTATTGCAATCCCCATTGGTAAATTGAATTGTCACATTGCCGAAGCTTCTGCTACCCTTCAAACCATCAAAATAGCTGTGGATTTGGGATATTCCAAATTGTGGCTAGAAGGGGACTTATTCAATATCATGAATATTCTTAACAATAAAAATACTATGTCTTGGACTATAGAGGCTATGGTGATGGAGATGAAAACCTTAATAATTTTTTTTGATAAAGTGACAATAACCCACACCTATCGTGAAGCCAATGGAGTTGCAGATTGGTTAGCAAATTGTGTAGTCTGGACAGGACACAAAGTGAGGTGGTAGGAAACATTAGAAAAGAATGTGGAACTGAGGGCGCTCATTCATCATGATGCAACTCATGCAAAGGAGGGAAATATTAGATTGTAATAGAAATATAATTAGTTGGAGGAGTGGCTTCGTGGGGAAAGGTCTACAATCATTAAAGAGGAAGGCTCTTGAGAGTGAGAAGCAGATCCTGAATGTGCCCAAAAAAAGCTGACTTTCAAATCAAATTAGCAGCAGGTGGGATCATTGTAAATCTCACAGTGACTGGGTTTCAAAGGAAATGAGTATGGCTCATGAAAGGAAGGGAGAACCAAGGAAGCAGGAACCCAAAAAATGTGATGAATGGAGAGAGAAACAAGATGTCTAGAGAATTCTACAGAAAGGAAAGGTCGTGAACTATATGGAAAGGCTCCATGGGTCAAAACCACATATCACAATAGCTTTTTTCAAAAATTGGATTGATGATAGGGTCACTTTGCATGGTATCACAGTGAACCTAATAGAGGATTTTATACCAGAGGTTACAGGGCTGCCTACGGATGGACTTAAATTCTCCAAGCAGACAAGCATTTCGAACGAAGCCTTTTGGAAATTCCCCAAGATGAAAGTGGAAGAGCAGAAGCTAGTCAAGAATGGGGATTTCTATGAATTGGAATAGATTAAGGGAATATGGAGGGATGTCTTATGCTGTATAAGGGAGTATTTCATCCTAGACAGAAGAAGCAAGAGAGTGCACAAATTCCACTTTGTTTTCCTTAATCACTTCAGACACAAGGTAAGATTGTCTTTTCCCTTTTATCTACACTTCTCTTTGGTCCAAAGATTATTTGCTCATAGGAAGAAGGAAACGCGTCCTATCCTGCATGAAGGCCTAATTCTATTAATCGAAGGCTATTGCAAGAATAAGGCTATGGTTAAGAACCCTAACCAGGGGAAAAATAAGGAGTCTGGGAGCAAAAAGAGTGAATTTGTAAAAGGGAAAGATAAAATCAAGTTCCCTAGTGCCAAGAACCAGAATGTAGATGAAGATACAGAGCAGGAGAGAATTGATAAACCTAGGGAGGAAAATTTGGAGGAAGAGGAAGGAACTAAAAGCCGGAATACAAATTCAAATGAGGAAGAAGAAGTTCAAGAGAAGAACAAGAAAGAAGGAGTCAACACAGAGGAGGAATCTAAAAATAGTAATGAAGAAGATGAGGAAAATTAGAAAGTGTCAGAGGAAGATATTGTCCAGGATGGCCCTGTTGAGGACCCTGTTTCAAGAAATGAAAGGGAAAATACAGTTCAGGATGACAATCAAGAAATGGACATGGAAATTCAAATTGGAACAAAAGAACAGTATCAAAGGGGCTGAGAGGATCGCTTTAAAGAAGGTGGGAATAATCCCAATAAGAATATTGAGGATTGGAGAGAGAAAAGGTAGAACGATGGAATGCACACACCTATGAGTTGGGTTAATTTCAAAGTAGAGGCTTCTCTCCAACTTGATTCTTGGATGTTTAAGGAGATTATGGATCTCAAAAGGAAAGTGGAAATTATGGAAGATAACCAAAAAGTTGTATGGAACAAAATTAACAACATGGAAAAACAGATAAGAGACATCCCCGTCAACCTCAAAGATTACGAGAATAACCTTAGGGAAATCATCAAGGAGAATAAAATGAAAATGGAGGAAGTAACGTCCAACATATGTGCTGTAGCTATTAATATTGGAAAAAGAGCTAATGAGGAGATTAAATCATTGGAGGGGCCTAACAAAAGGATGAGACAAAGCTCAAGAAAGAAGGCTATACAAGAGGGAGCCAAGCTGGTGGCTACTGCCACTCAGGATACTATTGTGAAAGGTAAAGAAATAGTGAAAATGATTTTGGAACTGGAAAAATAGTCTGGTTCTTCTTGTTGGTTATATTATCTGGTCCTGTTCACTGGTTTTTTGTAATCTTCTATTTATGGTGTAGCCAGATCTATGTTAAATTTGGGTTTTGACTTGCGGTCTTTTTGGTGGTTTTAGGTCCATATAAAACCTATTTTTGCTACTTCTCTGTAGTAGGTTTTAGGTTTTGCCTATGGTTGTTGATGCTTTATCTTTCTTTCCTTGTATTTGGGTTTCAGGGTCCCTTCAAAACCTATTTTTACCTTAATCTAAAACATAATAAAGTATTCCATTTGTATCATTTGTTTATTAGGATGTGAATTTCCCCATCAATAGTAAAAATAGAATAAAAAATCACACCCAAGCCAAAAACATGTACCATGCCATTGCCATTGTTACATATCCATTTTCCATTGTCCAAGTACCCAACCATTCACACCATAACTTAGGGACAATCCTCTTACCATTTTTATCCCATTTTATCTAATCCATCATTATCCTTAGCAAGACCATACCATCCTATAATTACATTCCTATCTAGACCAAATCCTATTTTTTGTCATCCTACCCAATCCTATTTTGATCTTTGTTCCTTTGGTTCTTCCCATACTTTTTATGGGGAATTATAATTAGGTTTCAAAAATCAATCCAATCTATGTTTATAATGGCAGTCTATGAGAGTAGTGTGGCAGTTGATCTAGCAGATATCTTTCATCTTATATCCATGTTTGTTTACGTGAGCCTGATTATAACCACCTATGGGCAAATTAGTGTCTCACTAGTCTTCCTACTAATTATAACCACCTATGGGAAAATTAGTATTATTGACCTATTTTGTTGTATCTTAGTTATAACCACCTATGGAAAAACTAGGGGCAACACTTGTTTATCATGCATTACTACATCACCTTGCCATTACTATTTTAATTTGACTAGCCATTTGCTAGATTTGAGAACTTGTTGGGACCTAGTTGGTTTTTTCTTCACTTTTTATGTGGATGGAATTACTATGACATGGGATCATTTTAGGACTATGTGGGTCATGCTCAATTTATGTTGAGGTCACTCAGTCCCCCTTTCCATACGCTCTCACCATTTTGTGAGCAACCTCAGAACCTTTCTCTCATCAATTTGTGAGAAATGGGTTGTTTTAGTTAGCTTAGCTATTTTATTGGAGCCTCTACTCTTAGTACATGCATCTCCTTGACTAGATGGTCCCACCTTGTGCATACTTTATCCTAAAAACAAAAAAAACATCACAACATAATCCATAAAAGAATAAAAACATTATCTCATGCTTTTATACATTTATACATTTTACTTCCACCATCCTATAGTCTCACCATTTTGAAAGCAAATATTAAGTTTGAATGCTCTCACCATTTTGTGAAAAACTATTAATTTTGAATGCTATTGCCATTTTTCAAGCATATAAATACTAGTTAGTTTAATCTTATACCATTTACTTGCCATTTTTCAAGATCATTCTTTCTCATCTCATCAGTTTCTTGTTTGCTAGACCATTTTCATTTGTTTGTTATATGTTCCATTTCTTCTATAAATCATGCTAGTCTGATCATCATTGTTATTCTATCCCATTTCTTGGGATAACTACATTTGGCCTGAAGTTCATGTTGGAATATGCATCCATAGAACTATGTAGGTAGTGTCCACTTGTCTTATACATCTGTAGTCAGCTTGGATAACCCCTTCCTTTTCTTATCTTCCCCCATTCATTCTGTCATTGTTCCTCTTTAATTAGGGAACAATTATCATGTCTTTGTTCTTTATTATGTTGTGGTGGAAGGTAACATCTCTACCACACATGCATGAACATTTATCTTTAAACCACACTAACTTGGTTTTTGTTTGTGTCTTTATTTATGTTTTGTTGGTGTTTTGTTGTGCTTTCGCACCTCTCCTTTTATTTTTTCTCCTTCTTTATCTATATTCCTTCTTCTCTCTTCTTGGTCTTGTATTTCGTTCTTTGTTTTTTCTTTTCTCTTTTATGTTCACAAATGCCTTGATGGTCCACAAAGATCTTGATTATTCATATCTTGGTCTCATGTCGTTAAGATATTCTTGCCTTTTATTTTTAAACATTTTTTTCCTACTTAAGTCTTGATAGATCATATCTTGATTTCACATTAGATTCATTTATGTTTATCTTTTTTTTTGTTTTTGATTTTTTGTTTAAATGTAAATCACTATAACTCTAGTTTTGGTCATTTTTTTACCATTATCCTTAGTTATATATATTCACATTTGAACTAGATCCATGTAATTAGAATCTTACATCATTCTAATTTATTCATACTTATGATGCCTAATTTATTTTGTTATAGCAAGCACTTTGTGCTCAGATCTCAATGACTTAACATCAACATTAGCTCTAATGAATGATTATTAAGAACATTTTGTAAAACCTAGGCTCATGATATGGAATTAGGCATCTAAGTAGCATTCATTTTAGTACTCAAGTTTATGCTTAGACATGCATCTCTTTACATACATTGTGAGTCTAATAGATTATTGGTCATTTTTCATCATTTTCTCACTCCATTCTCTCCCAAAATTAGGTGAACTACATTGGCCTAAATTTCATTTTAGAACATGAGTCCATGGAAATATGTAGGTAACACTCAATTTATATTAAGGTTAGCTCAGATAGATCAATTCTTATTTTCATCTCTATCATCACTTTGTAAATTATCATATGTTTGGTTTTATATGGATTTCTAAGCCATTACACCATTTCATATACATTTGTGCCTGCTCACTTTAACCTATCTTTTGGGTTATATCATTTAGCTATTTTGCTTTCCAATTTCCCATGTTGGGGCCCAACATCTAAACCATGTCTGAGTCAAATCAGATCTATAGGGGAAAAATCATTATTTATTTTTTTATCAATGATCAAAATTTGCCCTACTGGGGTAAAACTATCTTATCATGGTCAAATCAACTCTACTAGAGTACTTCTTATTATCTTCTCTTTGGAGACCCCATTCTAGTGGTGTTTCCCTTCATAAAGCAAAACATTCTCCCTTTTCCTCTAATTCCAAGATATCCACATTAAATCCCATGATGGCAATATTTTAGTGTACAACTTATCTCAAGATTGATCAATGTTATAAGCACACATCTTATACTCTAAAATTGGGTATGTTTACAGTATGTTCCTTACATTTATGGATTGTATCTTTCTCATTCCCCTATCTCTAGGGCTTATTATACTTTTAATTATATTTTGATCATTGATAGTAATCACATGTGTAAGTATTAGCTTGTCTGGATGTGATCTATTCCATGGGTTAACCTCTCACATTCTCTCTCTTTTTGAGAGTTCATTCCCTATCTTTCATGTTAGTATGTCCTCTCGAGGGGGCATCATGGGTATGTTCCAATTTCTTCTTGACAATTATTTTATTTTAAAATATGTTGCTTTGCTTGAATATCTCACTATGCCTTCTCAAATAGGGGCAAAATGTAAACATCTAATTCCTAACACCATTTACATTGAAATTATTAATCTTACTCGAATTACACTCAAATGCACATTTTAGGTCAAAATCTATAAAACATCTTAAATGGTTTAAACTTGTCATTTACAAGTGCAAATTTAGGTCAAAGTATCCCTAAATATGGCAATGTAAATTATGGACCAGCTAACTTTGATAAGATCATTTCGAGTCAAAATGATAATTTTGCCATTTAGTGCTCTAGATCACTCTTTTCTTTTAATGCATTGGTACACATCACGTACCATTATTATTTTCTATTGGAAACATCCTACATGGGAATATGGTTCCAACACATCTAACATCACCTTCTAATTCTTCTCGAGTCAAATTACAACTCAGTAATATGAATTTTTGACCATTTTGATTAATTGAGGACTAATTTTCAAATAATTGCACAAATTTTGATTAACCTTATTTAAGGCTAATTAATCCAAATCAAGAGCTTAAGTGGATTTTCCATGAGAGTTATTGAATATTTCTTTTTGAAAATTGATTCCTATTATCTACATCACCTAGTGACATCATCTATGGGGTGGTATCCATCAAGCCATAAGTGCATAACATATCTAGATTATGTGTCACCAATGCCTAGTTAATGCCTCCCATACCTCTTTAATGCTTATTTATCTTGAGGATATTTATGGATTTAATTCCAAATAATAGGATTATTCATGGCCACACATCTCAATCTTTAGATGGATGGTCATGGTTGATCCTGACCAATCTCAAAAAGCTATAAATAGAGAGGCCATGAACATCATTTCCAATCTATTTTGGTGCAAGTTTATTATGCTCAAATATCTTCAAAGCTTTAATATTTCAAAGTTATAATGCTAAATTGTTTCCACAAAGCTTCATTGATAGGCTAGTTTAGTGGTTTACAATCAAGATCCTAGGTTTTATGGAGTGTTATTGAGGCTTTTGAGGAGCTTACCACTATTTTTGATAAAGACAAGGATGATTTATGAAGGGATAACATGTTTTTGAGCCACATGGGTATGGTGAATCCATTTGGGAAGGTAATATGGTGTTTTTTAATTTCTATCCTTTGTAATTCCCATAGGAATAAATAGGCTTGGTTAGTTAGTTATTTATGCATGTTTCATTATTTATGGACCAATGCTTAATTAACTTTATTTGTAATCCTCTCTACAAGTTTTACCTTTAGACATTGGAAACCCTATAATGAAATCAATGGAAACCTCCTCCCACCTCTATCTAGGGATGGATAATGGTTTTAAAATACATGGTGTCTTAATTATTTTTCATTTGTTCTATTGATAAAAAATGCATTTTGAAACAAATTTACACATATCCCCCTTTATTCATTTTAAAACTAAATCTTTCTTGAGTCAATTATATGTCTTAAAAAATCCTAAGTTCCCTCTATTAGATATGCATGAATCCCCTGAATGATCTTATATTTGTGGAAAAAATCCTTACAAAGGTAAATTTTATGTCTATACCATAATATGTTCATTTTCCACTCATAGTTATTATAAATTCCAAAACCATGTTGAAGATTTATAATTAGAACCTATTTATCCTTGTCATTATACCATTCTAATCTTCCTTTTAATAAATAATATGATTGTTAAATCATCATGGCATAGAATAATGACTTAACTAATTCATCCCTCCTAGAAAGTTCATCTACTACCACCTACTCTTTTCATTTCTTATAGAGTATTTCAAAGTCTTATACCAAAATATTAGTCACCCAATTTTATTATTCATATGATGACAATCAATTTTCTAAAAATTATTCATGATCATTATTTACTTTAAAGTGTCTACCCATCAGATAAGGTCTCCATTTCTTGACTACATGAATAATATCCATAATCTATTTCTCATATATTTTCTTGAACTTGTTTTTTCCCCTTGAGCTAATGAATCTCAAATTTAATGGGTGTAGTGTGTTGCATGAGTACATACCCCATTTCATATCTTAATGCATCACATTAACAACAAAAGTAATATAAAATTTAGGGCTTTCCAAAATTGAAGTGGTATATATAGCCTATTTTAGCTTCTCAAATGCCTAGTAATTGTTTCAATCTAATGAAATGAATCTTTATTCAATAAGGTTGTGAGTGGGTTTTATATGTTGGCATAATGTTTTATAAATTTATTATAGTAAACTATTATCTCCAAAAATCCATTAAGTTTTTTGAGTGTCTTTGGCACTTGCCACTCTATCAAAGATTTGATATTCTTAGGGTTTTATTTGAATCATTCATGTAAAACAATATGACCCAAGTACTCTACCTCATGGAATCTAAAATCACATTTGGAAGGTCTCACATAAATATAATGTTTTCTATAACTAAAAATTCTTATTTCACATGATTCTAATGTTGTTCCCAAATTTTATTTTGCATTAGGATGTCATCAAAAAACACCAACATAAAATTAATTAGAAAGGGCCTAAAAACATTATTCATCAAAATATAAAATGTAGATGGTGCATTTGTGAGACCTAAAGGCATGTCCATAAAATCATAATGGCCTTAATGGGTTCTTAAATATGTTTTAGGAATATCCTCATCTCTTATCTAAATTTTATGATACCTAGAACAAATATCTAGTTCCTTAAAATAAACAACACCATGTAATTAATTTAACAAAGATTAAATAATTGGAATAGGTAAATTAACTTTTATAGTGTACTTATTAAGTTATTTATAGTTAGTACGTCCTCCAGGTGTCATGCTTCTTTTGCACCATGAACATTGGGTATGAATAATCATATTGGTTATGTCAAATAGTACCTACCTCTAAGATCTCTTGTACCATATTTTCAATTTCACATTATTGGGAATATGGATGCTTGTATGGAATCATGTTTGATGGGGAACTACTTTTAATTAGTATTATGTCATGATCATGTTCTCTACTTGGTGGTAAGACTTTTAGAATTACACCTAAAATTATTAGGTGCTCAAAAAACATAATTTATAAATCAGTATGTGTATTCACATTTATTAGTTCAAATTATATGGAAAATGATTGTACTAAAAATTCTTCATCCCCTTTTCAATAATATTCATCATCTAATGTGAACTAACCAATTAGGGATACTTTTACCATAATATTTGTAGTTCAAATTTCTTACTTTAAAATGAAAGTGCATGAACATTTCCTAGAAATTCATCTTTAGGGTGCCCAAATTTGTGAACCATTGTACTCCCAAAATAATTTTATCCCCACCCATGGGAATATAAAACATAGGATTAAGTAGGTACTCCCCAATGGAAATATTAATATTATGGAATTTTATAAAATAATTAAATGTGACACCATCTAAAATCATGATTTGAAATTTTGGAGTTAGATAATTAAAATAGTTCAAATGAGTATCCAACTTACTATTTATTAAATTATGTGTACTTCTTGAGTCAATCAAAACTATCACCTTCTACTTCTTTAGGAAATTGACTACCTTAATATTTTTAGGAGTACTTATACATAAAAGGGCATAACAAGAGATAGTAGGGTGAGAATATTAAGATTCCTCCTCTATCTATTCCATTCCCTCACTTGAGGCCTCATAACCTTCTTAATCTTCATTATCTCCTTTAATTTATAATAAAATATTTTAGACACATTTATATCCTTTACTCTAATTTCTATCACAACCAAAACATAACACTTTGGAATGCTTCTCTTAAATTTTCTAAGGGGTCAATATTTTAGGTTGTGTAAATGATGGTGCTATCAAATTTCATTCTCAAACATAAGTGAAAATCCTTATTTTTTCAAATACGTTTCCTTTACTTGGCATGTGAATGGTATGGCTTCATAAAAAGATTCTAGATTAAACATGTGAACCCCAAGTTAGATGCTATCATTGAGGCCCCTAAGAATAAGTTAATCATGTTATTCTCTTTTATTTCATCTATAAATAATAAGATTATTGAATTTATAAATATAATCCTTAATAATACCTTTTTGTCATAACTTATCTAACTGATTGAAGTAGTTTTATGAGATGTTATTGTGATAGTGCATTTGTAGTTACTTAATAAATGTAGACTAGGTAATTAAAACACCCTTATGTTTATTCTGAGCACAAAACCAAATATAAAAAATGAATTGATCAATATCTAGATAAAGATATGTTGTGATTACATTTTTGGCATATGGGGTATGAGGTAGATAAAATAAATTTTCTATTTGATTTATCCAAATGAGTGGATCCTTACCATTAAAATTGCACACTTCTATTTTTTGTAGCTTGTGCTTCAAATTAGTAATGGAGTTGTGATTATTTATATTATGAGAACTTGATAGGAGTGGTGGAGGATTTTTTGTGGAAATTGAGCCATAATAGTGATTAACTAAGTACTCAAAGTTGATAACTAATTATTCATATAATATATTTCCCATTTTAATATATAGAGATCATATTTACTCACCATGATTTGAATATCTAATTGAACTTGTCGATCCACCTCAAAAACTAATATATTTAAATTTATGGACTCCATGTCATATTTTTGAGGTGTTTTTGGAGTGTCTTGACCTTTCCCAAATCTATGAGTGTTAGACTAGCCATGTAAAAAGCATAAGATGAAGAGTTTTTGATGCAAAAAAGTGTACCAATAGATTGTATCATTGTGATTATCTCACAAATATGAATTTAATGACTAATTATTTTCACTAGGGAGTGAAAAAAAGACTTTAAATAATATTATAGTGGTGAAAAAAATAAATTCTTTCTTGATTGAAAGTTATTTTTTTTCAATCCTTCCATTCTTCTGATTACTACAACACTAATCTAAAAAATAACACTATAAAAACATGCCAAAATTGATTCTCCAATAATAATTTTAATGAATTTACTTATATTTTGTCCAATAATGGAATAATCTATTGTATAATTATGATCATAATAGTCAGATATAAAAAAATAATTGATAAACGAGCAAAATATTTGATAATTATTATTGAGCCACTTCAAGTCAAAACCTCTATAAAAATTTTAAAATAATATAATTCACAATATTATGATAAAATACTAACCATTACCTCTTATATATAATCTACTTAGCCATGGTTATTCCATATGTTGATCATAGTAAGAACACATAAAAATGTAATAAGATAATATGCAAGGTATGCAAGTGGTAAATCAGATACACATATATCTAGACACACTATAGGTTAAGGTAATATTATTTAGAGAAGGAATATAGTTTTAAATACATTATAAATAACCTCAATCAATTAATACCTATGAATAATATTGTGAAAAAACTTGTTTTTGTGAAACCTACAACCACGAGTGGAGAAAACCCTATAGATATAAGTGAGTATTTTTTAGTATAGGAAAATTTACAAACATACTCAAAATAATGGAATTTATAGATATAGATGAACATAAATAAATTAAAAACATATGAGAAGAGCCTTTGGGCATGGAATGAACTGCAAGTGAAACCTTGGAAGAGTATATTCACCCTTATTATTCATCCAAACTACTATAGAAAAGGTCAAGGCCTCAATGATAGAAGAGGAAAATCATCTTAGAAGTTTCAATTAAGAATATAAAAATAATTATGAAATGGAATTTTAAAGGGTTGAAGTAACCATAAGGAAGTAACAATAAGATATATCCTTTATAAAGTAGTTAGTCCAAGGTAAGGAGGAAACCATTCTTAATTTGAAACTTTAAGTACAAAAATTTAAATTGTAGCATCTTAATTGGATGTGAATTTTCCCAATAATTTGGTTTTATGTAGGTGAATATACACTCACTTAATATCATCTTTACTAGTCTTCATATTCCAAGTAGAAAGAACTATCCAAACTAATTTAGTTTACATTAAAATAATGATTTCATGGAAGGATACAAATAAATCCTTGAAAGAATCTAAGATAGAAGACAAAAAATTGAAAACATAAATCCATAAAGATAAAAAAAACATGGGAATAAGGTTTATTATATGGTAAAAGAGGAATGTTGGATTGGAGAAAAGTTTATTTCTTGTAAAAGGCCTATTTCTAGATACAATATTTTTCTTCACGAGTAGTTTTATAGATGGAATTTACTAAGGATATAATGTATATTTCCCCATGATTTTTAATATGATAAATAAACCTTAAAGGCTTAATTTTCCATCTCTCTTTCCCAAAAAAACATTATATGCAAATTTTTCTTGCATAAATATTTTCTAAGGGACATCACATATTTTATGATCAATCTTTTTGTAGGGGAAGTCCAAATAAAAGCTTACATTTCTAACTTACAAAATTAGATTATCTAGGAGGAAATAATTGAAGAATATTTTTCTCAATTGAAAACTATAAGTATTTTTATGAGACATGAGTTTTCAAATATAAATATATTTATTTCACATTTTATAAGTATGTCATATATTTCAAGGTTTAAGGAGCATTATCCAAATAATGTGTTACAATGTGCCACTAATTTTAAATAATTTACTTATAAAAAATTTAGAATAGATCTTAATGCATTCAATGAATTATGGAACACAATAAATATTCCCTTAAAAGAGAGATAGATCATATATACTACCCATTTAATCTAGTTCTTTATGAGGTATAGGGTTGTGATAGAAATTATGAGAGAATTTAAAAATGAGTAGATTGGGATGAGATATAGGTCTCCACTTATATTAGAACCCATTAATTAATGGAAAAATTCATCACTACTAGTACTTGATTAGTTTGAGAGATGGAGAAACATAGTCATAACATTTAAAGGCCATGAAAATACACATTAGATGAAATAGGAATCTTATTATCATGATTATGACCTCATCTAGTCCTTGATAAAAATGACACTTGTTAATGAAAAACAAAAGAGGTAGTACCTTACAAGAGGACTTGTAAGAAATTAAGTGTGGGGGAGATGATGAGTCTATAATATGATGCATCATATCCAAGTAATTACCTTATTTCCCACTCATCTACCCTTCCTTAAAATGGATTTCAATGCAAATATTAGAACACATAGTTTATTTAAAGTATAATATGGGATATTTATCTTCATTATTCTTTGGAAGTCATTTCTATTCTCTTTGTCAAGTAAGTTATTATTATTATTATTATTATTATTATTATTATTATTATTATTATTATTATTATTATTATTATTATTATTATTATTATTATTATTATTATTATTATTATGGAGAACTATGTCATTTTTGCATATATAGGATAAGATGAGGTACTAAAACCAAATAGATGTGTTTTGAACATCTAACTTATCTGCTGAGGACAAGTTTTGAAGACTTCATAGCTCTAAAGGACCATAGGCTAGTTTTTCTTATATTTTTGACCTAGATATGGAGGTTACCATCCTGGATTAAGAGTTCACCCCTCTATTTATGATATTTTCCATATAAAATCTAAATGTTTCTAAAAGGCCAATAAACATATTACAAATATATGAAGATCAGTTATAGAATGTCCTGAGCTATTTTTGGAAAGTCTTGTATTATAGAAATATAAATTTCTAAAATATATGTTTCCATTTATAGTAAAGGTATTCATAGTCCCTCTAAAAATGGTTGAGAATAATTTGAGGCTTTGTAGCTAAAATATGAGTAAGTGGTTATAAATATAAAAACATTTACTTGACTTAGTGAAAAAATAGGATATTTTTAAAGATATAAGATCTAGTGATTTCCACCTATTTCTCCTGGAAAAGTTAGAATGATATTAGTTTGCAATAATATGTTTTTTTTAAAGTTATTATATTATTAAGTCCTATTTTATAATTTATTGTAAAATGTTTTAGTACAAATAAAATATTCTTAAAATAAAAGTAAATGAATTGAATAAAGATTATTTTTTATATAATTACTATAGTAGAACATTATCACTGTATTCATATTTTTGTAACTTGATTTTACATCAATGATAATTTGAAATTAAAAATTTGGAGAGTTTCATAACTATTTTCATCTGCATTCCAAGAAGGACCAAGGGTCAACTCATTCCAAGGAAGAAGGATTGATTAGGTAGTTATCGATTAACTATATTTTTCAAGTGTGATTTAAATTTTATATGTTGAGAATCTTATTCAATATATTATTATTGTTAACCTAGAGGAGTGTGTGTATTTTCAATCATCATTATTTTAAGAACTTCCATCAAAATTTCATTATAGGTTTCCACATTTTTCTTTTAAAATTTGGTTTGATTTGGTTAAATTTTATATTCTAGAAATTTCCATTTTAATCAAGAGTGATTTACATTTCAAGTGCTTAGATTAAAAAGTGTGATTTCAATTCCAAGTAATTTATAATTGTACAAAGTGTGATTTACTTTCAATAAAATTAGATTAAAGTGTGAATTGATTTCAAAATTTGAATTCCAAGATTTTAAGCTAGTTTATTCCAACAATTTATTTTCATAAGAAAATAATATTGGCCAAATCTTTTTATACCCTCTTATATACAAAATTTAGATAGTGCCCAGATTGATATGACTTTAGTTGAACTTAGTTTATAAAATAAAGAGGATAAAATGATCCTCATTAGATATTAATGAATATATTTTAGGAATTTCTCCTTGTATTTGATTTTTTTGATGCATTTCATTTTTAAATTTTTGTTAAAAACCCTAATATTTTTTATAGACATTCACCATTCATTTCTCACCATTTTTTGATATATTTTTTTGTAGATTAAATTATCTCTTGCACTAAATAAATCCAATATTATTTCCTATTTTTGTATTTTTATTTATTTTCATATTTATATTTATTACAATAACTATATTTTTAACCTAGTCCTTAATGTACTTCTTTTATACTATTTATGATTAGTCATTAGTAGTAATTTATAATATCTTTTTCTACCTATAACATCGATTCCCACATGAATTTTTTGAGAAAAACTTTTATTTGATTTAGAATATTATGCTAGTAATTGTAATAGAGCTAATGATATTAAGATTCTAGATTCTAGATAATCTTAATAAAATCATGTTGTTGAATCAACAACCATCAAATATTCATCATTTGTGTCTACTAATGATATTTAAGATGATGCTATTTTTTTTTTAATATTTGAAATAATGAAAGAAGTAAAGGATATAATTTTTATACCTTAAGATTCCTTTGGTGATAAAATTGTATATTCATGATGTTCTGATTCAAATTTTGAAGGAAATGAGAAGTGCATGTTGTACCATCTTCATTATCATTTTACCAATTTTTATGTCAATGAGGTTGTACAAAAATTTGATAGTATTTCTATTTTTAAAGATGGTTAATATGGCTCACAAGATATGGTAGTTAGAGAGTTATTCATAAGTCTCACACATGAAACTTTTAATTAACACAATTATATTTGATACGAATGATTTGTGGATGAAGAGTATGGACACAAATTTAACTGTGTATATGGTTTATGTAGAAGAAAAGGGAAATATTTTGTTTCATAAACTCTTATATAATGAAATTAAATTTGTCTTTAATTTGACTAATTTGGAATAATTTAATTAAAAATAAAATAATAATATTGGAGTAATTTATAAAGGGTATTATATGTGATCCAATTTATATGTTCCCCATTAGAGAGGTTGGTTATTCGTTAAAAATTGATAGGAATAATTTCATTTTTTATATTGTATTTGATACCATGGATAAGACTAGTCTATTTAACCATCAATTTGGGCATGAACCTCTCCATTTATTATGAAAATTTTCCTAGTTTATATAAAAATGCCTCGTTGAGCATTCCATATCCTTTGTAATTTTTTTAGTGTTTAGAAGACGTTTCCATTGGAAAAACATTTGTATGAGTAATAAATTTTGATATTCATGAGAATATTATTTATAGAGGTCATAAATTCATTGAGGCTATTGATTTTCATTCATGCGAGGTGTCTTATTATATGTTATTGTATTTATTTTATACTATATTTCATTTTATTTGATATATTATTCATATGAATACATTATTTGGTATTATGTATATTGTTTATTCATGAATGTTATTTTAATGTTTTAAAATATTAATACTATTATAAGGTGGGGTTTAAATAGTTAGAGTGAGGAAAGCTTACTTTTCCACTTTATCATCATGATTGTTGAAAATCATTATTTTTCAACTTTTGGAAATGAAAGGTGATGATGATGTCATCGTTACTAGATTAGTTACCTCTATGGAATATGTTATGTATAATGCATTACATTCATATCTCATATTTTTACAACCACATTTATTCCATCTTCAAATTACTCACCATTTATAAAAATGAATATTTCAACCACCTTAGTTTCTGCAACAAGATTCATAGTGAAATGTTTGTGCAAATATCTTGTTTATATGAAATATTCATGGTTAATTATGAGATTATTTATATGGATTCTATGCCACCTAATATTATTAAAATTAATAAATCACTAGATTTCAATTTTGAAGGTTATGAAAATTTTAGGGAGGTAGGTTTCTATATATGACCATCATTCTTTGATAGATTTAATGAAATGTTAGGTTTAGATGTTCAAACCCAACCTAATGGAAAGTGTTGTGTGTGACTATCATTTAGATTTATATATATTCACAAAAAATTTCAACCTCATATTGTCATGTAATTTTATTTATATGCACACTAATAAGACAGATTATAATTTTCATGGACTCACCATGAGATGTTACCTACTGATTTAGAGTTGTAATGAAATTATTTAATAACAGACAAATGTATGTTTTTTTTTATTTTTAAATATTTTAAAAATAATTGGATCTCAAAATTTACCTTATTCCAAAACTTATTAACTAATTTTGTTAAAATATTTTATGTTCATATGTATGTATTTATTATTATTCATGTTGATATTATTTTTATAAAAAATTAAATTCTTATTTTAATCAAAATTTATAACATCCAATATTGTGTAATAGACTATTATTTTATGTTTTTAAAGGTTAGGGTACATAATCTCAATGAAAACAATGTTAATATAGGGATGACACACATTCATGTGATTATTATATCAATAAGATAGTGCCATCATATCAAAAAGTGAATATTTAGGAAAGGATACACTATGTCACAATACTACCCTCAAGTTTATAAAGACAAAACAAATATTATTCTAATTACATAAAAAATTCCTCCTCTTTTTTGATCATAAATAGAATATTATGCCATTTTTGTAAATATTAGGGTACATCATCTCAATGAAAATAATTTTGATCTAGGGATAAGTTATGATAATTATTACCAATTAAGTGTGTTGTATTAGAATTGCACATCCATGTGATTCTAATATCATTAAGATAGTCATATCATATCAAAAAGTGCATATTTAGGAAAGTACACATTAGGTTATAAGACTACCCAAATTTATATTAGGATCATATAACAAAATCTTATTATAATATTAAATGAGTATACTAGTCATTGTATAAAATAAGTAAAGTTTTATTCCATGCTTGAAAATATTAGGTTTAGACACCATATCAATAAAAAAAAAAGAATCTTCTAAGGATGGCATGTGGAAAGTATTAAAAATTGGATGTGTCATCTTAGCATTACACATCCATGTGATTATCATATCATTAATATAGTTCCATCATGCCAAAAACTGCATATTTAGGAATGTAAATTCTAGGTTAGAAGACTACCCTCAAGCTTATTAGGTTCACCAAGAAAAATATTATTATAA
The DNA here is from genome assembly GCA_037957365.1 of Torreya grandis. Lineage (NCBI taxonomy): Eukaryota > Viridiplantae > Streptophyta > Pinopsida > Cupressales > Taxaceae > Torreya > Torreya grandis. The sequence continues at coordinate 632,949 of JARHVA010004401.1, forward strand.
TTGAAAATAACTCTATTGATGTGGGTTTTATGCACACCTAAAAAAATTTAAATGAAGTAGCATCTAAATTTTTGGGATTTTTATGGATCAAGGTTCTACTCTAGGGCATGAGTTTCAAGTATGTGGTTAAAAAAACTAGGTGATAGAATAACATGTTGAGCCTATGGGTTGTTTAACCAGGTTTTGTGGATGAATATGTGGAATCTAATAAAAAGGTAATCAATAGATGAGTTGGATGGTGGAGAATTATTCTATGGTGGAAAGATCTAAAATAAACTCAAAAAAGGAAGGAAGGGTAAGGCAAAAATTAAATTTTTGTGTCTTTGAAAAGTAATTTCTAAGGCTATTTCTTTGGTGGACAATTATCTTTAGAAGTAGCATTTTACATTTGCATATTTTTCACACTCAACAAACACAATTAGTAGTATGGGATAAAAAATATAGGATGTTCAATGATATCAACTAAAGGTTGATCTTCTTAAGATTTTTATTTCACACCTTGGCATAATAGGTTATAGTTTGGGCCAAGAAGTTATCTAGGGTAGCAATGGCTCACACCTAGAAGACTATATCAAATAATATACCTCTACACACATTAGATTATCAGTTAAAGTCATACTAACTACTTAAATCAATGAAATTTATCAATCCTCAATAGATATTGCACATATAAGAATAATATTCATTAATGAAATAATTAGATTCATTTGTATAATTAGCACACATTATAATTATTCAATCAATATAGATAAAGAAACTTCAAATTCATTAACACAAATAGGGAAGAAGAAAGAACAAACATAGTTGCATGACAATAAATTTCTTGATCTTTTCTTGGATATTCATCCAAAAATTTAAACCTGGTAAGAGGGTTACAACTTGTATATATTTACTTGGGGAAGGGGTCACCTCATCCTCCAAGTACATGAAATAACCTTTAGTTTGCAATTCTAAAATATTCATAACATGAGTTCTAATTTTATGCAAAAATACATGTACATCCACAAGTAGTTATCATAGCATGATCAAAAATTGACTCATTCTTATAATACAATACAATGTGTCCATGATTTAAAAAATATCCCATCTTAACTACCACATTCATACATGACATATAAATATACTTTAATTACATCCGTTAATTTTACATGCAAAATACATACAAAATTAACCTCAAACAACTATGACTTATCCACATCGATTTGTTGCATGGTTAAACTTATTATGGTTAGAATAACTGAATTGGTCATAGAAACTAAACTAAATTAAAGTGTTTGATAAAAAATTTAAATGAAATTCCCCATTAAAATTTCTTGAATGAAAGTTCTCAAATCAAAGTTTTTGAATGAAAGTTCCCATTTGAAAATTCCTAACTAAAATTTCCTGACTTAATGTTCTGAAATGAAATTTATCAACTAAAATTTCCCAAATTAAAGTTATTGAATGAAATTTTTACCAAAGTTACCAAAACTTTTGACCAAAGTTCCTGACTAAAGTTTTTGCCAAAGTTCTTGACTGAAGTTTTGACTAAAGTTCCCAACTAAAATTTTAATCAAAATTACTGACTAATGTTATGACCAAAGTTACTGAAGACTTGTATATATGTGAAAATTACAAAAATTCCATCAATATATTAGTCAAAATAAATTGTGTAATAAAAAAATTTGAATAATAAGACAAAAAACCAATTATGATTTAAAAAATATATTTATGCAATGTACAAGAACTTTTAAAACTTGGAATCTAACTAAACACAGGTGAAATTTAATAAGAAAAAGGGTTTACCAAGATAAAGCTAGACCTTTCAAACTTTAATGGGCCCTTACTTAGGAAGAAATAAAGAAAAAGAGTGGGGGTGTGTTGAGTATAACAAAATATACTTATATTTATAAATAATAAATAAAGAATTAAAAACTACTTGTGAATATTGGGATACATCATCTCAATATAAACAATTTTTTTAGGGATGACATGTGGAAAGTATTATAGATTTGGAATGGGTTGTCTTAGCATTGTACATCTATGTGATTCTCGCATTATTAATATAGTTCCATTAGATCATAAAATGTATATTTAAGAAAGTACCTATTTGGTTAAAATATTACACTCAAGTCTACCATGACCAACAAAAAAATCTTATTAAAATTGTAAAAACAAAATAATCCTCTATATAGACAAGAAATATAGTAATATGTTGTGTTTTCAAATATTTGGGCACACCATCTCAATGGAAACAATGTTGATAGAGATGTATATACATATTTCTAAAAAACATAAGATTTCAAGTTATAAATGTCTTTTATTCAATATTAAATATAATAAAAGTCTCTAAATGAATTATAGTAGTAATAGGATTGTGTAATTAGTGTGTGAATTAATCCCTTGATTTATTAATATGTTTTTTATTAAGGTTAATGTTGGTTTTTTTTTCCTAGTGACTCTAATATGTACAATAAGATACAATAAAAAATAAGTTCAGAAGACTCATCAAGCCCAAAAAGTACATAAATATAAATAAAATTTCAAAAACAATTATAAACACCCCAAATATAGTCCAAAAACATCAGTAATATCTCCAAAACATGAGGTACATCCAAAGGCATATTGTAAACACTCTAAATGTTTGCACTCCTTACCACATATTCCCAAAAACTTATCATACACTTCAAATTAGATTCTATCTAAAAAAACATATTTTCCTTACCAATGTCTTTGGAACACTCACTACATTGGATATACTTACCCTTAAAAGTATTATTCAAATCTATCAAACATTCTAGGTGAGACCTTAAATTTCCCAAATTCTAAATACCTTCATGCATAGTTTATTTACTAAAATTGACCAAGTAATTAATGTTATTTTATATCTTATCATCCTCACACTCTAAATTCCCAACCCTATCCTTGATTCTTTATATTTGAGTACTATAGTCTTTCTGACTCAAATGTTCATTTTCTTGTTCAAGGATTTTGACTTTACCTTTGAGGTTTAAAATCTCCCTCATGAACCATCTCATAATAGATTTATAAAAGTATGATTCCTCATCAATCTTAACCATATTTTACTTATCATTTAAAGAGTCAACAATGGAAATAAAAATCTCATTCATATTATGTATTTGAGTCCCAAATCTTCCACCCCTATCTCCTTAGGAATATCAACTATTTTCCTTTTACCCTTATCAGACTTATCAATTAAGTCATTTATTCATCCATTTCATTATCAATATGTGTATTTGTCCCCTCCCTATCTCTTGAAGCACCATCTACATAATAATATACCCATTTGAAGACCCTACTTTATCTATGTTGTTTACTTCCTACCCAACCCCCAAAGAAACCTTATTAACACTTTTCAAGTGGTTATTGATGATATCCCCTTGAGCTTTTTAAGTTTTACTAATATTATCCTTACCTTTGGGTGGAGGAATACTAGCTAGGTATTTCATCCAAACCCTCTTAACTTTTTGTATATCATCTTTTTCTTTATGGGGTTTGGTCATGTCAAGATACATGTGATTCATTCCATTAAAATACTTATGGATTAGGAATATGATGCCTTGTTACCAAATAATAGAGTATTTTCCCTTTTTAAGCTTGTCAATTGAAGTTTCTAATGATTCAAGGATATAAAAAGGAAAGATCAATAGAATGTCATGTATAAAATAATTTAAAAAGATAAACAATGACCAACATACCACATTATACCTTCCCTCTAGTGTAATTTATTTAATTATGTAATAGGTCACATATCCATAGGGTCTCAAAAGAGGGTCTCTATCAAACCCATTATGTAACTCCTCTAGTGTTTTTCCTTCCATCATAAAATTGCTTCTCATTTTTATAATCTATACCAGTCTTATAAACTTTAGTCATCTCCATGGCTAGCCCATTAACATAAAATATCAAATCTTTAGATATATCTAGAAAAATCCCATTAATATTGAGCATTATATTATCCAAAGAATTATCAAATAGAATTGAAACACGATTTCTTGAAATTCTTTCACTGTATGAAACTATCCACCTAAAAATGACCATAATAGGATTACATCTAGACTTTAGATCGATTCTTACCAACCATTAAAAATTAATCCTAAGAATCACTAAACATCCTAAATTTACTTGCACATCATGCATCAAAGATTAGAACCATGTTGAAGCATCCCTATTTGAGGTATGTTATTATATGCAATAATAACCTCTCATGAATTGATCACTAATCACTTTGATAAATCACAACTATCAATTTAGCCTATGGACCTATTTAGTGGGGCACTTGAACAAATGTAAGTATATTGAAAGATAAAATTCTAATCATAATCGATTAACAATCTAAATGAGATTAAATTCCTAGTTTAATTATCCATTTGAAATTAATCAATATCTAAAATTGGAAATTACAAAATCAAAATATCAAAGCCTTTCATCATTGCCTTTATGATTTATGAAGTTATTTGAAAATATCCTAAAATATATAATTCAAGAGCCATGTCTAGTAACTCCAAATCATAATTAATTAATAACTAATAACTCAATTGGAGTTAGTTTAAATTCATCTAGGTTTAGTTTGAACCCATTCCAAGCCTAAACTCAACCTTACTTCACTTTGGGTGAGAGTTAATTCCTAAGGATATAAATACAAGTCCATGCCTATTCATTTTGAATCTCTCATAAGCCAAAGTTATATTGCTAATTTGGAGAGAGACAAGCTTTGCAATTAAGGTTACCATGCACAAATCTTAAGCCAAAAAATCACAAGCCAAGGTGCCAAGGAGTAAAATATCCAACCAAGATTCATTATCAAAGACTTCTTAATACATAATCTCAGAAAGCCATTCAATAAATCCATTTAGAGCTCCAAGGAAGTTAAAATATTTGTGTACTTTTTTTTTTTTTTTTTTTTGTGATTTCATTTAGTTTGTTACCTAAGACCTCCCTAGTATATAGGCTAGAGGTGTTAGGATTTTAGTGTATTAATTTCATTTGTTTTATGAGACTAACACAAGACTAACCTCCCATATATGTCAAATTACTAATTCAAAATAAAATTTAGTCACCTTTATTAATAGCCCATTAACATGAGCTATCAAGTCTTCATATGTATCTAGTAACACCCCATTAATATTGAGCATTTTTTAATCCCAAGAATTAGCAAATAGAGTCAAAACATGATTTTCATGAAATTTTTTCACTACATAAAACTATCCATTCCTCTAATTTATAAAATATACTAAACCTCCTCATTTTTATTCACTTCATTAGGCATATTTGGATTAATTATGTTAGGTATCCCCATGATAAGAGGATGAACACAATTCTGGATCTTCGACACAAAACATGGGTTTTTGAAAATCCCTAAATGAGAAATGATTTACCTACTTAATTGCCTAATGTCATTCAACTTAAATTCATTATTACAATTCTTTAAGTCTCAAAAATATTTTAATATCTGATGTCTCTACCTTATTATTGAGAACCTTCTCCCTAGACCCATTTCACTTGTGTTGAGAATTGAAGAAATAATACTTCATGATATACATAAAATGTAATATCTTAATGATATTATTATGATAAACGTGAAAATTATTTTTGATGTATAACCCAACACTTATAAATTATTATTATGAGCTTCCTCATCGATCTTATGATAGATATCCTGAGGCAACTCCTCTCTCACAGTCTAAAAATTTAAGCCTAAAAAACCATTTCCTTGTTGACAAATTAATCATCAACATTATTGACTTCTCAATAAACATGTTGAATGATCGCCTCTTGATGAGATTCTATAGTATATATAAATTCATCCAAAATCTATTTGATGTTATAGCTCACATAGTTTTTCCCATTCATGTAATTTATTATATTAAGGAAAATCCCCTCAATGATAAGACATTGAAAACCCAATTATTTGACTAGTTTTAACCCCCATAGGGAAGATATATATTCTATGTAATGATTATATTTTTCCCTCATATCTCCATCAAATTTAGTAATAAAGGCTTCTTTATGATCTCTTCGAATAACTCCTCCCAAGGGCCCTATGTTCCCTTGTAGGGCCCATCAAAATTAAATTTTAGCCACACTACAGGAGGAGCTTTCCACTTAGTCCTCTTTCTAATTTCATATTTTGGATCAATAATCCCAATCAAAATATATTTTCCAATTAAAATCCACTTAATTTTCACTCATATGTAGTTTTTTCCTTTTCCGAAATACATTGCTTTATTTTTTTCCAAAATGGAAAGGAAAATCTTATTATCTAAAACCACACCTAAATGATTTATATTCATAAAAATCATGTGCAATAGTGAGATTCCATATTATCTTCAAGATATCATTAATAAAATAAAAATCCTAGGATTTCCAAATCTCTAAAAGAGAACTAGATAAAACCCAAAGAACTTGAAATTTTTCCATGAAAAATATATAGACCTCAAAAGAGAAAGGACAATCAATTAGAATATGGGAAAATGATTCATTATCCTTCACACAAAGGATAACTATTTACCAATGTGAAACCTCTTTTCCTCATATTATCCATAGTCAATAATTTTCTTTAAATTACAAGCCAAAGAAAAAAATTCACTTTAGGTAAGAGGAACTTATCCCATAATCTATCTCAGTTTATTTCATTTCTTAGAAGGTTTTCAACAAAAATGTAAAAATATTTCACTTGGGAATGTACATCAATGGACTCTTTCCATATCAATTCATCATCCTTGATACTACTTGGTAAATGATGCATTATTATCATGTTATTTGTCATCTTGATCTAAATTGTCAATGCTCATAGATCTACATATTCTACTTCCTTCAATTATCTACCAATAATCATGAACATGATTGGCATATTTACTTTGGATGAGATTTTCAATACACTACCACTATTCTAAACTATTAAATGGTTGATCTAGGATCCAAAAATCCTTCCATAATTTGTCATGTATCATGTTTCCCAGTGACCATTTACATCTAGTATATATAACATCTTTGTTAGAAATTAAGAAATTTCATAAATGTGAGCCATTAACAAATTTTTCATATTCCATAAGACAAATGGGTTCCCTACCATATAGATATTTGAAACTTAATATATTGTCCTAATTGATGTTATTCTTGTAGAACCTACAAAAAACTTTAGAGATAAGAGATTTATTCATCCAATTTAGACTTATAATGCCCAAACCTCCCTTATTTTTTACCACGTAAACGTTTTCCCATGACACCAAATGCATTCTATTTTTATCTTCAGCCCCTATCCTTAAGAAATTTATTTGGATTTTTTCAAGTTTAAATTCAATAGTTTTAGGTAATTTAAGAAGAGACAAAAGGTAAACCAAAAGGTTTTGAAAAACACTTTTAATAAGAAAGAAATTTCCCACTTGAGAGAGAAGCTTCCCTTTCCAACCAACCATATTTCTTTAAAATATTTGTACAAGTGGATTCCAAGCTGTAAGGGGTAGATTGATGGTAGAAAGAGCATTGCCCAAATATGAAGATGGTGTCTTCTTAATTTGATAAGACAAAATATCCATTATTCTATCTTGTCTTCCCATTAGTGTGTTGAACAAGAAGATAGATTTTTTTAATAAAATCAATCTTTGGTTAGAATCTTGTTCATACATGGGTAGAATTTTCTTTAAAATTTTGGACTCCCTGATAGAGGCCTCTACCAGAAGAATAATATCATCTACAAATTATTGATGTGATATCATATCCACATTCCTAGTAGTATTAAAACCTTTTAAAACCTCATTTATCACTACATTAAATATAAATATGCTTAATGACTCAGCCCTAATGATGAAAAGGAAAGGTAAGAGTGGATCCCCTTGTCTAACTCCTTCAGCACTTTTGAAGAAGCCTTGAGCCACCCCATTCGTTAAGACTGAAAACATGCAAGTGGATATGCAATATCTTATATTTTTTTGAATTTATATTGGAATCCAAACTATCTCATGATTATGTCTAAAAAAATATAGTCCAATATATCATAATTTGTAGTCACATTAGTTTTTACCACCATTCCATCCCTTTCACTTTTATCCATAAAATGAATAGATTCATGAATCAAAATGATCCTATCTTGGATTTGTATTCTAGGCACAAAACCCCCTTACTAAGTATAAATTATAGATTCCATGATAGACTATGATATTAAATAAAAAATCTTAGTGATAATCTTGTATATAGAGTTACAAAGGTTAATAAGATGGAAATCAACAAAATTGATGGCACCTTCATTCTTAGGATTTAAAACTAGAAAAATGTGATTGAATTATTTTAGCATCTGATAGGATTCAATAAATTCATCTACCACATCCACCACATCATCTCCAATAATATTCCATTTTTTTTGAAAAAAATCGATAAGATAACCATTAGCACCCAAAGCTTTATCTAGGTTCAATTTAGAAATTACAACTTTTAGATCTTCATTAGAAGTAAAAATAAAAAGAGAGATTACTCTCTTGAGACACCAACTCTAAAATAACATGCATAAATTCTTGATCATATCAAATATTCTTTTTGAAATCATCTTTAAAGACAATTTTTTTAAAATCACACTTTCCTGGCTGATGAAATCCTTGTCAGAAATGATTTACCCTTCCCTATCCTTAATTTACTTGATTGAATTGTGAGCTTTATACTTTAAAGTTGACATATGAAAAAATGAGTATTTATGTCCCCATCCTTAAGCCAAATATTCCTATATTTTTATATCTAGAGACTCTCTTATCTATTAAACATTGTATGATAATTGCAAAGGAGTTTTTTTAATTTATTTTGGGAGACCATATCATAACCATTAAATTTAATTTCAGATTGAAGTGATAAAATTTCTTATTTTAAAGTTTTTTCCAGAATAATGAAATTTACAAACACTTATTTATTACATTTTATAATTTTAACCTTGACATTTTTCATTTTTGTAACCAAAAATAACATAACTGAGCCATTCACCAATGGGGACCACCATTCCATAATTTTGTCATCAATATTAGGATGGATGAACCACATATATTCCATCTAAAAAGATATCTATCCTCTTTAGTATATTTATCTACTATTTTTAGCTTAAGGAATTATGATCATAACCTATGCGAGGTAAAGATGCTAGAATATCCTTCTAATCCAACCAATCCATAGATATCAAAGTCTATCAAGCATACATTGGATCAAGTTTTCACCTAATATCCTATTACTCTAAGTAAACATAGAACCTTTTAATTCCAAATCAATTTTTGTAACAAAAATTATTGAGAAGGGGGTGTGAATTGATCTTGAAAACTTTCTCATATAATCTTACTTAAACAAACATAGATCAACTAGATAAGCATGTAAATATTAGCAAGTATAGACATGAATCCATAATATCACGAAACACATGAACACAAAGCATATGTGGTAAACCCTCAAGGGGATTAAAACCCACTTAAACATAGATTGGAAAACTTGTCTTGTATTACCATGAATCAATTTTAGTTGAGTACCAACCCAAAAAATAACACTAACCCTTAAGTTTATCAAGCACTAACTTGAATTTATCAAGCACCAACTTGCTCAGAGGTTATAACCCCCTTGTTGATAAATCACCACTCAATTAATAATCTAAACCTATCAACCTTTATCTTATTTCCATATCATAATTGAAGATGGTATTTTTTTTATCACACTCAAATCTGCCTCTCACCTAAGCAAAATTATTCTTTACTTTCTTCACTCAATTAGCCCTTATATGGCTTGATTAGGTCATGTGACCTTGATAATCATATTTAGTAACCCAGTTTGATCTTAATGATGATATAAGTGTATTATAATAATGTTATATATATATTACATTATTCATATTTTCAAAACTCTATCTCATTTTCCTTAGATACATGTACTCTCAATGTAGATAATTAGGCCTATTAAGCCTTATTCTTATACTTGACTCTTGCTTGTACATACCTTGGTCAGCCACAAACCTATCCACACATGGATAACCATTAAAATGGATCAAATAAAAAATTTAATACATTAAATAACCACTACATAGGTTGGATACCACTCATAAGAACCAGAATCACCATTAGGCCTAGAAGAGACCTAATACATTTAGGCCTCTTCAAAAAGCACATTACACTTAGCCCTCTTGAAACTTATTGATCCTCCACACATATATAATAAGAGTTTGAATTACTTATTTTATTAAATATTATATGACCTCCAAAGGATTATTATTTCCTTCAATTTACTTGCTCTCTTCTTGATCTACCTTTTCTAATATGATTTCTTCTTCTAAAAGTATGACCTTATCTTTCTGAATCTCAATTGATGGAAATTTCTTCGTCCCCTTCTATATGTTCTCATTTAAAACATCCTTTGATTCATCATCCTTAAAATTCATACCTCTTCTTCTTTTCCAAAATGGATTATGTTGAGTCATTTTATCATTGTTTCGTATTGGACAAATCTTTGTCAAGTGACCTAGTTTTTGGTAATTGTCACAAATCAGAATTAATTTTTCAAACTCAATTTTATGGGTTATAGATTAAAAAATGGGACTTTAATAAAATTTAAGAGGGAATATCTTAGTTCACATATGAATTTACACAAAACCATACATGTACAAACCTAGATATGGCCTTTTTAGTTGAATCAAAATCAATCAAATATCCCAAAGCCTTGGCAATGTTGATAAAGAGGTCCTCATCCCATAACATAATCAAAATACTAAGAATGAAAACCCATATGGGCATTAAATTAATTTTATATGACTCTAGATTGAAACCTAGCTACCATTTATTTAGGAAAAGCCTTGATCTTCTAAATAACCATGGGCCTCCAACTAATATTTGGGCATAGTCATCATAGTTCTTGAGTCTAATCATGAAAAATCCTTTCATCATTGACAATATTTCCATGTGACCTTTAATTTTTCATTTTTATATGTACCATGATCTAAAAAATATATATTAGGTCTAGCCCCCATAAATTTTATAACAAGAGCATAGTCCATTCTAGAAGAAGTTTGATTAATGTTGGATGCATAAACTTTAATATGGAAGTCTTTAACATCTTTAATGGTTTGAATTTATTCTTTGGGGACTATTTTATTCTTATCATTTGGAAAACCCTTGATTTTATAAATCCAATAAAGTTTACCTTCATCAGGTTTGACCACTCCCTTACCTACTGAGATACTCTTTTTGTCAGTATTGTTGGGTTCTCCTTCCAAAATAATCTTTTCCCTAATTATATATATTACTCTATTTTTTGTCTAAGAATGGTCCCATATCTTTCTTCCTTCTGCATGGTCCCATATTTATCCCCCTTCTCCCTTTTAGATTCATGATATAAAAAACTCTCCTACCAATCACTCTCCATCACATTTTTTTTTAATTTATTAATATGTTAACCTTCCATTCCATGGCATGATTTATTTCACTACACTAACCCTATTACATGATCTTCAAATATAATTTACATTAGTTGCATTTTTAAAACTTTTGAATATCTCTATTTTATGGATTTTAAATAGTTATTTTTATTATTATCTATGTCTAATAAAAATCACATTTATCAATCTCAATGGTACATCTTTAACAAAATTCAACATTCCCTTTATCTCTACATCATTTACTTAGATTTTTGTTCCAACCTGACTATTTTTTATTATTATATACAACACATATTTATAATCCCTCTATATTTTAGTATTTTTTCCTAATGAATCAATCCCTATATATAATTAATTCATTAATATTCAATTATAAATCTAACAATGTTTTATCTAATAGATAATAATCATTTTCATATGCCTTTATATATTTAATATCATTAGCCATATGACTTACACTTTCCTCAAACTTAGTTATTCTAATGTTTTTGTATTTTATGGTTTATTTAAGAAGTGAAATAAGTTATTCTCAATGAATATTTAAAATATTTTTTAGATGATATTATGTTATAATGAATTCATATATTTTGTAGCTCAACTTGTATATTTTCCTATCTAAAATCTAATTTGACATTAATTTCCTTTTGTTCTAGACAATTATTAAGAGAATAATTTTCTTATCCTTTTAATTTTACTTGTTCTTGTAATTTGGAATTATTTTTAAAAAAATTAAATTATTTTTTTCTTGTATATTTCTTAACATATTATTTTTTTATTCTATACATTCCTTACCTCTCCTAGTTCTTTATTCACACTAATACCACTCAATGTATTATATGATTTTATAATATTTTCACTTATATCATCCCTCATTTTTTGTTTGTTGGGATTTTAAAAAATATGCATAACAAAAAGGTCCTCACAGTCACCATTTTCCCTTCCCCTCAAAATGATTGTTATGTCCTAGGCAAAGTAGTTTACATAATTTACTATTTAATAATACTTAGTACTAAAATAACATTTATATAAAATGTCCCATGATGGTTTTTTAATAAAACATATCTTATTATCATATAATTTTTCTCACACTTGGGAAATGGAATATTTACTTTAAAAAATATTAAGAAAATGTTATTTCCTTTTCCTCCTTTTGAGTACCAAACACCTCAAAAAAATTCCTAAGTGGATTTGTTTTCCTAGCCTCCTGTTGATCCCAATGAATGTGTCTATGAGATAGAAATCATGGGTAAAAAACAATGGGTTTTCAACATCTCTTTTTATAACTATTGACACAAATAAGGGGATAAATTTTATTTTTGAGATATCCTATGTATATTGTTGGGAATAAGATTGAGAGTATGTGTAAAGTTTGGGGGAAGGTTGTAATGAACATGAATCATATAATAATAACTCATACTTGACAAACAACCAATTAATATTGTAATAAAAATAAACCTAAATATGACTATTAAGATAAATTTGATAAACCACATATATTAATTTAGGAAAATACTCAACTTAAGTAAGTGCACATGCATGCACTTGTACAAACACACACACATATCAGTTTAGAATCATATTATCATCCATGAAAATATCAAGCATTAATCACTTAAAATTAGCAGTGGGAAGGATTTTACAGTAAAAATCATATGATCATGAATATTGTTTCAAATTTATACAATCTTTAGATATTTCTATTGAAAAATATGACATGTTTACAATGTTTTTAATGCATAAATATAGCATCAAGGAAATAATTCCCTTCAAGAGATAATATGCCACAAATGGTAGAGTATAGATATATTTTAAAAAAATATAGAGAACATCATGATAAGACAAGGGGAGAAAAAGCCCATTATGCAAGAATTTTGTAATTGGCCAAATATGAGCCCTCTAAAAATTTCTAGGAAGATGCCCCCTATCTATTTATTTTATTTTTCTAACTTAATATTTTTATCTATGAGGACTATGTTAGATTAATTTATCATGGGAGATATCATTCTATCTAAATGCAATAAAAAATAAGATTCCATTTTATTATCACCATTTATTTCAATTTATCCTAAGGGTCACCACTTAGAGGAGTATGAGCCATAGTGATGTTGGGTTGGAGTGCAATTAATTGTGATACCATCATGCATCTAGTGACTGGGCCTACATCAACTTCTATCATGCCTCATAATCTAACTTGATTTTAGGCAAGTTGATGATGGTAATTATGAATAGTACTTTAGTCTTGCCTAGATGCACTACATCATTATAAAGGAGAGTGTGAAGGGATACCTTCATAGAAGAAGATAATTTTACCTTTACATTAGCATAACCAACTATTTAAATGACCTACTCACTACTTATGTTGTTAGCATCTCAGGGTCTGACTAAATCGTGTCATGAAATTGACCAAATTAATGGAAAATTTGATGAAAGAGTCTAGTTAGCCATCTAGTTAAATAAAGAGACAATCTCATCCTTCTAAAAAAACTAGATAATCAAATGAGTAACTTTATCAATGTGTCTAACTATAGTGTTAATATCTCTAGTACACCATTGAAGTGAAGTTTTCATGTGGATCATCTTGTTCTAGCTCATTCTAATATAACAAGGAGTAATGAAGTTTAGTTACAAAAACATCTCCTTGCTGACATATTTAGCTAGATGTGAAAATTTGATCCCAAAATTGACCATATGATCACTACATCACTTCACCTTACCTTTCCAAGAGTCATCTCTTATTTTTTATTTCCAACATTATGCTAATATGTCATAAATATATTATTCTATTTGAGGTTGAGGCTTTTGTTTATATATCCAATATTCAAGTTTTATACTTCATGGATTAGATAATATGCTTGGCCACATCCCCAATGGAATTTATTGATAATATTATATATTTCAGCCACCCATGTGGCACTCTAGGTCTTCAATTTATTTTACTTGTCAAAGAGAATTGTTATTCCATGACCACATTGTAAGTGGGTGGTGAGGTATATTCTACCTTCCTCTTGTTAATCTATTTGAGCTTTTTAGGGGTCTTGTCAATTTGAGCTTGACCTAGATTTCCTCTATGATTACCATCCCTACCCTATGAACCTTACAAAATTAAATTACCACCATATAATTATCTCCTATGTGTGACATTATATTAGATACTAATAGGGATGTAGATGATGGTGTTACATGGGATAGAGGCCTAAAAACATGTGTGGTAAGGTTGTCAAGCACAAATGTAGTAAATGATATTGTTGTTACTTTGATTTTCACCCTTTGAGGAGATGTCTTTTCTCTCCTCATCCAAGTGGCACAATTGAAACACCTCTATGCTTGTGGGTAGACTATGAATGAGGTGAATCTATAAGTAGGCATAACTCCCTTGATGTACCACTTTGGATCACTGATAAACCTAAAATTTGGTGGGGGGAAAGGGAGAGAGATAAATGAAAGAAAACTATCTTAAGTGAGATGATACACCAAATATATTAATGACTATCAACCAGTTACATGTTACACCTAAAACTAAGAGACTAACCAGACATACACTTCTCTAATCTACATCTTCTCACATCAATGTTACATTATGATATTATGCATGAATGTTTAGGCTAGGAGGAATAGATAAGAGGACTTGAATGGAACTAGTGAATAGACTAACTCACTCAACCTTAACACTTCTTAGAACATTTCACATGCCTTGTAAGAAGAAGATTTCCAAGTATAAATAGGATGAAAAAATGAGATAACATGCTAATGAATCCATAGTCTTCACTAATAAGGATTCAAAATTAAAGTAGAACACACTCTAAATAGTCATGAATAGGTAAAAATTAGTATTCTTATTGATCAAATGGTATGGAAATGAGTAGGGATTCACCATACTTGGGTGGAGCATAAGTTACAATGGCCAAAATGGCTAGTTCTTATAGAACTTGAGAGAGAGGATAAGAGAGATGTCCAAAGGTCACAGGGAAACTTGTCAAGATAATAAAATGAGTAGTTTTTTTATGATAAGAGGATATGGGATGAACCATGTAAGGTCAAAAGAAAAAAATGGCTGTCTAAGTCATGAAACTCCTACAAAGTGGCATGAAAGTTCTCATTTTGGCTAAAAAATTTGCCTTCATGATTTGGACCTATTTTAACATCAAAAAATTTATTAAGGACAATTCTAATGATTTGAATTAATGGGTAGGATTTAATATATTACTCTCCATGAATTGGTTGTAGGCTTGTTATTTAGAATCATCTAGGAATGAGCCATCATCATCTACAGTCCAAAAAATTCTTCCTTCATGCACCTTGCAAACTTGGCCTACAAAAAAGAATTATTTTTACATTAAAATACATGTGATGGAATGTATGAAACCTTTAAATACCCTCCATTTCCTTATAGACATTATTCAAACCTTAAAATTAGCTCACTTAAAGTTTTATACCCTTCTAACTAGCTTGGTCACTATGCCAGTTTTGATTACCTAAGATGAAACAACTAGTTGAGGCACTTAGGATTTGTTAAATGGAATTAAATTTACATGGAGAGTTATATCAATTAATAATCTTACCTTATATTTGATTGACATCTATTATAACCTCTTATAACCTCCATAACCATACAATTTTGTACAGTTCCAAAATCATGTGGAGTAGCTTATGAGAGTATCCTATAAGTTTTAATCATCATCCTAGGAAAAATATGTCATTAGAGTAACTTTCCATCTCCACTTCTTCAAACTAGTCATTAGCAAGGGTTTTTAAGGGTTTTAGCATGTTTGACCTCTTAAGCATTATTCATAAAATCTTGACATTAAAATTGCACAAAAATTACACAATAATTATCTTTAAGACCCATGATAACACATATAAAATCCTTTGGCATCCATGTATAGTTTCATGAAATATGTGAGTATTCAAAACTAGCCTATCAAGCTCTTCCTTCCATTTCCTATAGGTTTAAGCTAGTTTTAAGCTAAAAATTGATTTCCCTTTATCACATGGTATTAGCCTAGCTGATACTATCTATTTTATGATTTTATCCTTTATTCATTATATCAACCTACCTGATATAATTCTAAGTGTGTTTTCTTACATTTGTACTATATTGTCCTAGCCAACACTATATTGTGTTAACTATAATCTTCAAACTATATTAGTCATGTTAATATTTTCATTTTGGAAAACTAAATATAGGGATTAAATTTTAGTCACTTAAAATAATATCATAGTCATTCACTCTAAGTTTTCTCACATTTTTTACCTAAGGGAGTATTAGGAAAGTTAGTGGCTTAGAGCCTTATCTTGAGGAGTCTTATCTTATTGTATCATTTAATCTCAATAGTAGAAATTGGGAGTTCCTAACTAAGGATAAATAGGTCTTCATATAACAATTTGAAGTCTTCAGCCTATAACATTCTATTTCAAAGTTCCATATAAGCAAAGGGGGAGATTAAAATATTGACAGTTCCACCCCAAGGTAAGTATTTCTATCCCTATACTCTTTCCTTTATTTACTTATTAGTTTATATATTTATTATTTATTTCTAAATGAATGTATGTGTATACTTGTTTAGGCTCTATTTATACCAAATAAGATATTTTAGACAAATTATTGATTATAATTTCCATTAAATAATTTAGGTTATATAGACCCCATTTGGTTGACCATTGCACCTTACCCCTTTACAACCATTTTAACTTGGTTTTTACCTTAGTTTGTACACCTTTAAAAACATTTTATTTATATTAATAGTTTACAACCATTTAATTTGTTGAGGTCTAATGATATATACATAATTGTGTTATAGGCATATGATTTATAACCCTTTCCTCTTTACATTTGAGTTTTAGGTTAACCCAATGTTATATTTAATGAATTTATAGGTCCCTAATCAATCATCCAATCATCTTCGATTCTATTAGATTAACCTTATTTGAATCTTATATTATTGAGATAAATAGTATAGTTTTATTTTATCCTAGCCCATTTATATATTATGGTGAACCCAAAATTAATATTATGCCTCCTTTGGTTATATTATTTTCATGTTTTTATTCTAGCTTCTTATTAAAATATTCCAAACCATAAGCTTAATTGTATTGTCTATCTTGATATAGTTTTATACCTATCTATGAATGGTATCAACCAATTATATACTATATTGAAAAAGTTTAAACCATTATATTTACCAATTTAAATTCATCACATGTTATAAATTTATGTTCAAATATTTATTTTCAAATAAATTATGTTTTGATAGTTTTTAACTTAAACATGAGTTGTTATTCTAGGCCAAGTGGTTGTCAGTTTTACCTACGTTATGGTGTGAGGGGTACTACCTTAATTATAAGGCCATTAGACTACACTATTATTGTAATTTAGTTTCCCTGTAACTCATGATATATCATATATTCCTAGGTATTAACTATTTTTTAGCCTTATAAACCCAACTATTCATTTTATTTTGTATTACATTGGTAAATGGTTAGCCCTAAGAAGTTGCTCTCAATATAACCTACAGATGCGATAATATGGCCATAGGTATAGTGGAATCCTCTATGATTAATGAATTCATATCCATATTCATTATTATCATTTTTATTAATATATCTTAGATCCTAATAATCAATTAACTCCTTTATTAGTTTACCTTCCTATCTTGAGTTTTGCAAATAGTTAGCTTAACTTTTAGCTTGCTTGTTTTAAAGAATGTATTAACTAGTTTGATACCATTATTTTATATATTTTTGAAATATATCCAATAAATTTATATAGTTTTATGTGTTATAAACTAAACCATCTAGTTTTATACAATCATAAATTTAATCTAGCAATATCAACTAATTTAACTAGTTTATACCCTACTGTATTGGCCTACTTGATATAGTCATTTTACGTAGTTACTAGTAGAACCACATTTTTATTGTAATATATCATCCTAATTGATATTATTTTTATATAATACTTAATAAAAAAACCTATATTGGCTAACTTGATATAGTCTTTCTCATAGATCCATAAGCTAACTACATCAACATGCCTAATACTGTTAGTTTGTTATGATAAGCCCTTTTCCCATATTAGATTTTAAAAAAAAATTGTCACCATCATTTCACCTCTTATAATATTCCTCAATATCCTCAACCTAATTATATTCTACATGGGTTATTATTTCCTTCCCGCTTTGTCCACCATTGAAGACAACTATTCATGGTGAAGTTTATCCCAACATCATTGTAGACATGTTGAATGTAATATGGTAAAAATAAAAAAAATTAATATCTATATGACCCTAATCATTTTATAAAAAAAATTGATGATAATACCATCTACACTTAAAATAAGAGTGGTGGTCTTAATAAAATTCCTTCATTTTCTAAATAAGTCGTGTAAACCATCACCAATATTGGGAATCTTCCAAGATTAATTGTGGAAACTACCCACCTAATCCCCCATCATATTTATACCCTCCAATAAATTTTAATCAAAATTATAATCCTAATCCACCCTTAGAATCAACATAAGTACTTATAATTTTTTTTTAACAAATGACCCTTATGAAAGCCTATAATAACAATCAAATACTCTAAATGCAAAAGCACATTTTAAAAATGGATAGTCAACCACATAAAATCATCATGAACCAACAAAATAATATTTTTATCCCTCATCCTCTTATATATTTTAATGGAAACATCATATACCAAAATCTAATGCATAATAAGATGATTCAAAACCTTGATAATGAACCTTTATCTCCTTTCATTATGTATATAGAAATTGGAAAAATTTCTCCAACTATCACATATGATAGGAATAAAGACCATACCTTATGCATTAAAAAATTAGAAATATCTATGAGGAATGGGTTTAACCCAACACTTATGTTACCACCAAGCTTATATCAAAACTTTTACTGGATAAGTGATATAATGGTACAATCAAATTCCTTGATATTCCATTATATTATTAGTGGAATTAGTTAATGATCTAGTTAAGGAATTCCTACACAAAAAACATCATATAGATATCCATAGAGAAAAATTTAATGCTAAAAAGCTCCATAATGAATTTTCCCATACTTTAATTAAGAAATGAAAGTCCTTAGTGCATAAATTAGTTCATAACATGAGTAATGATAATATTTTCAAACTCTTGTTAACCACTTTTAAATTACATATTCAATACAAGGTTGGGATCTTCTATTCTCAAAACTTAGAAGAGGAATTTGATGAAGAAAAAATATAAGATTTTATTATGCTTCAATTTGAACTTTATCAAAATACCAAAAAGGACTCTTTACAAACTACAACTAATATAATCATTGTTAACTTTTCCCTAAATTAGCACCCCCCCACTTAAATTTAAAATAGGAACATCTAAATCATAAAAACAACTTACATCCCATCCTTGCTTTAGTATATAAGAGATTATAAAGTTTTTATCTGTATCTAATCAATACATCTACACTACTACCCATCCCTCATGTTATGATCCTATTAAGTTATTGGTTTCATGTCAACCTTTGTCACCCTCATGAAACCTATTGTGAACTCTAAATACTTATATTTAATACCATCTTGGGATAAAAATTCAATCATGATGTTATCACCAATTAATTACATAATTAATACCTTAAATCATCTAAAACCCTAATCTACAATCCCAAATATACAAATCAAAACCTCAAAAATCATCTCAACCAATGGATTCTAATACACAAAATTATAATGTATTCACTTATGTTAATGATGTTGAATATGATAACTATTATATTGATTATTAATTTGTAAATGTGTCCTAGGTTAACTCTTGTAGTAAGCCCACTCACAAATATCTTGTAAATATTTGTCAGTGCTTTTTTTAATGTTACCTCCTAAAATATCTTGGATTCTTAATTTATTTATGGGGGGTTGACATATATCTTGCTAAAATGAATTTTATTATCAGCATGCCTATACCTATGTCTATTCTTGACATTTGCACTACCTTAAGAATCTTGAGAAAATTTGAAGATTCATCCCTGAGATGTCTTACCATGTATATTTGGTAAACTCTTTCCTACACAAATGTGTAACACTTAAAGTGACTCATGCACTCTATAAATAACTCATACAAATGAATAAATCATTACTTTATCTTCCTATTCTTATACCACTTCAAATTATTACCTTATAATATTATACACATCATCCACCCCCATATATATTATATAAATTCTCACCCAACGAGATGAATGAGTAAAATAATATGAAATGTAATATATTAATCATTCCTTGATAGATTAATTTGTGTATTATGGTTGTCTTGCAATCTACTTTGAATAAAAACATTAGCAGTACATGTTTATCAAAAAAACATGTCATTGTCCATTCGAACCTAATTTCAATCCACTTCCTTTCTAAAACTTTATTTACTAAAGATTTAATAATAAAATGGAGGGTACTCTTAATTAATTTAAACCTAATAATTATTACGTAAAATTTATTCAAAGTCTAAGTGATTGTTGATAAACTTATTGTCACTGCCATCCCAACTATACAACACCTTCGAGACACTCATATAGATGAAGATATACTTTCAATCAATTTTTTTGATATTTATCTCAAAAAATACTTTCATAATTTCATGGATGATCTTGAGTCATAGGACTTCAAACATATAAAAATAATAGTCTATAAACCTAGTTCATATTCTAAATTTATCATATAATAATTACCTAAAGTTACCATCAACCTACATGAGGAAAATTGAAAACTATACTTTGATGGAGTTAAGTGACTTTAATGATATGGGGTTGTATTTATTTTAGTTTAACCTTATGAAAATTTCATTCATATATTATGTTTATTAAATTTTGAGGTCACTCTTAACATGGTTGAATATGAATCTCTCATCCTTGAGATCTAAGAAACCATAAATCTAGACATCCCTTATTTATATGACCTAAGAGATTCACAAATTATATGTCACCAAATAAGTGTCACATACCAATGCAAATGTGAAAATTTTATTGCATATCATAAACTCAATTACAAATTTTCCAAAGATTTACATAGTTTACAATTGAATAAATTCAAAGAAATAAATATTATTATTGACTCTCTTACTTCTTTAGCCTCTCCTTTTGATCCTTATCAAACACTACATGATTTGAAATTACTCATACACATGATTAAATTTAAATATAACTTAAAAACAAATTATTATTATTCTCTTGTTTACCATATCAAATCATTCAACACTTAATAAATGTCATGATATAAAGACATCATCTAATTCATCGAGCATCATACCTATCCTGCTAAGGCTGACTCTCATGAAAATACTAGACTTTACAAGTAATATTTCATGTATGTACTTAGACATAACATATTATTATAATAATGTCTAAGTTACCCTAATTAGTTTATTAATTAAATAATAAATTCATTCTCTTCTTGATCAAGTGCATAAGGTCATTTGTGGTGGCCATTATTTTAAGCATGCTATAACTTGAAAATGCCTATGGATGGGATACTATTGGACTACTCTAAAAAAATGTCATTACATTTTTTAAATAAGTGTAATCCTTTAAAAATACATGATGACATAATCCAAACTCCTCATGATGATAATAAAAAACTTAACTATCCTTGGAAATTTTCTATGTGGGGATTATATCTCATTAGTAAATTACCATGATTTATAGATGACCATGTGGTCATCATTACCTCCAGTGAATAACTTACCAAGTGGGAATAAGTTATTCCAATTGTTAATGTCATTAGTGTAACTATATAAAATTTCATCCTTAATCAAATAATATGTCATTTTGGGATTAATCACACCATCATATTTGAAAATGATGGGAATTTAAAAAATAAATACATGAAGTAACTATGTACAAAATTAAAAATTAAACACAATTTTTGCAACCTATCACCCTTAATGCAATGGGAAATAAAAATCTACCAAAAAAGACTTAATAATATATTAAAAAATAATATTAGAGATTATTATTTGAATTTTAATCTAAATCTATACCCCACACTTTGGGCTTATCATACTAGTATATGTACTATGCCTGTGAAAACTCCCTTCTCTTTATTTATATCTCTAAATATATCTTGCCACTAGAATTAGTAATACACTCCTTGAAAATGTATCTTCATGGAATAATTAACTAAAGATAAATTAAATAATCCAACCTTCACACTCTATACATACTGGATGAATGATGTATAAGTGTTTTAAAACACAATCATCAATACAAAAACTGTGTAGATAAACAAAACAACAAGAAATTCCAATTAGTAATTTCAATGTCAGAAACCTAGTGGTG
The DNA here is from genome assembly GCA_037957365.1 of Torreya grandis. NCBI lineage: Eukaryota > Viridiplantae > Streptophyta > Pinopsida > Cupressales > Taxaceae > Torreya > Torreya grandis. Next base: position 655,653 of record JARHVA010004401.1, read on the forward strand.
AAGATGGATTACACCCATGAAAAAGAGGGAAAGTATTCCAAAAAAATTGTGAGGTCCCTACTTAATTATATGCATCATTAAAACTAGTGAGTATACCTTTCAAACAAATGAAGTACATATTTTCAAAGAACTAAGTAATGCTCAATTTTTGAAGAAATATTATTCTTAAATTATGTCCTTCCTAGTTTAAATTTATGATTAATTTTCAATTTTTATAAATTTTAATTTCATACTTAATGTTAGTTTTGTATATTCTATTTAGCTATTATTTTAAGTCTTACTTTAACTCTTTTCTTGTAGTTTAGCATTACGTTATCAACACACCTCTAGGTTTTATTTTATCCCTAGTAACTATAGTTTCTCCTTAGGAATTTTTCCTATTTTACACCACATAGTTTTTAAATTTGTGGGTTGAATATTAACACCCAAAGAACAAAACAAAGTCTGCATTACAAACACTAGTAATTTTTATAGTTGTCCATTATCTTCAATACATATACCCTTTTGGTATTTTTTTATCATTTTAGTATCTTATGACTTATAGATTTTTAGTTTTTGAGTTGCATAGTAGGACATGGTAAATCAACCAGGACCTCCTTAAAAATGCCCATCATTCTATTAAATTAGCTGATTTTAATTTCAAACTTAGCTAGATGTACTCTTATAAATATAAGGCAATGGTTGAAAAGAGTGTTTTCCTCACATAGAATTAGTCATATTATTTTGTGGTAAATGTATAGTATTCTAACTTCATGTCCTCATTCACATTTTACCCTTTTAGGCAATGGCTGAAAAGAGTGTTTTCCTCACATAGAATTAGTCATATTATTTTGTGGTAAATGTATAGTATTCTAACTTCATGTCCTCATTCACATTTTACCCTTTCCTATGACTATGTTTCATGCCTACCCATCATTTTAGCATCTTTCCTTACTCATTATTTGTGATTACAAAAACCCAATAATTATATGATAATCATCATCATTCCTTATTTTTCATTTACCTTTTGAGATCACCAAGGTTGGTTGTTTCACTCTTTTCTACACTGCAAGTCTAGAAGTCTTTAGGCACCATAGTATTTAAGTTTATTTCCTTAATAACTAAGTATAAGATATATATTTTTAGTAATTTTTAGCACCCATGTTTTGTTTTTATAAATACATTTGGAGGAAACTATAAAAATACAAAAGTGTTAAAATACATATCATAAGAAAAAGAATGTTAAAAGGAAAATTAAATATTAACAGTCAAATCACACTAAAATACATGATTTTATTGGCACATCCATATTTTAGTTGAATCTCAAACTCATAATTTTTCTTGAAGATAGATCCAAGTTCTATGGGGGTTTGGTAGGCCAATAAAGTGGGGTAGGAGGTATAATTTCATAATTACATCTTCTTACATATTAGTTCCATGTACTTTGTTGCACAAACACCCAATATTAATAGTAGAGAAATAACTTTGTAAGGGCCCTAGGGATTTTTAAACATGGTATGGGAAGGTATGATTATTTTGTTTTTCATGTATGACATCCTTCATGGGATGATATTTATACTTAACTAGTTATCCCAAGCCCATATTTATAGGTAGAGTTTTATAAGGCCACTTATGTTGAAATTTTTGATTCTTGCCAACTTGATTTAAGTGTCTTATTTCTAGTAAATATCATGTCTTCTCCTTGTTGATTCTTTCTTTTCCTTCCTTCCATATTTTCCATTTTATAGATAGGTTTTCTTCAAAATTATTATCAACATTTATAAATTTGGATGTTCCATCTCTCTAAAACATGGTAGTAAGATGACAATATTAATTTTTCCGTGTTAAAAATAGAAATCATATCTCTAAGTTATTTGAAGATGACATTTGGTCATTTTATTATCTTCATAAAATTTATCTTATTTATGATTTTGAACTTCAATTTTATATTAAACTTTTTGAGTGCCATTTGGTCCCCTTTTCATTTCATGTTTCACATATATGTTTGAGTATGGTTTGTTACTCCTCTTACATTTAATTTTTTTTATATCATAAATTAGTTATATGTGTCCCTCATTTGATTTGTATTGTAATTATATTATTTTAGATGCTTTTGGGGGTATTTTAATCATAAGGAGCCTTCAATTTTTGTCTTATTAATTTTCATTTGTGTTTAACTATTTTCTTGGATGTTTAGTTCTAACCTAGCCTTAGAGATCTCAGCTTATAAAATATTCCAATTGCTATAATTAGTCCTAATAGTTATTCATTTGCATCCATTTATTTGACTATCCTCCAATTTATCACTATAATTTTATTTATTTTTACCCTAGTATCCATAGGGTTTCTCAAATACAATTTCTATGTCCTTCATAATCAAGATTATGGTATTTAAATGTAGCCATTTAGTTAAGAGGCAATTCAAGGTATGTGTATGGTACTTTCAATTATTTATTTATCAATGGTTCTTTCATATTTTCTATTTAGTTATGATCTTAGTGTTTCTATGTTTATTTCCCAAAACACCATCCCACATTACACTATTGTGGAATGTAATGAGATTTAGGTGGAACATATGTATACAAAATTATTTTTCACTTTATCATTTATAAATGATTTCTCTTGTAGTGTCTTGTCAATATTTAAATATCCCTAAGTGCATGCCTTAAATGGTACAATAGGAATGAGGTGGGAAAAGTTAAAGGTGATTTATGATAGATATTTCTAATATATCATGATAAACGACTATTACTATCAATTTGACCTCTTGTAAGTGTCTATCCATCTATCCCTTATGTTTAATTCCTATTCATATTTTATAGTTTACCTATATCTTATAATATTAGCTTAGATGATAGCATATATTTTTTGCCTTTATCCTTCTTCTACTATATCAACCTACCTGATATAGTTTTGAGTGTGTTTTCTAACATTTTTAAAATATCAACCTGACTAATATTATACTATGTTAGATGACATATTCTAACTATATCAGTTAGGTTGATACCATTGGTTTAGAGTATATGTTTTGTCTTGGGTATTGGAATGTTATATATAGGCATCATATTTCAGTCATATCATATAATATAGCACTCATTTAATCTTATTTCACTCACATTTATGGCTTAATATTAGGAGAGTTATTGTCTTAAAACCTTATTTTGAGGAGACTTGTATTGTGATGTAATTTAAGCTTTGTAGGAGGAGTCATCAAGAGTTCATAACTGGGAATATATATTCATTTATTTAATCATTTAAGATATTTAACTTACAATATTCTCTTGAAAACTCCACTATAGACAAGAAGGAGATTGAAGTGTCGACAGGTCTACCCCAAGGTAAGTATTTCTATCCCTACACTCTTTCCTTTATTTTAATTATTATATTATATATTTATCATTACTCTATGAATTAATGAATGTGTATTCTTAATTAGGATTTATCTATACCAAATAAGCTAGTGTAGATATAAGATTGCTTAGACTTTCCATAATTCACTTTAGGTTGCATAGAACCCTATTTGGTTGACCACTGCACCTTACCCATTTACAACCATTCTAATCCATCCTTTAATTTAGTTTCAACCCCTTAGAATAATTTTGCTTACAACCATGGTTTACAATCATTTACCTTTACTCAGGTGTAGTGAGAGATACATCCTTGTGTCATATGCTTAGGCTTTGAAACTCTTTCCTCTTGATATTTGATTTTTAGGTTACCCTTTACTATATATTCATAATTCATAGGCCCTTACCAAATTTTCCATGTATTTTAGGATCTATTATATTGACCCTACTTAAGTTCTATTTTATTGAGATAAATATGATAGTTGTAGGACATCATGGCATGTGCATACATTTTTCACCATCATTTAAAATCTAATTAATGATATAATTAATAACTTGAATAATTGTACTCTCATATCATAAAATAGACACATGTTATCATGTTAAAATATTCTTCTATATTCTAGTGAAGAGCCTCTTCCTCTACTAAAGTTAGTATTAAACAATTTCATATCCATTTATTTATACTATGTAACCTCAATCCTAAACTAAACTGATGTAAACTCATCAACTAATTTAATCATCTATAAGGCATGGGATCCTTAAACATGTATATAATGTATACTCTCATCTTCTAGACATAAATAACACAACCAAATCCACTCACTGATAATATTTTCAATCTTAAACAATATTAGTCAATTAAAACAAGGTATTCTATAAGATATAACTCAATAAAACCCCATATTGTGAGTCCCTCATGGAATTAATGTTAAATACACTTTACATGCATTTACCCAAATATAATTGTATCATCTCTTCTAGATTATTTAACTTAGAACATGCATAAATATATATAATTTAGCCATATTTTCACAACATTTATGTAATTTTGCTAATTTTGAAAGCCTTTAATTACCTAAGCTAAAACAAATATGTGACAATCTTCCAAATAATGTAACTAATGGATGAAAATTAAATGTATATCAAAATGTATATATTGTTTTACAAAATTTTAAAATAATTTCATGAGAAATGAGAATCCTATTAAAAATTTAAATATTTGGTTGTCTATAGTTAATATCCTTGTAGTCTTCGCCTTTATAATGGTTAATCTCCCAAACTTACATGAAATCCACATTTATATATCATCTAAAATCATAATAAATTTACCTTTATCGTACTTCTCTGATGGATGTTTCTTTGTTATAATATGTGTTATTTTAAAAAATTCACAAAGCATATTCATAATAGTTTAAATTCTAGCATGGAGAGAACAATGAATAATGTTGTATATCATCCTAAGTATAATATTTAATTTTTTACATCAAATAATTCCAAGGCTTCATGTTATATATATCTATTAATTAGAAATGAAAAATAATGTGACATGTAAGATATCTTTTATTAATTAATTATATTGATATTATAATTATTCATATTATCAATTCACTGTGAACTAATTATGGTTTGACACCTATAGTACACTCATAAAACATTTTTTACCATCATTTTCTTGGATCTAACTTAGGGTTAAATTATTGATAGTTATGTAATTCATTATCAATAAAATAATATAATTAAAACACTTAGTAGGGTAAAATTAATTAATAAAATTGTTATTCACCTTACTTGGATAAAGTTTGCTATCATTGATTATAACTTAGAAATTATGAGGAAAGAATAACCATCAATTATAATGTGCTTATTTGTAACCTTGTTCATGTCTTTCATTAGGATTATGCACCATATAATTAATTAATTTACCATAGCCAAAACTTAATTATTTAATACTAGACTTGTAGTGGCCATGTAATCATCACATTCATAGAATTTTACATTAAAATCCCTATCATCAATAATATTAACTACAACACTTAGTAACGTAAAATTAATTAATAAAATTATTATTCACCTTACCTGGATAAAGTTTGGTGTCATTAAGTACAACTTACAAATTATGTGGAAAGAATAACCATCAATTATAATGTGCTTATTTTCAACCTTGTTCATGTCTTTTGTTAGGATTATGCACCATATAATTAATTAATTTACCATATCCAAAACTTAATTATTTAATACTAGACTTGCAATGGCCATGTAATCATCACATTCATATAATTTTACATTAAAATTGTCAGGATCCTACTCCACCAATAAGAGTATATATGATTACCTCTTGTATTAGCAACTAGACACGGAATTTAACCAGAATGAATAAGTAACTAGAAATATGAAACAACACAAGATATGAGAGACAATACACAATTGTATTAATAATCACTCAGAAGAAAATACAATAAAGAAGATGCCACTTCTTCTTCCACCTCAAAGGCTTGCCACACCTCAAGGACTTCTTCCCTCTCTCTCTTACGGTCCCAACAATCAACTCCAATACAGAGTTGGTGTTCACCTCCACCAGTCAGTAAAAATGCTGCTAGTACAACAAGCACACAACCATACTCCAAGTAGATCTCCCTACTCTTTGCTGTCACCTACAAATCACTAGACCTTACTCACCATTGTAGATCTCTAAATGCAGTCCTACACACCTGCTGACCAAGATCATACATACATGAAGAACCCTTCTAATTCTCCAAACCAGCACCCACACTTGGTACTATGGCACTAGGAGGAACACACCATTGCTCTCTTCTCTCTAAAGGAGATTATTTTGCTCTCTTACTCTCTAGAACTATTTTACAATACAACCCATGAGTCTATTATATAGATCTCATGCTTACAATAATTAGACTATCTTAATTACAATTATTAGACTCACAACTCTAAGACTAAAATTAGCCTTTAACATGTAAACTGACAGTCTAAAAATAGACTCTTCAGAATTTGCATGCAAACTGCATGCTCACACATAAGTTGCCAACATCGGCTCGTCCTTGACTGATGTTGACCAACTTGTAATTGACGTCGATTGCTTTTGCACTGCTATCTGACCAACATCGGTTGATCAGACTGATGTCGGTTGCCCTATAACTCATTCTACAACTCTCTGCAACCTTTGCAACCTCTGTAACTCCTCTTATTTGCATCTTGGGGAAGCTTTTAGCTCTACAACCTAACAATCTCCCACTTGGAGATAAATAGCTGCACCTGTACCTGTACCTATACCTTTATCTAATTTATTCCCTGGCTTGTATCCCTCTTTAAGCTCCATCTTGAAAACCACCCACCACACACCTTGTGATGCCTTTCCTGTCATCCAAGTAACTTGCCACATCTGAACCTACATATTCATGTAGTGAAGACCTTGACCCTGCATAACATAAATCCCTGCTATTGGTCCCTCTCAGATACCTGAGAATCCACTAAACTTCCCTCCAATACTCCTTCCCCGAATTGGTTCCAAACTTTCTGACAACTCCCACTACTTGGGAAAACTCAGGTCTACACCAGACCTCATGTGATTTTGAACACTGTTCTAAGCTCTACTTGAACTGTCCAGCCCTTGGTGTGCTTACCGATTCTACATCTTGCATCTTGAACCCTGCCAACACCATCTTCACATCATCTCCCACTGGAGACAAAATATCCATGTCTCTTATGCCAAAGAATTTTGTTGCTCCTAAATTCTCCATGACATACCTCTAAACTAACCTTACCCTTAGCTCAGCAAATCCCTATATGTACAAACCTACTCCAAGCATACCATCCACATACAGTAACAAGATAATGTCGTGACTTATCATCCACCTGGTAAAGATAAACACAATAGTTACACTGACATTGACTAAAGCCCTGCTTTGTCATCCACCTGTCAAAACCTATACCACTATCCTACAGCTTCCTCAAGACCATATACCTTGGCCTTTCATCTCACGTATCCATCCACTCTCTTCTTTAACTTGGGAATCCATTCATCTTTTAGTGATTTCTTCTAACTAACAAATCCACCAACAAACTCATGTTTGGTTCTTCTCTAAGGACTCACACTCCTCATCCATGCCAAGCTCCCACTATTTTTGGATTTTATCTGCATTACCTCTTCACATCTTCCTGGTCCTCGACCATCAGTAAACAACTAGTAAGAAGGTGAACAATGAATATGAGGTCCACTTACCCTTTCAGTCCTCAATATGAGCATTTGAGACCTTTTTGATAGCTTGCTATCTGCCCATCATCCATTCCAGTGACCGATCTTAGCCATTCCCACTCTACATCCGATCGATGTCAATTCCCCTGCACTGACCCTGAATACTGACATCATTTCCCTAGCTGATGCCAGTATCTCTTCTACCAACATCAGTTCCTATATGACCAACATTGGTCTTCTTATTGCCGATATTGGTTACTGTCTAACCGATGCCAGTACCTATGTTTGCCTATGAGTGATGACCTTTTTGCCCATGAGCTCCTTTTGGGTCAAAACCCTATTCAAATTAACATAGCCCTACTCAAAATAATTTAGTCCCCTCAATTGATCTCTATCCACCATCTCCTCCATGAAAACCAAGGCTTTCCAGTTCTTAAGTTTGTCAAAGACATTTGACCTCTGCTTAAAAACTTGCATTCCCCTCCTACATATGTGACCAAGCCTATAAAGCCACATCTCTGCAACAGAAGGTGAATCAGTAATATAAGTAGATAGATAAAGGATACCTACTTTCTTACCACCGTCAAATTCAAGTGCATCCACTGTGAGAGTTACTATGCATCTCTCATCACCTAACTTTCCTAAAGAAATTAGACTCATCTCCAAGACTAAAACCTGCATGACCCTCTTCAACACCTGTGTGTTACCCGTCTACAATTTCAGCTTCAGTTCCCCTTCATCAATAATCTGACAAGGCTCACCAACCCCTAAATAAATCTCTCCAAAGTCTCCAAAGACATACCCATGAAAAGATGCTCTATTTCAGGCTGCATGGAAAGAGGCAAAAGAATCTGTAAACCAAGATTCTACTTTATCCAGAGCAACCTGTGCAACAACACCTACAACATCTGCTTTTACACACTGATCTTCTACCAACCAACAATCTTCCTTTACCTACTCTTTCTTTCCATCAATCAGACCATTCATGCTATTCAGTTTTTCCATTCATAGCTTACTTTCTTCTGCCATTGCTATACTCCCACTCAATCTAAAACCCCTATGAGTGACCTGTAATCAACAAACACTAACCAGATCTGAAACCACCTATTAGTCAACCCAACCAAAATCTCTGATACCAACTGTCAGGATCCTACTCCACCAATAAGAGTATATATGATTACCTCTTGTATTAGCAACTAGACACAAAATTTAACTAGAATGAATAAGTAACTAGAAATATGAAACAACACAGGATATGAGAGACAATACATAATTGTATTAATAATCACTCAGAAGAAAATACAATAAAGAAGATGCCACTTCTTCTTCCACCTCAAAGGCTTGCCACACCTCAAGGACTTCTTCCCTCTCTCTCTTACGGTCCCAACAATCAACTCCAATACAAAGTTGGTGTTCACCTCCACTAGTCAGTAACAATGCTACTAGTACACCAAGCACACAACCGTACTCCAAGTAGATCTCCTTGCTCTTTGCTATCACCTGCAAATCACTAGACCTTACTCACCATTGTAGATCTCCACATGTGGTCTTGCACACCTGCTGACCAAGATCATACATACACAAAGAACCCTTTTGATTCTCCAAACCAGCACCCACACTTGGTACTGTGGCACTAGGAGGAACACACCATTGCTCTCTTCTCTCTGAAGGAGCTTATTTTTCTCTCTTACTCTCTAGCACTATTTTACAATACAACCCATGAGTCTATTATATAGATCTCATGCTTACAATAATTAGACTATCTTAATTACAATAATTAGACTCGCAACTCTAAGACTAAAATTAGCCTTTAACATGTAAAATGAAAATACAAAAATAGACTCTTCAGAATCCACATGCAAACTACATGCTCACACACAAGTTGTCGACGTCGGCTCCTCCCTGACTGATGTTGGCCGACTTGTAACAGATGTTGGTTTCTTCTACACTACTATCTAACCAATGTCAGTTGATAAAACCAATGTCGGTTGCCCTGCAACTCATTGTGCAACTCTTCACAACCTCTGCAACCTTTGTAACTCCTCCTGTTTGCATCTTGGTGAAGCTTTTAGCTCCATAACCTAACAAAAATCCCTATTATCAAGAATATTAGTATTATTTTTAATTTATTTTAAGTAAAGGATTTTGACCCCAAATTATGAAGCAATAAATCTAAGAGTTTTTAAAGGCCCCTTAGCCTTATAATAAATATAATAAATATATATCATTACTAGCTCACATGGAACACTTCTTCTAGTGGCACCCACAATGACACAAAACTAGTAAGAGATAAAGGCCCCAATAATAAACTATCAATAAAGCTACAAATATTATGCCCTTAACCTATGGTATGTCTAGGGATATGTGTGGATGAATTATGGATTATAAACCTATTATATTCTCTTGTCTCATTTAAGTATGTTATTAGTAAGGTTTACCTATAGAGTCATGGATAAGTAGAGTATATATAGGAGGTAGTGGTTAGCAATTGGTCTTGATACTGTGAAATCTACTCCTATTACATTATTGTGTAGGTTTCCCCTTGAAGTGGCTCAACTATATTTATTAATAATTCTTATCTTCTATCAATTAGTATTTTGGATCTACATATTCTATTTTTATTTTCATGATATAATATTCTATTATACAAGTATCTAAGTAATTTCATTACAAGTTTATATCAGATATTATATTTGGGAAAGTTTATGTGGCATTATTTTTTTGGTATCTTGTGTTTCAATTCTCTTATGAATGAAAGGATTTAAAAATCAATACTTGTAATCAAGGAATAATTTAATTTTCTCATCACTACAATATTGTTGAAAGTGTTTTTTGAAAAAAAAGTTAAAAAAAGTATATAAAAAAGTTCACACTTATGAAAATTAGTAATCATTAGATTCATCTAAGTGAGATGATTAGAATGGTATAATGTTATGGTATACTTTTTGGGCTAAATATTTATCAACCTTGTGCACATTATCAGTCATGAGATTCATCTCAATGGAATTATTACAATAATATAATATGTTAATATACTTTTTACAAGGTTGAAAACCTCCATCATAGGATTTTTCATGGCTAGTCTTAAAAATCATAGATGTGGGAAAGGGAAATAGACTCCAGAATATCCTCATAAGGATGACATGGAATCCAACACTTTTGATCCATTTTTTTTATTTGGTTCACCAAATTTAGTCAAATTTAAAAAGCATGGTACAAAATGATGATCTCAGTGTGGTCAAATGGGATATCATTGGTGTAATAGGGGACCTAAATGTTTTGAAGTATCAAGTAACACTTATAAATACTTTATTTTCTAGTATTATAGATTATTCTTCACAAAACAATCCTCTGTCACTTCAGTTTAGTTCTCTCCATTTAAATAATCACACCTCCAATCCTAGTCCAAAGTAGTTCTTGCCAAAATTGGACATGTATAAGTTTGATTACAAGGATCCACTCACTTAGATCAATCAAGTCAAAAATTTAATTTATCTACATCAAAATACATGTGCAAAAATTGTGGTCATAGGCTCTCTATATCTAGAACTCAAGAAGTTCATTTGGTATAAAAATTTGTGCATTGAAGATAAAAATAAGGGCCTTTAGGTTACCTGCTTTAAATTTTTTGAGGAGATGTAGCTCTAATATCAAAATAATGTCTCAAAAAATTAGTTTAATTAGATAGACAAACTATGTCAAATATGTACTATGAATTATTATATTAATCAATTCCAAAATCTCTCCTTATGTGTGGATGACATCACTGAGGCAAATTTGATTAACCTATTATTTGGTGGCCTCAAATATAACATCCAAATTACGGTTCACATGTTTAATATCAATTTATTATATGAATACATACCAATGGTATTCATAGTAGAGGAAAAATATCTTGTCAAAATAAGACCTTTTTTAATATAAAAGCAACTTCCTAGCCCCATTATTTCCTCAACCTATAAGATTGACCCTTAAATAAATTGAAGAGAAGCATGAAAAAAGGTCATGTTTTGATTGTGATATAAAATATATCAAAGGACATACATTTTTTTAAATAATTTATTTTTTATTAAAGGTGCCAATGAGGATGAAGAATATTATTGGGACTTAGGTGAAAATTTGGAAGAACTTGAGAATGAATCTAAAGATTCTCTACCTATTATTTCTTTACATGCACTTTCAAGTATTATTACTCCTCACACTCTTAAGGCAGTAGGTTTCCTAAAAAAATATAAGGTGATTGTGTTTATTGAATCTAGGATTATAAATAAATTCATCAATGAAAAGTTGGTTACCCATTTGAACTATTTCATTTACCTAACTCCAAAATTTTAGGTCATGATTACCAAAGGTGGTACAATCAACTATTATAGTAAATTCCATAATATTAAGATTGCTATGGGAGACTACCTATTAGATTATCCTATGTTTGGTATTCCCATGTGTAGGGATGACATTGTTTTGGGAGAGAAATGGCTCACCACTTTGGGAATAATTAAGATTACATTCCAATAATTGTTCATGCAATTTCATTTATAAGGTTTAAAATTTGAATTACATGGTTTATGGGATAAATGTCCAAAAATTGGTTAGTTTTCATTAGATGATAAAGATGCTTAGAAAATGTGTTAAAGAATTTTTTGCATGATCTTTTTCCATAGAATTTAAACTAACCAATGAGTCTACCTATCCTAATTTACAACTATGATAGATGACCATTCTATTATTTTTAGTGTCATCCCTAAAGGAATTAGACCAAGTAAAGTGTATGATCATGCCATTAGACTAATTATAGTAGTACACTACCCAAAATATAGCCTACAAGTATCCCTATTCCCAAAAGAGATAAATTAAAATGATGGTATAATAAATGATAGAGGCAAGAATTATTAGACACACCCAAAGTGAATATTACTCCTAGATGGTGATGGTTCATAGAAAAGATGACACTTGGAGGATGTGTCCAGACTATAGAGAACTCAAAAATTACACCATGAAATATAAGTTTCCTATTATAATAATTAATGTTCTTCTATATGAATTACATGTTGTTATTTATTCTACTAAATTAGATATTTTCTTTGAGTACCATCAAATTCAAATTATTGAAGAGGACATACATAAAATAACTTTATGAACTTGTGAAGGACATTATGAGTTTATATTCATGTGTTTTGGTCTAAAAAATGCACCATCTAAATATTAGAGTTTGATGAATAATATTTTTAGGCCATTTTTGAGAAAATTTGTGTTGGTTTTTATTGATGACATCATCATTTACAAAAAATTGGGAAGACCATTTGAATCATGTGAAACATGTAATTTTGGTTCTATAACAACATCTAATTTATCTCATAACTTCCAAATATGATTTTGGTGTTACATAGGTTTTGTAAACGGGTCATATTATTTCACATGAAGTGGAAAGCACCTAAGGCCCTCAAGAACCTTCAAATATTTCTAGGGATAACATGTTACTATCACAAGTTTGTCAAAAAATATGGTAACATCATAGCACCACTCACATATTTGTTAAATAAATACTCTTATTGGAAAAAAAATAGCTACTAAGGCATTCAAATAGATAAAAATGGCTATGTGTACCACTCTAGTTTTGGATACCCCTAATTTTTATATAACTTTTATTGTTGAATGTGATGCATTAGGATATGACATGGGGGGAAGGGTATTGGAATTTTAGATGAATCAACTAAATGGAAAAATAGACTCAATTTAATCTATGAGAAAGTGATGATGGCTATTTTAAATACTCAAGTAATGGAGACTTTATTTGATGGGTCAACACTTTTAGGTAAAGATTGGTCATGATAATCTCAAATATTTTTTGGAACAATGATTTTCATAAGAATAAAAATAAAAAAGGGTGACTAAAATGTTAGGCTATTATTTTTAAATAGTATGTAAGAAATGAAAATAGAAGGTGGTGGAATATTCACTATCCAATTGGGATGAATCAATTGATGCATTATTATTCTCATTGACCATTTGGAAATAATATTAGATAGAGGAAGTGAAATTAGAATGGGAGAAAAACAAGGATACCCATTATTTGATTTAGAACATTCATCTTGGTTCTAGGGGGTTTTAAAAAAATTCATGGAAGGAAAATGCATTATTTTATAAAGATTGATTATATCTCTATAATAATTATATCCTCAAACATAAAATCCTTCAAGAACTTCATGCATCTCCAATAGAAGGTCATTCAATAATTTTAAAAACACGTCATATAATCAAGCAAGATTTATTTTAAGAAGGAATAAATGGGTATGTAAATAAATACATGTCTAAATTCATGGTATGTCAATGGCACAAAGGTTGAACCATTAATACCCTATGTATTTTATATCCTTTATCCATCCCTATCCATAAGTTGGAGGAGGTTTCCAAGTATTTCACTACTAGGTTACTTTAGTCTAAGGTTGAAAACTGTTATCATTGTAATTATGGATTGACCCACCAAGTATTCTCATTTGTTTTCATTATCACAACCATTTATCACCAGTATAGTAGTTTTTAGTTTTCTCAATACAGTTCATAAATTGCAAGGTAATCCAAAGATCATTATAAGTGATTGAGATCCCACATGTACTAGTAATTTTTGAGATGAAATATTTGCATTGTTTGGGTACCTAGTCAGCCCATATATCTCCTATCATATTCAATATGATGGAAAAATAAAGGTAGTCAAAAAATCTATATAATGGTATCTTTATTGTTATTTTATGACAAATAGGATAGATGGGTTCATTGGGTGCTAGTTGTTGAATAGTAGTATGACACTTATTTTCACATTTATTGTAAAATGTCTCCCTTTATGTCATTATATGGTTATCAACCCCAAAAAAATACTTTAAACTTAAAGGTGCATTCCATGTTTCAATATATTGAGGAACACCTTCACAATTAACAAGTACTTACTAGTTTATGTGAGAATTTAACAAGACACATAATAGAATAAAGTAGCAAGTGTATCAATACCATAGTGAGTGACATTTTTACATAGGTTATTAGGTATTTATATTTTTTTATCCATATAAGTATATATATTTGAAGCAATATAAAAAGGAAAACAAAATGTCCCCTAAGTATTATGGCGATAATAAGATCTTGTAAAAAGTTGGTAGTGTGGCATACAAGATAAAATTTCCCTTGTGTACTCACATACATTTGGTATTCCATGTATCTTTCTTGAAGAGGGCAATTGTAAAAAAAAACTACTTAAACTAAGTTACAAAAATTAGATGAATAAGGTCAAGTCATTTTGGAGCTTTAAGATATCCTTCACATGTTTACTAAATAACTATGAGCTAGAGTATTAAGGAGTATTTGATCAAATGGAATAATTTTCATTCTAAAGATGCAATATGGGAGGATGAAGTGTTCTTATAGTAACATCCTAGTTTGATTTAATTTTGAGGATGAAGTTGTTTTGAATTGGAGTGGCATGTTATTCCCTTTAAATATAGCATGTCTAGGGATACTTGTTGTTGACTTGGGGCTTACACACCTCTTTTATTGTCTTGTTACATTTATCAATGTTCTTATCAAGGTTGCCCTATGGAATAACATGACTGGTTAGATTATATATAGGATGTTATTATTTTGAAAATCATATTGAAAATTTTAATCTTATTGAATTATTTGATAGGTTTCATCTTCAAAGTGGGTTAAATATATTTATATCTCATTATGCTCTTATATCAATTATTACTGTGGATATACATATTACTCCCTTATTTTTGTGATATAATATTCTATTGTGTAGACATATCATTAATTTAATTGCAATAAAAAAAATTAACAATAACTTCACAATAAGAAACCAAAATAATGGACTAATCAACTGTATCCAAATAACCTTCAATAATTATAATCTTTCCCTAAGATTTAAATTGGAGTTACGTGAACTTCAAACTTAGGGTTTTAACGAATTTTATATTGGGTCCCATTTATAGTAATAAGATAAAAAACCTTGAAACTTTTTGGATCATACAAAAAACATGGGACAGACCCTACCTAGGAAAATAACTTGACTCACCCAAACAAAAACCAAGATGGATTGAACCTACTAGAACATAGGGTTTAATGGGTTATAGACTAAGTCCCCCAACCAAAATATTATTACTATTTTAGTAGAGTATCAATAATTAATTAATTGTGTTATTTTGATCTCCATGATCAACAACATGTACTAAAACCTATTTATATTCCTCCTTACCATTAACATTTTAAAGGATTATACAAGATATCAAACCAATATATTACATTTGATTAGGTAATTCCTCACACACATTCTTCCATCCATTAAAATGGACATGAGAAATAATACCATATTTTAAACTAACTTTGTCAACTCTTGATCTAATTATTTTATCATATGAATCAACCATAAAATTATCATACACATTTAAAACCTAAACTTTAATGCCCATTGTAATACCATTTGTTTGGTCCTAACCCATATTAATTTCCTTTGATTATTTGGAACAAACTTTCATCTACTAGAAAATAAGGTTACATTAACCCCATTGAGCACTCTATGTTGTGTTGATGTGTTTTAAACATTTCAAGGTCTTATGGGACATGCTTGATTTAATAAACACTAATTCTTAGTAACAAGGCTTAAATTCAGTGTAGATCTCATCCATAACAATTGATCAATTTTTTTATAGAACTTTATAAAAGTGAACAAACACATCTTCAAATTTAGGGATTTCATCATAAATATTACCTTTTTAGTACCCTATTACACCAACCACATCATTAGAAAATTTCTTAGATAACCATGACCCTACATTTGTAAATAATTCTTTTCCTTCCACAATTTGATGATAATATAATCATGACCATTTATTTATATTCATAAAATGTTTCATTGATAATTCAATTTTTAACTTATGTTATTATATTTCACATTTTGTTTAGATACATTGAGTCCATTTTGTTTTTCATTGGAAACATTGAATTCATTTCCATACTATTTTACTAAATGTTGAATAATTTTATTAATTTTATTTTCTTGACTTTCACTTTATGTATTGTGAATTTATACATCTAATTATAAAACGATGGTATTTTTTTCCATGTCTTTTAACAAAACTTGAGGTGTATTAATATCATTTTAAAATAGTATATTACATAAAGGAAATTTTTTCTATTTTTTATTTTATGAGCATAAAACATGTTCTCCATGTTTTTAACTTTAAATAAATCTAAATTATTGTGAACACACATTGTATTTATCCCATGGAAATAAATTGATAAATATTATTGATTTAGGTTGTTATTTGTCACAAATTTTTAGTTTCTATTATCAAATGCAAATAAAATTTGATCACTAATTTTATTTAGAGAAACACCCATGTTTATATTTTTGTGACCTATCATAAATGGATTTTGATGTCATACCATGTTGATTTGAGTTTGATATACTTCCATGAAGAGATTTTGATTTCCTACCATGTTGAATGGAGTTTTATGCCCTACAATGAAGGGATTTGATGGAATTTCATGTTAAACAATTGATGTCCTATAATGAATGGGGTTTGATGACCTAAAAAAGTTGAATGGATTGTGATGTCGTACCATGAAAATATTTTGAAATTGAGTTGAAGTTAGGTTGATTAGTGGTATGTATTATTGAAAAAAACATTTTTTAATAGTTTAATTTGAGTGAATATGTTATAGTGTTTGTTCTTAGAAATCTTGAATTTGATTAACATCAATTAGATTTAATGGTTTCCTACTATTAGGGTTTTAATTAACACTACCAACCATTATATTAATTTTTTTTGATGATAATGGAGTTATGAAATTAGTATCCAAGTTATTTTGATTAACAATTTGTTTTTATTGAGAGAAAACATGAGAAATAAAGGAAGAAACTCATTTTATTCCAAGTTGAGTGTATTTCAATTGAATATTGATTAATGGTAATATGTTAAGATGATCAAATGCATTAGCCTTAAGTTTTCCTCTTCTTGGAAAAGTAATTTTTGATGTTATTGGTTTGTGAAATAATTTGTTGTAGATAAACTAAAAAAAGAATTTGACAAAAATGTCAGAGAATTTAAATGAAAAGTATAGGAATGATAAGATAATTAAAAGGAAAAACATACAATTTACTACTAATACATGCATATTTTTAAAAATTTAACAAGTATATGTATATGTGTGTGTATATATATATATATATATATATATATATATATATATTTCAAATTACAATTTAAATATTTGTTTTGGAAAATATGATGATTTGTGAGTCTAAAATTTGAAATAATTGTAAACAATTATCCAAAAGGAAGTCATTAACCCATCATGATGGCATTCATTAATGTAAAACATATAATATATGATTACCAAGGATTATTTGTTGATTTTCCATTACAAGTTATGATCTTAAAATGGTATGATATTTTTTATTAATTTTTGCATTGTATAACCATTAAAAAAAATTTAAATCCAACAAAATAAACATACAACTTTTTGTGTTTTCTATATTAGATGACTCATGAATAAAAAAGATATGTTTATCTTATTATATGTATTAGATGACTGATAAAAAAATAATTTTATTCTATCTTTTATTAAATGACTTGAAAATAAAAAGATATCCTTGTGTTTTTGTATTATAAAACCAACAAATAAAAATAAATTTATTTCATTTTTATAATAGATAACTTGTGAATATAATGTAAAATATTTGTTTTATTTTTTATTAGATTAATAGAAAATATAAATGATATATTTTTTATTTTTTTATTAGACAACTAACAAATTTTTTTTAAAAAAAATTATACATTTGAATCATAACCAACAAATAAGTAATGTGAGAATTTTTTTTGCTATGTTGTTTTTTTATGTATTGGTGAAACATATAAAAAAAGACAAAATATATTATGTTTTTATATGAGGTATTATTGATGAAAATAAAATGGTGGAACAAAGGAGGACATGTCCCCAATAATGTCCTAATGGCCATACATGATGAAAGTATAATAGGCTAAATGGGTTATCATGTCATCACACGTGCAAAATCTTCCTATCAAGAGATGGAATTTAAAAATTATGAACTACCATTTTGAAGGAATGAGGTGGTTTAAATTATGAAGGATGAAATAAATGGGTATCCCAATCTTATTTCATATAGTTCAAACCTATCCTCTTTAGAACCACTATCTATATATCTCGACTCTACTATCACTGTGTCAATTGGGGGAGATAGAGAGTGGTTATAGCCTATCTCATGTTCTATGGTGAAAGGATAGGATATTGTATGTAAAAATTTAAGGTAGGGAGGTCTCATAGAGCTAATGGTACAAATTATTGAGCAAAATGCTAACATGGATCAAGACTTTATCGCTAGATGGAATAAACACATAATGGTGATGAAGGGTATAAATATTAAAATCATGAAGGATGTCATATTAGAAGCCATTAGCATGTCTTGTAAAGTGTAAAAGGCCTATGAGGATCAAAACAAGAGCCATGAAATCCTTCAACACTTATTCTACATAAATGAGTTCATGAAAATAGATAAGAAGGGTTTTCCCCAAGTGGATCTCCCATGACATTAGCTATATGTATTCCTCTAGGTGATGAGAAACATGACTATAGAGGGTAATTATACCTTAATATTTCCTCATAACTTTGTATAATTAAACCACCTTTTAGGTTATGATATTAGCCTACCATTTTACCTAATAAAGTCAGTGGAATGCATAACCCTAGCCCACCAAGTCTATGAGTCCAACCCCATTCTACATCAAAGGATTATTCTACTAATAGTTAAGCATCATCAAAATATGCAAGGGAGGGAGGTCCTAACAACCATCTATTATTCCTACCCAATCTAGCATATCTAAAACCTCTACTAAAGACCTTCTACTTATGCTTTTTATTCACAAGCCCAAGCCAACCTTCCTAGATGAGGGTACTTGCATAGAGTCTACTAGGAAGGGAAAATTCCTTCTATTTTATGATCTAAAAATAATAAGGATCACCTCAATAACTTTAACAATATGGTGTAGGATATCAGTATGACCTTAGCTATCCTTATCCAATAGCAGAATGCCCTACATAGGCATGTAGACTTGAACATTCATTCTTTTGTCTAGTCCACTAAGCTAAATTGGTCCCCAATTAATAATTTTCTAAAGGTCATTTAGACCTCCCTACCTGGCTCCCCTAATTTTATCCCTATCAAGAAAACACCCCTATAGGTTCAAGGCTAGAAAAGGTCATGTATGATCCTCCCAAGTGTGTGTGTGTGCGCGCGCGCGCGCGCATGTGTGTGTGCACATGTGTGTGTGTGAATGTGCGTGCACACACACGCGCACGCGCGTGTGCACACACGTGTGTGTGTGTGTGCGTGTGTGCATGTGTGCGTGTGTGCATGTGTGTGTGTGTGTGTGTGTGTGTGTGTGTGTGTGTGTGTGTGTGTGTGTGTGTGTGTGTGTGTGTGTGTGTGTGTGTGTGTGTGTGTGTGTGTGTGTGTGTGTGTGTGTGTGTGTGTGTGTGTGTGTGTGTGTGTGTGTGTGTGTGTGTGTGTGTGTGTGTGTGTGTGTGTGTGTGTGTGTGTGTGTGTGTGTGTGTGTGCGCGCGTGTGTGCGCGCGCGCGCACATGTGAGTGTTTGTGTGTGTATCAATTTTTTTCTCAAGAGGAAAGTATAATGTAATATTTGGGTAATTATTGGTTAAATATCATATAATCATCATAGAAAAGATAATATTAACCATGAATTTTATGATTTAAAAAAATAAGGGTGTATGTATAAAATATTTCAACTTGTGGCACATTTCAATCCTAATTTTAAAAACAATATAAAATTAAAAAGTGTTTTCCAAGTGTTTATTATGATTTATAAAAAATATTTATATAGCAATATTTATTATTTCAAATAAAAATTATAAAATTTTCAAGATAAAGCTCAATTTGAACTCACCTCTAACCCAATATTAATTGGTAAAATAATCAAACTTTAATAATTTCTAGTAGAGTAGGGTTATTTTGTATGGAAAATACAACATGAAAAATAATAAAAATAAATGCCAAATGGTTCAACCAATAAAATAAAAACAATATTTTAAAAAAATGGAATCTTTAAAAAATTTAAAACTGTCAAGGAGACCCCTTACTCTTGTCTTTTTTGTTATGATATTTCCCCTAATGGTATTATAAGGAATAAGAAATGGCTTAGGTTTAAAATCTCCCCAAGTGCATGATATTCATTGGGTTATTCAAAAGTTTCTTGATGTAGGAGAATTAAGGGTATATAGGAAATCTTCCATCACAAAAAATAGATAAGAGTTTGGTTAGATTTCAATAAAGAGTCTCAAGGTAAATTTATTAGTTTAAAAAAATCCTTGGGCTAAATCAAGGAGGCCATAGAGTTCATCTTGGATAAATTTGATTCCATGAAGTTCCATGATAATAATAACGAAAATGGACCACCTTCAATTTAATTTATAAGGCACACAATGGCTATACTAAAAATCCTCAGTGTTCACAATATTCATGGAAGACATAAAATACATAGCCATAATGTAGATCACAAACCTTTAATGACATTAATAAGCCTTCAAAGATTTAAAAAACTTCATTATGGACTGATCAACTCAATAAGTGGATTAAATAAAATTCATGGATATGCAACCCCATAGAACATAGAATTATATAATTTTATGTATGGTGCCATGGAATTATTAAAAAAATCACACATAACATGGATTTATTAAATTTCATACATGGAGTCCACAGAGTGTATAGATCCATAGAATGGAGTTCATAGAGATCATAGAAGGAGATTCAATAAGTTTAGTGACCTTGAGAATATACCATGAAATCAACCATTCATATATTCAACCTTCCATGTAATAATCTATCTTAGTAAAGTCCCATGAGATCACAAAGTCTAAAAATATTAAAGAAAACCTATGGCATGTAAGGTCATAGAGTCACAACGTTAATAAAATTCCATAGACTTCATTAAAATTATGAATTTCACAAGATCATGAGAGTCTATGGATGTGACAAATTTTATAACATGATATGTTTTTAGGTTCATTCATTCCAAAAGTTCATGCAATATTAGTCACATGGTGGATTTGATAAATCCATAGATCTACGTAATTGAGAAATATTATGGAGGTTACAATGCAAATTAATGTATGAATGATAATTATGTAGTGAAATTTATAAATTCATGGATTCAAAGGATGCATAAAGGTATTAATTACTTTGAATGCCACAAATATATTCAAGACACCAATTTTTTTATTAGAAAACACCAAAATGATGTAGTTTTGGTCTTAATCAAAAGCTCTTGATGAGACATTTCAATTAGTAGTGGTTACATGGTAGGAAACCACTTATGTGGCTGAATTTTAACATATGAATATATCATAACTATTTTCAATCAAGGTCACAAATGTTAAAAATAAGTGAGATAGAAAAGGTCAATGATTATTGAAAGGAAAAAAATACAATGACCAAGAGAATAATAAGTAATATATTTTCATAAAGAGGAAGGTAAAAAAATGATAATAATAAATATTACTAATAAAAAAATATGGCCACAACAAGAGATAGGGACAATCAAAGAGCAAAATAGAGGAGGCCATAAAATAGAGAGATGTCTTAAAGCCAAATTTTTTTATAGTATCTACAACTCATTCATGTTTTATTATAAAAACCTAGAAAGGATTATAGAGATATTATGGAGATTGAAGGTATATATTTCACTAAGGCTTGGTTTAAAATATTAATAGATAAATAAATAAATAAATAAATAATTTTTGTTTTATTTAATGTGACTATGGCTACATGACCAAGGGCATCCATTCACTATGATCCCATATCATGAATATATAAAGTATTATTAGAGTAGTCCAATTGAGTTTTATTATAGGTGTGAAAAATAACTGCAAGTAAATAAGACCCATGTAAAAAAGTGTGATACTCATGTTGAGTCATTTAAAATTTGTGAAAGAGAAACATGCATTAGAGTGACTACAAAATTGTTATAGATATGAGAGAAGTTATTAAAATTAAGAGAGTTGTGTGAATAGGTGAGATAATATTTTTTGAGTATAATTTAGGTTGTGAAGGATATTTTTTCTTGAATCAGTTTTAATTTTTGAAATATAATCTTGCATAAGAGGGAGTAAAAGTGTGTTTTAGGTGTGTGAGAAGTACATCTAGAGTAAATAAAGTGCGAGAGTAAATTTCATTATTATACCAAATTTTATGAAAGATAATATTGATTGAATCAATTATAGGTGTAAAAAAGAATCCTATTCATGGATAATAAATGGTACTCAAAATTATAAAAGAACTAGGAATAGAAGACATACCAAAGATGTTGAAGGAAACCAAAGTGATATTTGATCTGATGGAGAATACACAAAGTGGTAAAAGTGTTGCAAATATGAGTGAATATGAAGAATAAAAAATCATGATGTGGGTTTCAACCTTTAAATAAAGATTATATACTTTGGAAATAATCCAAGTAATAAAATACAATAGACTAACAAATGTCAAAAAAAATTAAGAGGTAAGATCAATTATAATGTTTTATTTTATGGAAAAATTATCCTAAAGAATCTCATGAAATAGATAGCTGAGTTAAAGAATTTATTTGAATAGGATAATATTGAATACCCCATGAGGGTAAATATTACAAGTAAAAAATATATGTGGAAGTTTATTTTTGTGTTGGAGATATATCCAAGAGAAAATATAATGGAAAGGAAATGAAATAAGATAATACATAGTTTGGAATAGATGGTTTCTAAGTTTATGCATTATGTTGTGTATTAAAAATTATAAAAATAATCATGGAAGAAGTTCTAAGTTTAGATAATTAAGAGGAAGTATAATAATATTATATCAAGAAGTAATAAGAGGGAAATTTTCCATGTGAGCAGCTCAAATCTATTCATAAAAATAACAAGGATAAATATATGAGTGAAGAGAATAAGACTTCCATGAAATACAATTGGAGAGAGAGATATCCAAGTGAGAAGATAAAATATATTTTCAAGAATATAAAAGAGATAAAAATATCTAAACAAACCATAGAGGAATAAATATTCATGGAAGAGTATGCAAAGTTTATAGATTGTTCATCTAAAGAAAGAGACCTATTAACGAATGATGGGAAATATTTCATGGTATGCCATAAGAGAGAAGATGATGAATTATCATTGGATGTATTTTTAAATGTGTCTACTTTTTCTCATTTTCAGTAAAGGAAGTTTGAGGGAAAAAATAAGAAACTAACATTTCCATGAAGGAAATAAATTAGGTGGTTGACGTGCATGTTAATACACATGCATATAGTATGGTTGAAGACCATCCATGTGAAGATTAAGAAACTAGAGGAAAAAAAATTAGGAGAGGAAAACTTCGGATATTATTTATAATGGCCTTTGGGATTCCATGATAATTAAAATCTATTAAAGTAATGTGATAAGTAGATAATATTTGGGAGACATGTATTTGAGCCATGAAATAGTGTTTCTGAGACCTATAAATTCACTTAATGTGGTTGATTCATGTGTAGGTCAAAAAATGAAGGAAAAAGAAAAAAATAAGAAAAATTGTGATTCAATCCCACATACTCATATGTATGAGATGATGAGATAATGATTGTAAAAATATATATATTACTTGTAGTAGTTAAATTTGGGATAGAATATTATTTTAAGAGAGATGGGAAAATAGTGGAGAGATGAAAATTTTCACTCATGTGACATTAAGTTCTTGAATATCTTATGAGGGGTCCCTTGATTTGTAATATGAGTAGCATACTTTATCCATGTTTGTAAATCATGTTCATGTACCTAAGTAATATATTTTATGATCTTAAATTTGAAGGGATACCATATGTCAATGATGGCCTCATAGGAATCAAATAACAATCACAAAAATGTTAAATTTAAGTTTATGAATCATTGGGTTTGATGAGATTAAATTTGATAGCCTCATGGAAATCAATGATAGCCTTAAAGATATCAAATAAAGGTCATGATAATGTTAATTTTAAGTTCATAAAGTCCTTTTGGTTCAAATATCTTGGATTTAATACACTCCATTTGATCTTCGATCCCACTTAAGCATGGACCATTGATTAAGATCCAGGTAGATGCACACCATTGGTTCTTGAACTCATAAAGTATATCAAGTCAACTCAAGATCATGACATAAAGATTAGACTAATAAAAAATCATAATAAAATAATTCCCTTTGAATATAATGGTCATAACCTAAGGTTTTAGCCTAAGGTTCTATTTTATTAAAAAATACAATCAACCTTAGGATAAAACTTAGGTTAAGTCCAAATTTTAATGCATATGGCTCCTTCATTATCAAGCTCAAATGTAGGAGTGCCACATGATGGATCTATGGGGATCTCAACATTTTGAATTTTTAATGCCAAGTTCATTCTGTTACATCTACTATGTGTGAGTAATCATAAACCATTGATCATGATCCAAGTGGATTCTTACACTTTATTAGCTCCTTTCATATATTGAAGCCATAACATAAGTTTTATCATAAGGTTTCATTTTATTAGTAAATATAACAAGACCTTAGGGTAAAACATAGGCTAAGTTTTTGTTTGATAAAAGGGACCCTTAAACCTTACCAATGATCTCATGCCATTTGTTCCTTGATCTTACTTCAGTGCAGATCATTAATCATGATCCCAAGGCTATTACAAGATTGGTCTAATAGATAAAATCTTTGAGTTCATCATGATTCATACACTTCATCTAATTATTTTTCATGATGAATTGAAATTAATTGGATATACAAAGAAATGAGGTGCTTAAATTATGATGCAAGTTAATATAAGAACTTAGTCTAAAGTTTTAAGATTAAGGTCTTGTTCATGTTGATAAATAAGAATAAGGCCTTAGGGTTATGAATTTAGGATAATAATATGAAAAAGGTACCACACTAATGTGAAAGACCCTAAAAATATAAACATTAGACCACATTAAAAACATAGGGGATGGACGGGGACAAATAAAAAGGGGACCAAGCATGATTTTTAGGCTAAGGTTTAGTTGTGTTGGAAAAACATGACCAAAACATAGCATGAAAATTAGGATTTAGTCTAAAGTTGATCCAAAATGGTCCCACCAAATCTACTCCCACCAAAATTGAATTTGAATCGAATGTCTAAGCTAGGATTTATCGAATGAGTTTTTCATCGCATGAATCTAACTATGAGTTATCATAAATTCAAGGCTAGTTAAATTCTAAATATGGTTCATTTGTAAATTTCAAGAATAATCTCTAAGAAACCCCATGAAACCTACAACTTAAGACACAAGGATAAAACATTATAAACATTATGCAACGTTAAAACAAAACCATGAATAGATGGGCCAATTTCATCAGGCATGGATGATCTTCAAATTATAATAAAGTGAAAAATATCAAGCTTTTAGTGTGAAGGTTCAAATTAATTTCAAGGGTCCCTATTTTTTATAAATGGGGGTATGTTGAACTCAATAAATGGTGAATTTTATGGGAAACCTAGTAATATTTTATAACTTAGAGACTCGGGTTCAAACAGACAACTAGGTCATTCATCCCACTTGATCAATGTCATTATCAAGGTCAGTTCATGGGTGAAACAAACCCTATACATGCAAAATTAGGATCAAACATCAAGACATAGCCATGTTGTGCTTGTTATTTTATTCCAATTATTTTTTTTCCATGGGATTCAGGTGAAAACTTCCAGGTTTCTTGCCTTTAATAATTAACATTAACTTGGAGCATGTTTAGATATTCATTAAGAACCATGTTTCTAGTTTAAAGAGGGTTTGGGCATTGCTCTATTTCTAGCCAAGCATCTATATACCTAATATAGATGCCTTTTGATCCACTCAAGGCCTTTCTCAATTTCCATCTAGGCATCTATATCCTTGGTGGAGATTAACAGAATCAACTTTGCTTGAAAAGCTTTTGATTTTGCAATAAGTTTTTATTTTTTGTTTTTTTTGGATATTTTAGGCTTTCAGCTAAGGTTGGGAACTAGGGTATCCATATTTAAGGATTTTATCAAGTGTCTAATCCATAGAGAGTCACATATGGTTTCAACCTTTCTCCCAAGAAAGTATCTTTGTTAAGTTCAAGCATGACTATACCTTAATAAATTGAACTTTCATTCCACATGTAATACTTCTTAAAACTAGGTTTAGTTCAAGACATTTTTAAAGGTCTTATGGAATGGTTAACCTATTTATAGTTCCTTAATATTTTATTCAAATCATAACATCAAGATCAAATCTAAAATCCATGGTCAACATATGTCAGAGGTTCAAACCAACATTTTTGAACTTTTGGAGTTTCAAACAAATTAAGGAAATTTGAGCAGAGGATTGTCTAAAAAGACTTACTAAAAGCAAGGAACAAACCAATAAGAAACAAACACATAATATAAAGAAACAAAGTAAGAATATAAAAGGAATAAAATAAATATATACATACTTATGTACAAACAAGGGACAAGAAGATAGAGATGAAGGAAACTAACTAGCCTACCTACATTAACTCTAACTATCTTATAGATTTACTCCATGAAGACCTTGGGAAGAGAAGTAGAGAAATAATGCTGGAGATATTATCCATTGGTGGGTAATGTGAAATATGATCCTTATATATCTTTAAACTTAAAGGTGTTATCTCCAAGTTTAGATGCAATCTAATAGGGACCAATCCACATAGGTGTGAACTTGTTATTTTTGCCCTTGGGCTTAGATGTTTTATCCCAAAGAAGAACCAACTCTCCTTGTCTAAACACCTTGATCCTTAATATCTTGTCAAACCACCTCTTTAATATATTTTCATCCCTTCTAAAGTTAGAAAATTCTTCCTCTCATGCGTCTTCCATCTGAATGATTTCCAACAACCTTGAGTTTGTAAATTCTTTATCCTCCTCCATATATTCTAGCATAAACTTGTAAGTTTGTATCTTGAGTGTGATTGGGAATATGGGATCTTGGCCATATACCAATAAGAATGGAAATGATTTAAGATCCTATTTGAATCTTGTTCTATCTACCCAAAGGGAATACTTGAGAAGCTTATGCCATGTTTTAGGTTTGTCTACATCAGACTTCTTAATGGCTTTTATCAAGTTTTTATTCATTGACTTAGATACTCCATTACCTTGAGGATAATGGTTAGATGAAAGCTTGAGAATAATTTTTTTGTCATATACCCACTCTATCATTTATATGTATAAGAATTATAACCCATTTTCACATACCAAATAAATTTTAGTCCCAAATCTAGTGCATGTGTTATTTTCTAAAAATTTGATTACTTCTTATGTCCTACATCATTTGATGGATACTACTTCAGTCTACCTAGTGTAATAGTTAGTAGCTATCAGGACCTACTTGTGACCTTATGATGAGTTGGTGTTGATTATCCCAATAAATTATAATCCCCATTGGGTAAAGGTTTGTCAATCATGACTGCTTGTAAAGGCATTTCTATCTTTAGTTCATTAGTGTTGAAGATCAGGTATGAATGACATTCACTTACATGTTTATGATCATCTTTGAAGATGTTGGGATAATAGTAGCCAATCCTAAGGATTTTATGAGATATTATTATCCTAAATGGATACCCACTTCTAAAATTGTCATGGAAAGTGCTCATTACCTTAGTAGCTTATTCCTTAGAAATGCATCTTAGGTATACACCTTCAAAGTTACTTCAGTGCATGACTCCATTTCTGATGAGGTAGTGAGATGCCTTGAGCCTTAGATATTTATTTTTCTCCCTAGTTATCCCTATATCACAAGTTCCATTAATTATCAAGTGAACAATAGAGTCATAAAATTCATTAGCTTGGAATCTTTGATGATCAACCTGCATAATAGTTAACTTAGGGCTAGTATTGGCAATCATTTGAATTAGATCTTGAAATCTTAAAAATTCTGTAGTCTTTATCTCTATGTCATATTCTTAAAGAATAGACATCCACTTACCTCTTCACTTTCCAAGTTCACATTGGCTTAGCATTAGATTAGTGGCTAGATCTGGTAAAATGGCATGCACTTTGTTCTTGAGAATGTAGTGCCCAAATTTATTGATAGATTTAACTAATGAAAAGGATTATTTATCAATTAAAGGATAATTTAACTCAATATTTTTCAAATTAGTGCCCAAAAAATCAATTGAATGGTCAAATCTTTCTATTTTTTGAGTTAAAACAATAGTAATAGTGTGGTCAAAGGAGAAAGAGTACATGTAAAAATCCTCTGAAAAGTAAAGACTTTTCAATATTAGAGATTGAATAATTACACTTTTGATGTCCTCAAAGGCCCTTTTGGATTATTTATTCCATGATAATTTAGCATTCATCTTCAACATATCATTCAATAGTTTGACAATTTATGCAAAGCCATAAATGAATTTCTTCACAAAGTTTATTTTACCAAAAAATGATTTCAATTATTTTTTACTATTTGGAGGGTCTATCTTGGATATGGCTTCCACTCTTTTAGGGTCTATGGAAATTCCATCCTTAGTGATGATATGGCCTAACATTTTACCTTCATTAATACAAAAAATTATATTTTTAGGGTTAAGGGAGATCACATACCTTCTGCACCTTTCAAATACTTGTTGTAGGTACATGAAATGGTCTTCTATGTTATTAGATAATATAGTTAGATCATCCATGTAAATTATGATGTGCTCACCAATCAGGGCTTAGAAGGCATGGTCCATGGCCCTTTGAAAAATTTCTCCTACATTTATCAATTTAAGAGCAATTCTCTTGTATGCAAAGGTGCCCCACTTAATTTTGAAAGTTGTCTTCATTTTGTCTCCTTAGTCTACAAATGCCTAAGTGTATCTTGAAAAACCATTAATAAAATACATCATGGCTAATCCAAAAACAATTTGCATTACCTATTCAAGAGAGGAAAGAGGATAAATATCCTTTTTAGATGCTTTATTCAAAATTTTAAAGTCAATACGCAGTCTAATTTTACCATTGTACCAGACTAGAAACCTAGGTAGAGTGCCTAATGAGAAATATAATTCTAGCATCTAACAATCTTTTGACTTATTTGAAGATCATGGGTTCTAAGATAGGATTCAAAGGTCTTTGTATCTACCTAGAAGTTTTGCAATTATATTTGAGAGGTTTGGTATAGGTGATGAATACTGGGTCAAAAATCTTTAAGTCATCATAATACCAAGCTATGACATCTTTTTATTTTGTTAACAACTCTTTGGCTCTCTTATTTTTGGCACTAATATAGGCTTTTCAAATGTTAACCAACTGAGGTTGATCTTGATGTCCAAGAAACACTACATTGTAATCTTTTCAACATATTTTGGGAATCTTAGAAGCTTCAGCTATCTTATCTTGATCAAACAACCTTTTAGGCAATCATCCCTTTGGGGATTTTATTGTCAATCAACTGAATGACTTTGACATCACATATGCCTTCTGTAAATACATTTTCATCATCCTCATCAATTATTTGATCCTCAAATACTCTTGAATTAGTCATGAAGTTTAGGATTTGTTGGTCATCACTAAAGACCTATAGATGGTTCACATTATCTAGGATAGAAGGGCATGATATCAGCTCAATACTCATGTTTGGTGAATCTTGGTTAGGTAGGGGATTAGTTGTAGTATAATAAAGCTCATCAAAAACTTTATTTTATTTTCTAGGGATAAAAATAATATTGAATTCATCAAAAGATTCCACTACATCCCAAACTCTAAATTTGTACCTCTTGAGGTATGACAATTTGCACTGATACTTGCTTCTTACTTGATTTAATACTAGTTTTGAGTCACCATAAACTAGTAGTTCTTTGAATTTATTTCTAATGGAGAATTATAGATCTAAGATGAGAGACTCATATTCTACAAAGTTATTAGTGTATGGAAACTTGAGTCTATAATAAGCATGATATTTCTTACCAATAGGCTTAGTTAGAACAATGCCTACTCCAAATCTAACTTTACACTTAGCCCCATGAAAATGGAACTTCCATAACCTAGGCATAACATTAGAAGGTTTAGGATCACACACCTTGGTAATTTCTAGGGTGAAAACCCCGAAATCTGATTCAATTATGTTGACAATTTCATTAACAACATTGTACTCAATAATCATGTGCTTCATGCTTGGCTCCATTTTAACTTTGATCTAGTTTGGAACTCCCTTCCAAGGTAGACATAGGTGTGAATAGTCTATGGACATATATCCATTTAAATCTTTTATCCATTCTCTATTCAAAAGTAGTCCATATTCATTAGGGATATCTACTACTTGGATATATATAATTTGTTTTAACCTTGGCTCAAAGGCTAATTGTATGTGGGAATTTAATAATTATCTAACCACCTTGACCCTAGACTTATCTAATTAGGTAACAACCCTATCAGACTTAATGAGGGTCAAGCCTAATTACTTATAAACACTTATATGCATAATATTTGTAGAAGCACCAAAATCCAACAAACAGTTATGCAAGTTTTTACCAAACATTTTGATTGTAAGTAAGAAGGGTGGGGACTCTATTTTTTCTTTATACATATCTACATTTAAATTATTAGTCTTGGAAATTTCTTTGGATTTCTTAGATAGGTATTTCAGCAATAGATCTCTCTATTCTATGATTTATGTCAGTTCATACAAGGTAATATTAGCTTTGCTTTTTTCCATATCTTCTACAATGTTATAACCAGTTCAATTAGAAGAATTGGAAGTATCAGTGTTAGGCTTAGAAGTACTTCCCTTTGGAGGATTTGTATTATTATTTTAAGTGGTATCTAAAGTAGTACCAAAGTTGTTTGGAGGAGTAGTAGTAAAAGGCTTCCTCTATTCTCTACTTCTCAGAGGATATGTCTTCTTCAAGAACTATTGGAAGGCATGAAATTATTTAAGAACATCATCAAGCTCATTATCTTCTTGGAAGGGGAAATCAAACATTTCCACCATGAAGGTCTACTTAGCAAGCTTGGATCCTGAAGTACCTGAACCATTATCTTTGTTAGGCACTACCTCAAAAGTGTCAAAATATTCTTGAAATGCTTTAAAAGCTTTACAGAATTTAATGAAATCAATTTCATTATGCTTAGTAGTATAATGGACCCTACAATAATCAGGAAAAAAATATCAATAAGATTAATATCCATAGTCTTCTTTTCATAAGATGGTTCACTATTCTTATTTTTTTGGAAACTATCATTATTAAACCTATTATTGGGTATATTAAATGTTTGGAAAGAGAAGTTTCTACAAGAAGTTTCTCTAGCATTACCGGCTTTCTTTTTTAATTGAAGGAAGTAAGTTCTTAGTTTTTGGACCATTTTTAGAATGGACTCATTCTCACTTTTGGGGGTTTCTAAATTTTTAACTTGGTTGTTATTGGTACTAGTGGCTAGTAATAAATCTCTTCGATCAGTTGCATTAAATCCATTATTAGCAGGGTGGGTTCAAAACACAACATTTTTGTTAGGAGCAACATGTCTTAGAGGTAATTGGTTTAGATTTGGGAGTTGGTTCAGAGTAAGCACATTCTAATTATTACTAGGAAAGACATTCAAGGTAGGCATATATGGGTTAACATTAGGAACATAGTAGGCCATCCATCCTTGAGGTTGCATTTGGTCATTAATGATCATAGCCTTAGCATAAGTTAAAGCTAGTGTGTTCATTGGACCTATATCCCTCTTTATGAATACTGAGGTCATGAGATCAAGAACATCTTTGTATATTAATAAGTATAATACCTGATAAAGTTTATAAGGGTAAATGGTTCTAATGTACATCTTTTGGAACCTAGTATTTAAATCTCTTATAGGTTCATTGACATCCCTTTTTAGGTGGTAAATTTTTGGTATATGATATAGGGCCTAATTTTTTTACCAAACTGGTCAAAAAAGATGTTAAACTCATCCTAAGTGGTAATCCGATCATCAAGAAGTTTCAAAAATCACTCAAATGCAATATATTTTAAATGTAAAAGGAAACAACCTACATGTTACATCTTCATGAGTTACATTTAATAATCACAATGTTACCTTAAATGATTTAACATGTTATTTTACTGTTATAATACGACTAGGACTGAAAGTTACCAAATAATTTATAAGATTGTGAGGAAGGTCATGAGCTCCACCTTGTATGTTGATATGATAACTTCACAACCAAGCCATACCTTTATGAAAGCTAAACCTATGAGTACCTTAAAGTGGTAGAATTGGTAAATACATTAAATTCTTACATCTACCTTTGTCTTGTTTGGCTCTCATATGGACTTACAAATCCAGTAAAGGCTCTCTTCTCTCAGAGTGTGACCTTGTCCAGATTATTTGTAGTTCCATCTGGAGAACTTTGGATTTTGTTTGAGATATGATGTGTCAAACCAACCTTTATAAAGAATATGACTCATATTTTCACAATAAGCTAATTTTGTAAAGATATATGTATAAAATAATAAAATGGAATCAAATTTTAACTAAGTTAACTGAAAGATGTGTTAAATTATACAAATCTGATTAACCTTTACAATTATAAACCCAAATGAACCTATATTTGTGAAATATCTATCAATATTTGATCAAAAAAAGCTATTCTAACGTCAAATATTATGGATTCTCAGATCTGAAGTTATCTTTACTATAACTAAGCATCCATCCTCAAAGAAATTTGATCTTTATCTAAAAGAAGCAAAAATATTGGTTGAAGACCACAAAGATTAGTGATATTTATGCTTTTGAGTAAGTAATTATGTAAATGTGTAAAGATAACATCATATTTTGATTAAAAAATAATAAGATGAGAAAATACCCATCAAAATCACAAAGATGCCCTCCTTCTAGTACCAATGGAACTCAACTTGTTGATACCCCTAAGTGTATCATAGGTGTTTTTAGTGTTTAAATAACACTTCTCATTTTATAATTTTGAGAATTAAGAGTATGAGTAATAGGTTTCATTAATCTATTCAATTGTGGTGAAATAGAGGTAGAACAAATTAAATTATTCCATAAATTTATATTGATTGGTGGTTAGGAGCCACCATTGTCCTTAATATTTGAAAATTTTGAAGCATCTATGATAATATTAGTGAATTATGATCAAATTTCTACACCAAACTAGCCTAAGTGAATATTTATAATGACATCTAAACTAGAGTGATTTGATTAAAGAAAGAAGCAAAAGGAAGGGTATGACATAAAGAAAGTATGTAATTATTGATCTTTGCCTTAAACACCATGACAAGGTTTTAATTTCAACTAAACATGAATTTAATAAATATATAATATAAAGGTAAAATGCTCAAACCACACCATATACCTAGCAAATATCTAAGGAAAACATGAAACAATACAAGTATGAACTAACTTTGCCTTAGAGGTTTACTGTTACATTCAAATATCATTTACACATCCTACTATAGAGAAAATAAAAAAATCAAAGTATAATAACATTCAACTAATCTAGCACAAATTAGAAACCCTATATCAAAGATGCACATTTTGAATTCATAAAAACCATTCAAATTCAAGACATAGGATAAGCAATTGAGATAGAATCCATGTAATAATTGATACAAACAAATTTGGACAAAATTTTTAGTATTTATTGCTTATAATAATTGATCAAAATTATACAATATTTATCTCAAAACTCCCTCTCTTTACAAAATGGTAATACTTCCTTTTATAGGAGACTTAGGCAGTATATCAGTGAGCCATAAGATTGCACATGTACAAAGATAAGGACAATCATCCTTCTTCACAGTTTTAGAATACATTTCTCTTTCCAAAATAGATTTACCTATACAAAAGTATGCTAAAAAACTAGCATATGCCTTTTCAAAAGAATGTTCCATGTTCAAATATTACAATGTTTTACATGGAATGGAATATCATTTAACTAGTGGGTCTTAGGTTCAAGGATTCCTCTACTACTTCTGAATAATCTCCATAAACCTTTGATGTTGTTCACTAACTAGCTCCAAATCAATAGATAGTTTTAAGAGATAATCATATTATTGATCAACCAAGTCATCAAAGTCCCTGTCATTTCTTCCCATGGCCTCCTTAATTCTCCTAGCTTTAATAATCTTCTCTTTATCAATAGAGAGCATACCCATGAATCAAATATTATCACTTCTAGATTGGGCTTGAATTTTGTCCCTCACTTATTTCATAACTAAAGTATCCCTATGATTTTACTCATCATCATCATCAATGATACCTAGGGAGATGGATTTTGTAGGGTTGATTAGCATGGTTCCAAAGAATTATTTGATTCTAGATATCAACTCTTTATCATCCTTTAGGAGTCTATCTAAGATCTTTGACCAAGTACTCAATATTTGAATTTTATCAACAATTATCCCAAATATTACATTGAACTGGGCTAGGCTAATGGTTTTGAGTCTAAGAATCCTACCCTCAATTGGTATGTTGACAAGCTCCTTTATTTTGTCTTTAAAATCTTGCCACTAGGTCATTAATTCTTTGGCTATTACATTTCACTGGGCCAATGCATCTTGTCTCAACTTCATAAACTTCAAAGAGTCAAACATGTCATAGAAATATGCCTCAAACATCTTTATCATTACATCAGGGATCGACAAGATAGCTTATGTCTCTAGATTCTCTTTTTATTTCTCTAGGTTCTCTATCTTTTTCTTCAATCCCATGATACCTATTTTGAGTTGAGTTGAATGAGCATCAGTTATTCCTTCTATGTCATCCTCATGAATTGGATGAAATTACATCTAAACTCAGATGGGATTTAAACTAATAAATGGTTCAACCTTCTAAAATGTGAACTCTTCACTTCCAACCATGGTCTTATTGGTGGTCACCCTCTCCTATCCTACTATTTTTGGATTGAATTTAACACTAGTTGGTGATTGTGTGACTTTTTTAGGTTTAGGGACCTCCATATATGTGTTAGTTGAGACTCCTAAAGTGTTTATTTATGCATATTTTGGTTCCCTAGAGGCAATTAATCTTCTCTCTTCCTCTTATTTCATCAAAGCTAATATTCATGGCTTGACGTCATCATGAACATCAATGTGGACTATTTGGGTCATGGCCCATGAGTGAGATAAAGTAGGAATATTTTGCATCTTCATATAAATGAAACATTTAGGGATAACTGGTCCATGAATGGGGTATTTATCATTGAACAAGTTGACCTCACTCATGGGGTGGGTGAAGGTTAACTTAGGATTATTTTCGCAACTAGGACCAATGCCAACTCAACTTTCCTTTTGTGTAGGGGTGTTACTAGAACTAGGTGAAAATAAATTCCCTTCCCTCTATATTATTCTACATCTTAAGCTTGGGCTTAGGGTTCCTTCATTTTTTCTTCCTCTTCTTCATGTGACCCATATGCCTTGATAAGCACCTTAAGTTTATCCTTCACTATCTCATCAGGTTATAATGCAACTATATCTATGAAATATATTGGAGACTCTAGTATTTTAAGTGGGGCTAAAGAAGATCCTTCCCTAGGTCTCTCTTCTAATTTATCTTTACTAGGTCCTTGTGTCACTTTTGTTTGGGGTTGTTATAGTGGTTGGTCTAGAGGGGGCCTAGAAGAGGGTTCAACAAATAAGTGGTATTTTAGGGGTCCCACTTGCAAAATATCTTAAGGTGGCTTGTGATCTCTAGTTATCCTAGCCTAAATATTGATGTTATACCTCTTCAACCCAGCTAATACCTTTGAGAAATTAGAAGCCTTGATGTATAGTGGGTCATGGACACTGGGCTGATGTTTATAGGCTATGCTTATGGTTTTGGACTCCAAATGTTTGGTGACCCTATCACTATAGTCCCAATGCCTCAATTCATCTTTATATAGGTTAAATGAGTCCCTATGTCTATAAATAACATTCACATGATCTCAAATTTGAAACATAATTCTACTAATTATCAAAGGAAAGGGATGGAGGAGACACTTTCTTTTCTCCTTGGAAAATCCATCTATACCATGAAGAATTTAGTAGGAAACTTCATGTTCTTCTAGTTTTGTGGACACATAAATGGGTAACCTATAAGTCTATGTGAAATAACCTTTGATCCTTACTACTATGCAATCTGGGTAGAACCATATATCCCATATTAACTCCATACATTTCTCAACCAAGGGGCTAAACTTTCTCATGGGGATCCCTATGGTGGAATCCACTAGAGTTGGATAAACACAATCACAAATGAACTACATATTATTTATGTACTTAAATATGTGAATCTTGGAATAATGATGGGAGATAGTAGGTCTCCCATGAAGTTACCAATTATTAATTTTTGGGATCTTGGTGGAGGCCAAGAAGGCATCAAGTAGATAGAACATCATGTAGAAGTGGTTTTTGGTTTTCAGTTTCATGGTTGTTAACTTGATTTTAAATAGATATTAATCATCTCACCTAATGTGGGAGTGATTCCATTCTCAACCATGAAGTAAACATAAGGAACTATGAATTTATCAATATGTGTGGTGGAGAGGGATCTAAATAATCTATTCAATAAGTTCATAATTATCCTAATCCCCTCCCTAAATTGGACAAATAGGACCTTCCTTGTGGGGTCCT
The DNA here is from genome assembly GCA_037957365.1 of Torreya grandis. Lineage (NCBI taxonomy): Eukaryota > Viridiplantae > Streptophyta > Pinopsida > Cupressales > Taxaceae > Torreya > Torreya grandis. Next base: position 692,845 of record JARHVA010004401.1, read on the forward strand.
AAATTACTTGGTTCCCAATAAGCAACCATGGGGCAAATATTGTGTTTAAGTTATCCTTTCTAGTCCACTCTTTAATGGTGGGCAAGTATATATAGGGATTAAATAGTTTATAGTAGTTCTCAAAATCAAGGGGGAAATATATTCTATTTTCTTAAAACTATGCTAATGAATTCTCCAATCTTACTCATTTTTAGAATCTTTAAAAATAGAAGCAAGGAGATTGATATGGTGTAATACCTTAGGCTTTGTGGTAGCATAGTGGAGGCTAGTCATCTGGATAGAGTAAGAGCTTGCATCTCCTTAAGGTCTAAATTTTTTTGAACTAGTTATTATTCTTGATGTTTAATGCTATAGTATCTAGGTCCATGTCCTTAAAGAATTTTCCACCATTATCTAAGTTTAATTATAACTCTATTTAATCTATTTATTGATGTCTAAAAGCTACCATGGTTATGAGGATTTAAAATTGTTCACCAGTGGATTGCAAGTTATCTCTAGGTTAGCTTGTTCCTTTCTAGATTTCAATTAAACTCTTCTCAGTTTGATTGTGATTAATCTGAGTTTAAATTAGAGATTTTATGGATGCTAATTTTTTTTTGAAACTTTAATGGTGATGGATACTTAGAAATAGGATCATTCGTGTCTTGTTTTTTATTGAGACCCACACCTTTATACCTTGGCCTTTTCAATCACACAAAATCTTTAGTTTTGTCATTTTATGCTTGTGTGGATCCACATGGTGTCCATTTGATAGATTTTGTGGAATTTTTCATAAATGCCTTAAAAGAACTAGTCATTTCCATTTAAAATTCAGATTTTCCTTTATTTCATTATATCTTTACCTAAGGATCAATGTAGACCATTGATTGTGATCCCGAGTTTTGATCACTATTAGTCATTTTATGTTGGCCCTCATAATTGTGCCCCTTGGCTCCTTCACATGCCTCTTGGGTTTTGTGGTCCATCAGTGAACATGCATTCATCATGTGTTAATATTATGGGCCCTCAAGGTCTCATTGAATAGTCTCCATTGATTTTTCTCTATTTGATCAATCTATCCCACTAAAGTACATACTATTGATTACTATCTGAGTGGATGCATGTCATTAGTCTGATGGATCAAATGTTTTAGATTCTTTAGGTATTTTTACTTCATTTGATCATCCTCCATGATGAAGTGAGAGCCATTGATCTTAAAAAGATCATAACCTTGAATTAGCATCGAGACAATGGAAGGGACTTAGGCTAAATAGTTTAGGCTAAGGTTTATTTTGTGTTAATAAACATGACATAAAATTTACTCTAAAATATTTTAGCTTAAGTTTTTAGAATCCATGTAAAAGGGACCTAGGTGAAATATTTTAGGATAAGAATAATTTCATGTTGATAAACTAAGTAAATTTTAAGTTAAAATATGTAAGATAAGTCTTAGAATTCACCTAAAGGGGGCCCAAATAATAAGGGGTTTAACTACTAGGTTTTAACCTAGTGTTTTATCATATTAATAAACATGATGAAACCTTGGGTTAAAAGCATTTTAAGCTAAGTATTTTTTCACATAGACCTCCTAGAATAATACTTAATATAATTCTCTATCCAAAGGTTTATTTTATTTAAATAAAGGTAATTGGAACCTTATGAAATAGACTTAGACTAAGAATATACCTATAAATATTTAGATCACAATATCATTTTATCATTTAAAGTTCAAATATCATAAGTGATTGAATATATTTTGAGGGTTCCCTTGATTTGTAATATGAGAAGAATAATTTTCCATGTTTTCAAATCATGTTTATGTGCCTAAGTAATATATTTGATGAGATTAAATTTGATGGCCTCATGGACGTCAATGATGGCCTCGTGGGTGTTAAATAGTGGTAATAAGAATGTGAAATTTAATTTTATGAATTATTTGGTGTGATGAGATTAAATTAGAAGCCTAAAAAACTTCAATGATATCCTTACAAACATTAAATGATGGTCACAAGAACATCAATTTTAAGTTCATAAAGTCCTTTTAGTGCATAGATCTTGGATTCAATATGCTCCATTCGATCTTTGATCCTACTTATGTTTATGTGTGGATCATTGATTAAGATCCAAGAAGATGCATTACATTGGTTCCTACAATCATAAAGGAGATTAAGTTAACTCAAGACCATGTCATAAAGATTACACTAAGATAAAATCATAATAAAATAATTCCCTTCGAATATAATTGTCGTAACCTAAGGTTTTAGCCTAATGTTTCATTGTATTAAAAAATAGAATGAACCTTAGGATAAAACTTAGGTTAAGTCAAAAATTTAATGTGTAGGTCTCCTTCCTTATCAAGATCAAAATTGAGAGTGCCATGTAGTGGCTCTACAGGCTCTCGATATTTTAAATTTTTAGTACCAAGCTAACTCCATTGGATCTACTATATGTGAGTAACCATGGACCATTGATCATGATCCAAGTGGATGCTTGAAATTTATTGAATCGTTTCATATATTGAACTTGTAGCATAATTTTTATCCTGAGGTTTCATTATATTAATAAATACAATGGGACCTTAGGGTAAAACTTAGGCTAAGTTTATGTTTGATAAAAGATGCCCTTTAAACCTTAAAAATGATCTCGTGTCATTCAATCCTTGGTCCTATTTAATAATGGATCATTGATCATGATCCTAGGTCTCTTATGAGATTGGTCTGATAGATCATATCTTTGAGTTCATCAAGCTTCCTATGCTCCTTTAGATCCTTATTCATGATGAAGCGAGAGTCATTGGATCTATAAAAAGGTGACATTATTAAGTTAGGATGTAGGTTAATATAGGAACTTAGGCCAAAGTTTTAAGGCTAAGGTCTCATTTGTGTTGATAAATATAAATGGGGCCTTAGGGTAAAGACTTTATGATAAGTATATGATAAAGGAAACCATTCTAAGATAAAATACCCTACAAATATAAACATTAGACAATGTTAAAAACATATGGAATGGAAGGGGGAAAATAAAAAGGGGACCAAGTATGATTTTTAGGATAATGTTTGGTTATGGTTTAAAAACATGACCAAGACTTAGCACAAAAATTAGGATTAATTCCAAAGTTGATCCAAATTATTCCCACCAAAATTGAATTCAAATCAAAGGTCTAAGATAGGGTTTCTTAAAGGAGGGTTTCATTGCATGAATCAAACTATGAGATATCATAAATTTAAGACTAGTAAAAGTCTAAATATATTTAATATATAAATTACAATCATGATCTATAATAAATCCCATGAAACCTACAACTTAAGATATGAGGATCAACTGTTAGCAAAATTAATCAAGGTTAAAACAAAACCATGAACAAATGGGCTAATTTCATCAAACATGGATGAGCTTAAAATTCTAATAAAGTTCAAAATATCAAGCTTTCAGTGTGAAGGTTCAAATTAATCACAAGGGTCCCTATTTTTCAAAAAATGGGTTATGTTGACCTCAAAAAATATGAATCACAACTCTCATAGTAAGTTATATGTGATTTTAAAATTTTATCCTTGAGTGACATAACCTTTATAGATAGATTTTGTACATGTTTTTATAGTTTATATATTGAATGCATCATGGTAACAAACTCATACATTGGTACAACCATAGTTTTAAGAGGTTCTTTTAAAGGTATTACTTTATTTCTCATTTCAAGTATAGGAGTACTAAAAGTAGAATAAGTTTCATTACTACCATTAATTAAATAATCATTGATCAAACAATATTAATTCATGCTAGTTATCAATTTTGGAATTTCATCAATAAATTAGGGATTATGATAAATATTTAATATATTATAAGCATCCAAAGAAGGAGTATTAACACAAGAATATATATAATTTACACAACGTCCATCATTTATTTACATAGTAATTTATTTGTGTATAAAATTTAGTAATCCATATTCATTAGGGGTATAAAATATTAAACATTAAATACATTAAAATTATTTTCATTTTCACATGGTCCAATATAGTTGAGATTAAGTTACCTTGTCCTTTCATAGATGCTACCATATATGGACACCTAAATTTTGTATTTGTCACTTTGAAAACATCAACTTTGAAGTACTTTGACATATTTGGATAATGCACATATATTTTAATCTTGAGCACACTTTTATTTTATCCTTCTACCCATATATTTATTTAAGATCAATTTGGTCTATACATGAACCTTTCATAATCCTAGACAAATATTCATCATATTTTAGATCCTCATTTTTCACTTTTAGGATATTATTAGAAAACCTTGATAGTGATAGTTTTAGATTAAGGTAAAAGTAGGTTTTGAAGGGACCCCAAAACCCTTTAACAAAAATTAAAAAAAAAAAGAAAAATCGAATACGTCCACCAGGAAGAACATTCCTAAAACCTACTGAAAAAGAACAACAAAATCAAGTTTTACAAGGACCTGAAACCAAAAACCTAAACCAAAAGAAGTACCCAAGTTTTACAGAGACCTAAAAACTCAAAATAAGTTTAAGACTAAGAACCAAGTATCAGGACCAAAAACAAAAACCAGTTAAAACATCCAACAATAAGGATCTGGATAAGAACAAAATCAACTAAGAAGACCCTAGTCTTCTATTGCAATTCTAAGATCATCTTAACAGCCTCCTTTCCAATCATAATATTATCTTGCATGGAGATAGTAGCTGAAGTAACAACATCTTGTAGGGCTTTCTTCCTTGAGCTCTGCCTAGTCCTTTTACTTGGACCCTCTAAGGATATTATTTCTTCATTTGCTCTTTTTCCAAGATTAGTTACAATAGCACAGATGTTGGATGTTACCTACTCCATCTTAGTTCTGCTTTCCTTGATAAGCATTCTAAGATTATTCTCATAATCTTTAAGTTTATTTGGGATATCCCTCATTTGCATCTCCATATGGTTGATTTTGATCTAATAAACTTCCTAATTGTGTTGCATTATTTCCACTTTCCTCTTCAGCCCCATTAATTCATTATAGATCAATGAATCAACTTAGAGCAATGAATCGCTAAAAAAAGAAAAACCACCTGGGAGACAGACAGGGCTCCTTGAACAAAGGACCTAGTCATCACTGTTTGGAAAAAAACTGACAGGGAAATCCCTTTTTCCACCGGTGACATGTAAATCATGCTGGGAGAAAGGTGAGTTTCAATTTTTCATCCCTGATCCCTTACTTGATTTCTTAATGTCATCTATGGAACTCACATTAGTAGGTAAATTTATAGGAGCCAGAACTAACATAGAATCTCTTAGAAATATGGTCAAAAAGAAATGGACTATATGTGGAGATGTTGACATTGCACCGATGGTGAATGGCTTCTTCTCTTTTATTTTCAACTGCAAGGAAGATTGGAACAAGGTTCTTAGTGGAGGGCCTTGGTGTTTTAGAAAATGCTCTCTTACAATCAAAAAATGGGAACCTAATATGGATTTATCAGATTCATTTTTCTTAACTACCCCTATTTGGGCTATACTTCCTAGTCTCCCTTTAGAATTTTGGCATGAGGACATCTTTAAAGGAATAGCTAGTTCATTTGGTGAACTAGTGGTAGTGGATAATGCCACGACTTCAAGAACTAAACTCCAAAGTGCTAGAATTTATGTAAAAGTGGCAGACTTGAATCACCTCTCAAAAAAAGTGGAGTTAATATCAAAGCTTGGTAAGAAAACCCAAGAGATTGTCTTTTAAGACTTGCCAAACTCCTACTATGTGTGCAAGAAATAGGGGCACTAGGTCAATAACTGTCCCTTTAGAGGTAAAACACATCTGAGAAATGTTCAGGATGGGAAAAATTTTAGGACTCAAGAAAAGAAAATATGGAAAATCAAAGAGGACTATTGAAAGATAGGGAAAAATCAAGAAGTTTTAACAGACTTATGTATAGAAGGGGAAAAAGACTCTTCTATTGAAGAGGCTGATGTTCTAAACATAACAGGAGATAAAGAAATTTCTTTAATAAAAGAAAGTCCCCAAAATGAAGAATAGGGGATGCACCTAGAGAACAGAAAATCTGAATATTTAATAGAGGGAAAGATAGACCTATTAAGTCAAATTGTTGACAACCAAAGTAAAGAAGATCAAACTAAATATGTTAAGGATAATGATGTGCTAGAGGAAGGAGAATTGATGCCTGAAGGGGGAAAAAATTTAGAGGAAGGAGAGACGATTACTACCTAGTTGGGGGAGAAACATTTGTCATCTAAAGATGATAATAACATTCTAGGGGAAGGGGTCCCTATCGTAGGAGAAAGGGAAGAGGAAGGAAAAAACTTAGAAGACCAAAAGCAAAAAGATGAGAAAAAGAAACATATAAAAAATGTTGAGACAAGAAGCTCAAAGGCGAATCCTTTTGGGCCTTCTCAGAAAAAAGAAGAAAAAGGAATTAATCCGCAATCCAAGATAAAACTGGATGTTGGTTCCCCGTATAAACCTAGAAAAAGATCTTTGAGGAAGCTCAGGGATAAGGCAAGTAAACAAAATATTGTTGATGGAAGGAAGACAACTCTACCAAAATATACCTAATAAATATCAGAAATGAAAATATTAAGCTAGAATATTAGGGGGTTAAATAGTATTAACAAACTGGATATAGTTAGGAATTTTGTCAGAGATTAAAAGCCAGATTTCCTTTTACTCCAAGAAACCAAGATGAGTAAAGAAAAAGTAGAACAGATCAAAGAATTTAAAAATTACACCATAAGGGCTAGTAGTTCTGAATGTGCTTCAGGGGGTACTATGATGTTATGGAAGAAGAATCATTACTCTGGATCTATCTTGACGGATAGTAAAAATCTTATGATTGCTAAAATAACTAGTGCTGACTAGAAGGAAAGTTGGTATATTGTGAATATCTATGCTCCTAATGTCAAGATTCAAAGGAAAAAGGTTTGGGAGACTATCTCAAATTTCAAAAGCAAAGACTATTGTGGACGGTGGATCATAATGGGAGATTTTAATGTACCACTCTATGATCATGAGAAAATGGGAGGTAATACTATTCAACTGGAAGGGAGACTTGATCTAATGGAGTTTATAAATAGAGGACTAATGGATATGGGCTTCAGGGAGTTCAGTTTACATGGAGTAATAATAGAGTTCGCAAAGATTGTATACAGGCCAAGATTGATAGGACCCTAATTTCTCCAGACTGGACTAAAGAATATATATGTAAGCTGGAAGCTTACCATAGAATAGACTCAGATCATTATCCTCTTTTTTTCACAGTGGCCAAAATGAATCTAAAAAAGAATCACCCTTTGAGATTTTAAAAGATGTGGTTGCAGCATCCACAATTAGAAAGAAAAATGGAAGAGTGGTGGAATATACCTATTGAGGGTACGGCCCTCTTCAGAGTTGTTTCGAAGCTCAAAAATGTTAAAAAGGAAGTGAAGAAATGGAATAAGTATTGTTTTGGAAATATCTTTGAGAAAAAGAGCATTATGGAGGAAATTAGTAGAATTCAAAAAAAAAATTTAGCAAGATGGATACACTTCAGACCTCCTATCAGAAGAAAGTCAACTGTTGATTCAATATCAAGATATAATAACTAAGGAAGAAATCTATTGGAGACAAAGAGCTAGGGTGTTATGGTTGAAAGAAGGAAATAAAAACACAAAGTTTTTCCATCTCTCCACTCTGAAGCACATAGCCAAAACTCATATTCAATACCTAAAAAAAGGAGATCAAAAGATTCTAGAGGAACAAAAAATCAAGGAGGAAATGCTATCCTTTTTCTCTTCCCTGATGAAGGCTGATTTAAACATCAATTTGGAAAGCTAGGCTAATATCCTTCATGTGGTTCTACCTTTGGTCTTGAAAGAATAGAACAAAATGTTATGTGCTATACCAAAGGATGAGGAAATCCTCAAAGCAGTCTATTCTTTAGGAGGAGATAAAGCACCAGGACCAGATGGATTTCCCATGTTCTTTTTTCAAAAACAATGGAAATTTGTTGGCAAAGATGTAAGTAATGCAGTTAAGGAATTCTTTGGAGCCAAACAGATGCTAAAGGAAGTTAATTCTACTTTTTTGTGTCTGATTCCTAAAAAAATTGGAGTTGACTCACTTGATCAGTTAAGGCCTATAAGCTTGTGTAACTCTTTCTATAAGATCATATCCAAAGTGCTTATTTCTAGACTTATTCAAGTGATCCCCTTGATTATTGTTGAATAAAAAAATGGTTTTATCCTAGGTAGACAAATCCTTAATTCAATAATTACTGTTCATGAGAATATTCATTCATTGTTCAGTTCTAACAATGAGGGTTTCATAATGAAAGTTGATATCATGAAAGCATATGACAGGGTGGACTGATTTTCCTGTCAAACAGCCTAAAAGCTTTTGTCTTTGAAAAAAAGGTGGTTAATATTATTTATTAGTTGATATCAACCACCTCAATTGCTGTAATGGTAAATGGGAGTTCATCCCACTTCTTTTACCCGTCAAGGGGACTGAGACAGGGGGACCCCATATCCCCCATTCTATTTGTAATTATGGCTGACTGTATGGGAAGATATATAGGGGATTTAGTCTGTAAAGGTTTATTCAAGGGTCTTAAACCCTCTTCTCATCCACTTATATGCTCCCATGGACAATTCGTTGATGATACTATCTTTATGGGGCAATCGAAAGTTAAGGAAGCAAGAACTTTGAAGCAAGCTATAAATCTTTATTCATCTGCCTCTGGATAGTTGATAAATTGGAACAAAATTGTAGTGTTATTCAATAACACCCCTATTCAATGACAAAATAAAATATCTAAAATCCTTGAATACTCAATAGGTTCCCTCCCCTCTACCTACCTGGGTCTCCCTCTTGGGATAAAAGTCCTTGAAGCCTTTTGGGAAGAACTCATTAATAAATTTAGTAAGAAACTGGCGGGTTGGAAAGGAAATATTCTAAGTCAGGTAGGAAAGTTAACCCTCCTCAAAGCAAGTCTTCAAAGCATACCTACCTATGCTTTAATTCTCTTCAGAATTCCTAACAAATTTGCTGAAGCTATTGAAAAAATCTAGAGAAATTTTCTATGGACAAGTACTGAGGAAAAAAGGAGAATGCCGTTAATTGCCTGGGATAACATTTGTAAACCCTTCAGGGAAGGAGGACTGGGAATAAGGAAAATTAGAAGCATGAACATAGCTCTATTAGCAAAATAGGGATGGAGGGTGTAGCAGGAAAACAAATAATGGAGTAAAATATGGAAGAATAAGTATTTATTTAATGCTAAATCCCTCTCTGATTTCTTTTCTTACCCTGACGTAACCCATCCATCTTTCGTATGGGGGGCAGTCCAGGGTACTAAAAAAATCTTAGAAAAAGGAAGCTCCTAGAAAGTAGGTAATGGAAAAAAGGTGAAATTCTGGGAGGATGCTTGGTTAAAATAAATCCCTTTGATAGAAGAATTCCAAGACAAAGAAGTAATTGACCGATGTAAGCAAAGACTTAGAACAATGGTTAATCAATACTGGCAGAACAATTCATGGGTGAACCTTAATGATATTGATCAAGATCTCAATAATATTCAAATGTCCCTCAATGCTATTTCCCTCTATTCTAATCTTGAAGATAAGATTGTTTGGCATGACGAGCCTAGTGGACAATTTAAAGTTTCTACCATTTTTAATTCAAAGGGAATTGGCAACCAACCATTGTGGACACAGGCCTGGATCAAGGGACTCATCCCTAAAATCAAAATCTTCTTCTGGACCCTTCTCTAAAATAAAATCTTGACTCTTGATAAATTACATAAAAGAAGAATAAATATAGTGAACAGGTGTATCCTTTGCAAAAAAGGTTTTGAAGATAGAGATCACTTATTTGTGAATTGTTCCTTTACGCAGCTAGTATGGAAAGAAATCCTCAATCTTTGGGGTATTTCGTGGATTCAACATAAAAATGTGGATCTATATTTTAAAAGTTGGTACTATCCCTCTAAGAATCCTGTGTTCTTTTTTTATGGAAACTAACTCTCCCCCATATTTGGTGGGGAATATGGAAAGAAAGAAATAACCGAATTTTCAAAAGTAAAGAACTTCCAGGATGGGTGGTGGGGCAGAACATCATTAGAGCTATCAAGGAGAATTTCTCAATACAAAGGGATCCTAATCCTACCTTTAAAATTGACAATCCTTTAAGATCAAAAAAGTCTAATGTAAAAAATGAAAATCCTAGACTTGGTGTAACTTGGAATGTCCCCCGTCAAGGGTGGATTAAAGGGAACTTTGACGGAGCTACTCAAGGGAATCTTGGGAATGCAAGATGTGGAGGAGTCTTGAGAAACCACATGGGAAATGTAATCAATGCTATTACAATCCCCATTGGTAAGTCAAATTGCCATATTGTTGAAGCTTGTGCTGCCCTCCAAACCATTAAGCTAGCTATTGAATCAGGTTATTCTAAATTATGGTTAGAAGGGGACTCCTTGAATATCATAAATACCTTAAATAATAAAAGTTCTATCTCATGGTCAATAGAGACTATGGTGATGGAAATGAAAACTTTAATCAAAAAATTTGAGGAAGTCACTATTACCCATACTAACCATGAAGCAAATGGAGTTGTTGATTGGATAGCAAATTATGCAGTTCGACCAGGACACAAGGTAAGTTGGCAGGAGACATTAAACAAGAACGTGGATCTTATAGCGCTCATTCATCATGATGCAATTCATGCTAAAGAGGGAGAGATTAGATTGCAATAAAAATCTAATTATTTGGGGGAGTGGATATATGGAGGAAGGTTTACACTCATTAAATAGAAATGTTCTAGAGGACACGAGGAGGATTCAAAACGTGCCAAAAAATAGGCGAGTTCTGTTCCAAATTGGTAATAGCCAAGTTCATTGTTTAGCAGATAGGGTTTAGGCATTTAAGGAGATTCGTATGGCTCATAATAGGAAACGAGAACCAAGGAAGTAAGAACCCAAATATTTTGAAGAGTGGAAAGCAAAAGAAGATGTCTAGATGATCCTTCAGAGAGGAAAGGTTGTGAGTTACATGGAACGGCTTCATGGTTCAAAACCTCATATTACAATGGCTTTTTTCAAAAATTGGACTGATGATAGGGTCACCTTGCATGGCACTACGATGAATCTAACTGAGGAATTCATAGCGGAGGTGATGGGGCTTCCAATGGAGGGAATAAAATTCTCAAAGCAGACCAACAGTTCTAATGAGGCTTTTTGCAAATTCCCTAAAATGGATGTTGAGGAGCAACAGCTAGAAAAAAGTGGAGATTTTTTTGAATTGGAGTAGATTAAGGGTATCTGGAGGGATGTCTTATGTTGCATTCACAAGTACTTCATACTCGATGGAAGAATCAAAAGAGTTCACAAATTCCACTTTGTATTTCTCAATCACTTCAGACACAAAGTAAGAATCTCATTTCCTTTTTACTTGTGTTTTTCCTTTCTCCAAAGTTTGTATGCTCATATGAAAAAGGAATCTCATCCCATCCTACATGAGGGGTTAATTCTTTTAATTGAAGGGCATTCTGAGAATAAGGCCATTGTAAAGAATCCTTATCTGGGGAAAAACAAGGACCTACAGAGTAATAAGAAATAAATAGTAAAAGGGATTGAGAAAGCTAAATTCAAAATCCCAAGTCTCAAAAACTAGATTGCTGATGAGGAAACAGAGTGGGAAAGTTTTGAAAACACTGGAGAGGAGAGCCTAGAGGAAGAGGGAGGAACAGAAAGTGGGCATTCAAGTTCTAGTGAGGAAGAAGAAGTGCAAGATAAGAATGAGAAAGATGGAGTCACTATAGAGGATAAGACTGAAAATAGTAACCATGAGTCTGAGGAAAACTAGCAAGTGTTTGAGGAAATTGATAAAGATCTAGATGATTCTGCTGTGGACCCTGATTCAATTAATGATAACAAAAATCTAGTTCAGGTCACTAACCAAATATTGGAAATGGGAGCTCAAGTAAAGGAAGTAAGTAACCAAAGTGTTAGCCCGACTGTAACTAAGGAACAAAAATGAAGGGAAACGAAGGACTATATGGAAGAAGGTGGAAGCAGTCCTAAAAAGAACACAGAAGACTAGAGCGACAAAAGGTAGAATGACGAAAGCTTCCCACCTACTAGATTGGCCAATTGCAAAGTTGGTGCCACTCTTCAATTGGATTTATGGATGTATAAGGAGATAATGGAAATCAATAGGAAAATGGAAATTATGGAGGGTAAACAGGAGGCAATTTGGAACAAAATCAATAACATGGAAAAGCAGATGAGGGATATTCCCATAAAACTCAAAGATTATGAGAACAACCTAAGGGAACTTATAAAGGAAAGCAGAACAAAGATGGAGGAGGTAACCTCTAGCATTTGTGTTGCTTCAGTAAACATTGGAAAAAGAGCAAATGAGGAAATCAAAACTTTGGAGGGGCCTAAAAAGAGAACTAGACAAAGCTCAAAAAAGAAAGCAATGCAAGAGGGATCTACGTAGGCAACTGCTGCTATCCAGGACACTGTTGTGAAAGGTAAGGAAGCAGTGAAGATGATATTGGAACTAGAAGAATAGTTCCTAGTTCTTATAGTTGGTTTTACTAGATGGCTGTGATATCTGGTCTTGGTACCTAGTTTTTTGAACTCTTTATATTATGGAGTTCCTAGGTCTCTGTAAAACCTAGGGTTTATCTTTGGTTTTCTATTTGTTAGCTTTAAATCTTTGTAAACCTGGTTTTTTTACTTCAGTGAAGTATGTTTTAGGTTCTGCCTGTGGACATTACTATTTTATCTTTATCCTTTTGTATAGGGTTTCGAGGTCCCTTCAAAACCTATTTTTACCTTAATCTAAAACTTGGAGAATAGAATCGGCTTTGAATTTGGCAAAATGTAGGAAGGAAAGCTTAGTGTCCCTCTGCCAAGAGTCATGAATGTCTTTTATATTATCATGTGGAGGGGAATCAACCTTTTCATTTTGTTCCTCCCTTTCCATCTGTTCCTCCTCTTTAGTCTCAACAGGGTCTTCATGTTGAACAGGGTCCTCCTTTTCTTGTTCCTCAATCTCCATAGTAGGAGTAGAAACCAAAACCATATGATCCTCCTCTCTCATAGAAACTGAATCATCAATTAAAATATTCTTATCTCTAACACCTCCCCCCAACACAGTCTGATTATCCTCATTATCAGAAATGCTCTATTTTGAGTTTCCCTCAGTTATATCCCCTTCATTCCCTTTCTAAAATTTTCCTTTAATTTTTGGATATCCTTCTAAATTAGAACTAAACTCCCCATCATCCATTCCTTCCTCTTCCTCCAGGATATCCTTCTCAGAACTTTCAATATTTTCCAACTCAAATTCCTCTTCAATAATTTGTTTTTTATAACTGGAGGTTTTTGGTTTTGCCTTTTCTATCCCTTTAACTTTTTCATCCTTTTTACACTTTGTGGACTAAGAATCCTTATTTTTTTTAGAATAAGGAGTCAAAGCTATGGATTTATTTTTATAAAAACCCTCTATGATAAGTATCAGACCTTCATGTAAAATGGGGTGAGACTCCTTTCTATGGGCAAACAAGCTTTGAAGCAACAAAAAATGCAGATAGAAAGGAAAAGAAATTCTATCCTTATGCCTAAAATGGTTTAGAAAAACAAAATGAAATTTGTGAACTCTTTTACTCCTACCATCAAGGATAAAGTAATCATAGATGTAGCATAACACATCTCTCCAAATTCCTTTTATCTGCTCTAGATCAAAGAAATCTCCATTCTTTTCCAATTGCTTCTCCTCTACATCCGTCTTTGGAAAAAATTTATAGGCCGCATTAGAGATACTGGTCTATTTTGAGAACTTAATACCACCCATGGGAAGCCCCATGACCTCAGCAATGAAATCCTCAGTAAGCTTCACAGTGACTCCATGAAGAGTTACTCTGTCATCAACCCAATTTTTGAAGAAGGCAGTAGTGATGTGCAGTTTACATCCATGCAAATGCTCCAGATAACTAGCCACCTTGCCTTTCTAAAGAATCTTCCATACATCTTATCTAGCCTTCTAGTCTTCACATTATTTGGGCTCTTGCTTTCATGGTTCACCCTTCATATTGTAGAGCAAACAAAAGACTAGAAACACCCAAAAACTAAAAATAAAAGGGTTAAAATGGAACCAGTTATTTCTTATTTGAAATGGAGTTCACCAATATGATGACACATGCAATAACCACATTACATTCTCATGAATGTACCTTCTCTGGGAAGATAATCTATCCACCATAAGCCCACTTCAACAAATCATTAACTTACTAATACAAACAAATCTTTCCCTCTTTAGAATGGATGGCATCATAATTAATAAGTGCTTTGAGATCAATGTGCTTATTTAATGCATCAAGCCACCTCACCTTATGCCCCATTTGAATAGCATGATTAGCTATCTAGTCAGCTACCCCATTGGCCTCTCGATATGTATGGAATATGGCCACTTTTTCAAATTTTTGAATTAAGGCATTGATTTCCATAACCATAGCCTCAACAGACCATGAAATTGAATTTTTATTATTTAGGATATTTATAATATTCAAAGAATCACCTTCCAACCATAATTTAGAAAATCCCAAATCAACAGCTAATTTAATGGTGTAGAGGGCTGCAGTAGCTTCAAAAATATGACTATTCAACTTACCAATTAGGACAACAATAGCATCAATTACATTTCCCACATGATTTATCAATGCCCCTCCACATCGCGCTCTTCCTGGATTTCCTTTAGCTACTCCTTCAAAGTTCCCTTTGATCCATCCATTAGGAGGAACATACCATTTTATGATCGATCTTGGATTATCAATTTTCAAAATAGGCCTTTTAGATCGTGAAGGGTTATCAATTTGGAAGGTTTGATCAGGATCCCTCTATGATTTAAAATTCTCCTTGATGGCTCTAATGATATTCTGACCAAGCACCCATCCTGGAAGTTCTTTACTTCTGAATATTCTATTGTTCCTTTCTTTCCATATACCCCACCATAGATGAGGGAGAGTTAATTTTCAAAGAAAATGAACATTAGGATTCTTAGAGGGGCATCACTAGCTTTTAAAAGAGAGTTCCACACTATTTTGATGGACCCATATTATACCCCAAAAATTAAGGATCTCAGTCCAAACTTGCTGGGTATAAGAGCAGTTCAAAAACATATGGTCTCTATCTTCAAATCCATTTTTTCATAAAATACATGTGTTAACCACATTTATTCCTCTTTTCTACAAGTTGTCAAGGGTTAGAATTTTATTTTGAAGCAGAGTCCAAAAGAAGATATTAATTTTGGGGGTTAGCCCCTTAATCCAGGCATGAGACCACAAAGGTTGATTACCCTTTTCCTTTGAAACAAAGATAGTAGAGACTTTAAATTGACCACTAGGATCATCATGCCAAATAATATTATCCTTAAGATAAGGATAAAGAGAAACAACATTGAGAGATAATTGAATATTACTTAAGCCTTGATCAACATCAGTTAAATTCACCCATGAATCATTCTACCAATAATGACTAACAAGTATACCATATCTCTATTTACATTGATCAACTAAATCCTTATCATGAAAATCTCCAATCAACAGATAATCCTTTAACCAAACATCATCCCAAAATTTCACCTTAAATCCATTACCAATTTTCCAGGAACATCCTTTTTCTAAAGTATTTTTGGTCCCCTGAACAACCCCCCATATGGAAGAGGGATTAATTACATCAGGATAAGAAAAGAAATCAGGAAGGGATTTAGCATTGAAGAGGTACTTATGTTTCCATATGGTACTCCACTCTTTGTTGTCATGGTAAAATCTCCATCCCAATTTTGCTAAAAGAGCTTTATTCATATCTCTATTTTTTCTAATTCCCAATCCCCCTTCACTGAAAGGTTTGCAAACATGATCCAAGGCAATTAAAGGCATTCTCCTTTTTTCCTTAGTACTAGTCCATAGAAAATTTCTTTGAATTTTTTCAATAGACTTAGCAAATTTAATAGAAATTATTAAAAGACTTAAAGAATAAGTAGGTATGCTTTGAAGACAAGCTTTGAGAAGAGTTAACTTACCTGCCTGACTTAAAATATTTCCTTTCCATCCCGCAAGTTTCTTGCTGAATTTATTAATGAGATCTTCCCAAAAGGAATCAGGGACCTTCAGACCAAGAGGAAGATCCAAGTAAGAAGAGGGGAGATATCTTATAGCACATCCAAGGATTTTAGCAATTTTATTTTGCCTCTGGATAGGGATATTGATAAAAAAACACAGCACTTTTAATCTAGTTAACCAATTGACTAGAGGCAGAAGAATATAAATTAATAGCTTGCTTCAAATTTCTAGCTTCCTTGACTTCAGCCTTACCCATAAAGATGGTGTCATCAAAAAATTGTCCATGAGAACAAATTAGAGGATTGGAAGAAGGTTGTAAACCCTTATATAAGCCTTTATGAACCAACTCCCCAATATATCTCCCCAAGCAATCAGCCATAATAACAAAAAGGATGGGAGATAAAGGATCGCCTTGTCTCAATCCCCGAGAGGGATACAAGAAATGAGATGAGGTTCCATTAACCAAAACAACAATAGAGGAAGTAGAAATCAACTGATAAATAAGACCAACCACCTTGATAGTGATAGTTACCACATGTGTCTTACTCTATTTTTAGTGTCTAACATCCCTCAACAAATGATTTTAAACATGGGAAGTATCCATTATCTTGGTCCACACACATTTCATGGGTTGGTGATAGTGGGAAATTAAAGGAGTCATCTATAAAATACAAATCATCCATAAGTTTATTATTCAAATAGCAAGTCTTAAAAATATATATAAATCAAATAACACTCTCTTGAAACATTATAAAAAGGCATACACACATCTCAAAATTTTAATAAGTAGTATTAAGATAGTCTAAAGAAAAAAATTGAATACACAAAGCCAAAGTTTCATGATGCCAAGTATCAAAGATCAAAATATAAAATTAAATTTTAGATTGCTAAAAATGTTACACATACACATAAGTGGGAGAAGTAAGTGTGTTTTGATATCTCTTATAAGTATTCTAACTTATGAAACACTCAACCAATTAGTGGGGAGTGGTTTGGGTAAGTCCAACCTAAAATACTAACCCATTTTAAGGGCATCATATGGTCAATCAAGCATGATAAGGATTTGGGAAAAAAGGATACAAAATAGGTATTTAATATTAGGATGAAAGGAATGCACATACACATAACTATGTTTCACACAAATATGTATGGATCCTATAAGTGTTAGACCCTGATTGTGTATAGGGAAATTACTTTTCATGCCCAAATTTGTTTCCTTAAAACATAAGTATGATATACAAAAATTAATTCAATTATGCTTAATTGTTTAATTATTGTTGCTTAATATTTTAATTATTTTTTTCATTCTTAAAAAGTTACCATAAGAGTGTCACACATAAAATTACTCAATATTTATTTAATCTATTTTATTTTCTACAAAAAGGCTTCATAAAATAATGGAATACAAACATGCTAGGTGAGAATTATGTTTAATAGTGGTTTATAATATATTTAAACATAATATTATTATTTAGTGAGATGGAAAATATTATTTCCTAAAAATAAGGTATTTTTTAATTATATTTTATGGATTTAATAGTTCAATAAGACATTCAAACATTCATTAGGAGTTAATACACACAAGAGAAAACAATAGTGAGATAACTCTCCCCAAGGGGGATTCCATATGAAATACTACAAAAAATATAACCCCAAGGGCATGCAAAATAAAGATATTTAAAATAATATATTTATCTCTAAGGAAATACTAATGCTATAAAAATATAATAACAAGGTTAGTAGAATTAAAACATAGTTCAAAATGGAAAAGATTTCTTTAAAAAAGTGTCATAACATCACACAAGAAATGATGAAGAGTAAAGAATAAAATGTCCTATGACCTAGCCTTATTCCCATATCACTTGAAAACCTACATATCTACTCCTCAAAATTAGGGTGAGATGTAGTTATTCATGATCTTGTGATGAGTTTCCTCTACAAGATGTCATCATAAAAGGGGTTGGAACTCTAAACAAATAAAGAAAAAACTAACACAACTCAAAGGATATTATATAATCTATAAATAATAATACTCAAAATGAAACCACACATTCAAAAAAAATATTATCATATAACACCTTGACAACCTACAATGCATGTGTTTGCCCAAAAATGTTATCATGTAATATCACATATAAGAATCAAAGTTACAATAAAGGAAGAAAAGTTCCTATGACCAAAGAATATTTAAATGTTAAACAATAATTGTATTTCACTATTCATATAAGATTTTTGTCTCTAGATTTTTTTCAATTGATGACCAAGGTCAAGATGGAAGAACACAAACTCACCTACTATAGGTATCATGAAGGTCACTACCAAATAAAAATATAGTCAAAATAACTATAAATCCAAGAATGCCACAAGATTAGAACTAGTAAGATTACAAAAATAAAAATAAAAACACCCTAAAATTTATGTTAACTAAAATATGGGTTAAAATTTATACCCATATTTAGCTAACACTTAATATTTAATTATTAATGCCTACACTAAGATTGTGTACTAAGGGTTAGTTTTATATGCCTATGCTCACTCCCTGAGTTACCTATATATATATGATTAACACCTTCATATGTATAATTACGGTTGGTTTTATTTATCCTTATACTCAAAATGAGTGTTAGATTGAATGGAAAGGCATCCAACCTTCATCATTCCAACTACGAATAAGCGTACATAATTACCTTTATGAGTAACTCCATGACCACTAGGTAACCTAAGTGTATATAGGCACTACCAAGAGATTACATGAGAAATAATAATATATGGGAATAATCACACTTATAATTATAAATTATGACCAATAAAAAAACAAGAGTACACTCAATTATTAACAAAATGACTTCCCTAAACCTAGTTATAGGGTAACATGAAGCCTAAAATAAAAAAAAATGTTTATGGTATGGAAATTGAACTAAGATTTAAATGTATATATCATGATATAAAGATGAAATATATTTAAAAAATAATTAATTATAATTAATTACACATTTAAACAAAATGAAACAATAAGTTCTCTCAAACAAAGCCAAGCACAGTAAATTCCAAGTAGATAAATTGGGTACAAAAGCACCTTTGTATTATTTCATGAATATATATATATATATATATACATATATATATATGTATATATATATATATATGTATATATAAATATATATATATATGTATATATATATATATATATATATATATATATATCTTATATATATATATATATATATATATATATGTATATGTATATATATATATGTATATGTATATATATATATATATATATATATGTATGTGTGTGTATATATATATATACATACATACATATATACATATACATATATATATATATATATACACATACATACATATATATATACATACATACATATATACATACATATATACATACATATATATATATACATATATATATATATATATATACATATATATATATATATATATATATATATATATGTTTTCTAAGATATATTTAATGTGTTTTGTTCATTATAATATTTTTGTATGGAATAAACTAAAAAATTTACTAAGCATTATGAAATGAGTTTAACATGTTGAAAAGTGTTTTATAATCTTTTTCCATAAAATAGACTTTAGAATTGCCTCACTAAAAATAGAAAAAACTTGTGATAAATTTATTTTATTATTATAATGATAATTTTAAAATCTTAAAAATGTTACAATTTTTATATTTGAGAATTTCCAATTTTTGATGTTTTATTTTTGTTGATTCTAAATCAACTTTAGAGGCAATAAAAAGTAGATGAAACTTTTCCCTTCTAAATGCATTCTAGAATTGGTCAAATGGGAGATATTATGATGGGAATAAAATTCATCTAATTATTACTTTCATATTTCACATCCAAATATAATTATTTTTAAACATCAATTTTTGTAAATTCCTAGTTTTGGTAATTATTTTATATCAATTCTTAATCGAATTTCAAGAGATAAAAAGGTACTAGGAAATCCCTTATAAAAATAGTTTTGAAAAACACTTTATTTTTTTTGAAATTAAAGGAAATAAATTTATATTACCAATATAATGGTAACACTTATCCATTTTAAGATCATATAAGTCTTCAAATTTAGATGTTTTGAGTGATTTCCAAAAGGGTTTCCACAAGGTTGAAAAAAGGCAATGAATCATTAAAAATTGCTTGCTACACAAGCAAGATATTTAATTTACATTTATTTTGTCCTATATTTTATATTTTTATTTATATATTATGGTTACTAGTAGTTTTATTTATATTCATTGGACATTACTCATAAAATGTAAGGATCTAATAAAGTAGAGCCATTTAAATTCCACCTAATGATATTATATAAACATGTTGAATTATTGATTTATATAAGATAAAAAAAATATGTCAAAGAAGTAAATAAAATCATTATAACATAGTAGTGGGATCAGAAGATGTCAGCCATTCTAATAATTAAAGGTATGAATTCAAGGTCTAATGCACTAAGTTATGATCAATGGGGTCAAACAACGTATTTAATGAATAAAATTGAATTATTATAAAAATTTATAAAATGGAATTCACCAAGTTCTAAAATTCAAATATATACAGATTGGATTCAAATTATTTATGTAGGTTAAGTTTATATCTTGAAATTCTCAATAGAGGGAAGTAAAGTTAACTAGTATGTAAGACAAGGAATAGGTTAGAATTCAACTTTAACCCCCTGATTGTGACCCTCTAAAAAATTAAAGTAAATTAAATTTCTCATGTTGAATCATGTTTATAAGTCTCATTAACCTTTTTTGTTTTCAATTTATGGTTCAAGTCTCTAAGTGTATAAATGGAACATGTATACAATATTTAGATATATTGATAAATATTGATCTATTTAATTACAATGAGTGTTTCTTATTTGGGGGCAATGGTTGTAGAGAAGATTATTTATGCATGCATTAGTAGCTTGCATAAAATTAATATTAAATTTTTTTTATTATTAAAATATATGCATGATATAAATAATATTTTTGCAATGAGAATGAACATGACCATAAAATTAGGGTGACTTCATATTTATGCAAATATAGTATGTGTAAAAGTATAAATCTATAAATATATAAACAATTGCATGTGTGTGTTTGTGTGTGTGTGTATGTATAACCCTTGTTCCAAATTTTGTGTAGTCTAAGGGGTGAATGGTGGTTGGGTCATAATTCTCTATTTGTGGATCAGGCCTATCAAGGAGGGTAAGTCATCCCTTGACCCTTTGTCCATTAACAGATTGGGGGAGGGGACAGTTTGGCCTACTTTACCCCTTCCCATTTCTTTAATGGAAGGTTTCAGGGTCATTTCATCGCATTGTACTCTCCCCCTCCATTTTTTTAATAATATAAATTTTTATATAATGTCGATTCCTTTTCTTATATATATATATATATAATTATTTTATTATATCATATGAATATTTGTGTGTGTATTAAAATTAATTAATCCATTTTTAACTTGGATGTAAATTTATAAATAAAAAAATTGTCACTTTGATGAAACATAATTATAAGCCAATTTTCAACGTATCCATAACAAGTTTTAAATTTCTTATGTATTAAATAGGTTTAAAATAATAAAATTTAAATCTCAAATTTTTATTTTCATGAAAAAAATTGAGGGAAGGAGAGAGCTATAAAGAATATCCAACAATTCAAAAAAATATTATTTAATGTATAAATTTATTTTATTTTATTGATTTGTCTTAGTTTAAAAATCTATTTATTGGTTGTAATTTAGGGATACCGATTTTGAATACAAATAAAATTTGATATTTCATTTGAATTCAAGGAGATATAGGGAGAAATAGAGAGAATAGAGAGGAAAGTAAAAGAGATAAAAATAAAAATAATAAGAGAGGGGGGGGGAGACTGAGATAAATAGAGTTATTATTATTAATTATTTTCTCAAATAAGAACTATCTTTTTTATTTCAAAAAAAAAATGGATGGAAATAATACGAGGCCTAACTCTTTTACACCACTTTAAAAATATCACCATGCCTCCAATTACTCAATATATCTCATCCCAAGCTCATTCCTCCAAGCTCCCAATGATTATCCAACTCATAAAATGAGCCATTGGTGGGAGGCTAAATATACATCTCTTTAACTAGAATCCACCCACCTTTATTAATTGAGGATATTAACATTTTAAAATGGTCCTTTTTGTCATAAAATTACCATACCTTTCTTACAAGTCCATATTGGTTACTTTCACAAGTAACCCTCCCTTTCAATTTTC
The DNA here is from genome assembly GCA_037957365.1 of Torreya grandis. NCBI lineage: Eukaryota > Viridiplantae > Streptophyta > Pinopsida > Cupressales > Taxaceae > Torreya > Torreya grandis. Next base: position 715,208 of record JARHVA010004401.1, read on the forward strand.
TTCCAATGGTCAACAAGTAATCTAATAAGCCTATACTTTTTCTTACACACTAATTAAATTTGTAAACCCACTTCATTACATAATTAATTATTTTTCATACATGCCCACATAGGCCTATTATAGTTTAATCAAGTCTCTTACAATACTTCCTTTGTACTCTATCTAGTGTGTGAAGCCTACCAACTAGGATATGACCCTAAGGGGTGAAGGATTCCTAACAAGCCTACTAGATAGGCCTCATAGCCTTTCTAGGAGGCATATGACCCAATTTTAATTTCCACATTTAAATATTGATAAATTTTAAATATATATAATATATAAATAATATGAGCTAGTTTAAATTTGATTAAATCTCCTTAAAATTAATAACAACATTAATGCATTAACAAAAGGAAGGAACCAACATTAGAATTTATAAAACCCAAAGGATTGACACATAATACAAACACAACAAGTTATCTAAGGGAAAGGTAGATCATTATGAGGGTATTACAATACTACTAAAACATGATAGTTTTATTTTCCATAGGTGTTTGACTTTTCCAATATCATCTAGGAAGGTTTTCAACCACTTTTTTTATTCGAGTAATAAACAAAACATACACACACACACACACACACACACACACACACACACACACACACACACACACACACACACACACACACACACACATATATATACATATACATATATATATACATATATACATATATATATACATATACATATATACATATACATATATATATATATATACATACATATATATATACATACATATATATATACACACATATATATATACACACACATATATATATACATATATATACATATATATATATATATATATATATATATGATAGAAAATATGGAAATAACTATAATAATCTAAATTAAAAGGGTCTAATTAATATTAAAATTAATTGATTTAAAAATGATAATATAATAGATTATAATGTACTTACTAATTATACTTGCCTATTGCTCATTAAATATGTCACAAAATATAGAAATTATATATATATATATATATATATATATATATATGCATATATATATATATGTATGTATGCATATATATATGTATGTATGTATGTATATATATATATATGTATGTATATATATATATATGTATATATATAGATGTATATATATATATATATGTATATATATATGTATATGTATATATATATATATATATATATATGTATATATATGTATATGTATATATATGTATATATATATATGTATATGTATATATATGTATATATATATATGTATATGTATATATATGTATATATATATATATGTATATGTGTGTATATATATGTATATATATATATATGTATATATATATATATGTATATATATATATATATGTATATATGTATATATGTATATATATATATATATAATTTCTATATTTTGTGACATATTTAATGAGCAATAGGCAAGTATAATTAGTAAGTACATTATAATCTATTATATAATCATTTTTAAATCAAGTAATTTGAATATTAATTAGACCCTTTTAATTTAGATTATTATAGTTATTTCCACATTTTCTATCATCTAAATTATTGCATAGTTTCCATTATTTTTTATCTCTTTAGGTTTAAAATGACCAAAAAAATTGATGAAACTAATAAATTATTTGAATGTGAAAACCCTAGGGTTCCTTCTACATCAGTGTTTCAAAACTTTCTTATGATTTCACATTTCTCTCCTATTTCAAATTTAATTTCTGATTTCCCATTTATCTAAATTATTTATAGTTAGTGTTTATAACCATGTTATTAAAAATTATGTACTTAATTTATCTATTATATCATCCATTCATATCTAAAAAAATTAAAAGTGATGAATCAAAATAAAATGGAACTAAGGATGGTATTATACTTGAAGAATTACAAGTTTCCCTTGATAATAAATATTTCATGATTGCCAAATCCAAAATGCTTCTAGTCATTAATAAAATGTTATGGGAATTTATGGTTCCTTTCATCACTCCTTCCTAAAATATTTATGGTGGAAGTAACTAACATCCCTAAAAAATGTTTGCTTTAGACTTTTAATAAATTAAAAATTAGATATTATTACAATGCATAGAGGTAGGTTACACAATCTTATAGTGCAAAGAGGGGGTAATCAAAATATCCTTAATCTATCTCAACCACCTAAAGTTATAACTACTATAACTAGAGATTATGACATCATAGATCAACTTAAGAATAATCATGCTAAAAATATCTATACTATAATTGATAAAGAATTCATCTATTTATAAGGACATTCTTTATCTAACATTGTGTGATACAAATCCACCAAGTAATATAGAGATCATTTATTTTTCATCCATTATCAATATATTAAAGGAAAGTAAATATATAATTTATTATAAAATATATATATTTACCCACCCAAAAAATTGCATATATAAACCTCTTAATATATATTTACATACATATCTTAAATAAGGGGGTTAACCAGATATGTTGAACAAGATCTTGAACAAACATTATGTTTGGAAGCTAGACCACATCCTCTAGATGATCATTTTAAAAATGGAAAAAATGTCATCATATATATATTTAATACTAAAAATTATTGCATATTTATATTCCTCTTAAAAAATTAGATAATTTTTAAAACAAATCACCTTGATTTAACTCTATCTGTAAAATTTATGCCCATTTAAATTTTTGGACACTGTTTAGAGCCTATGAGTGGCATACAAAAGCCTCTAGATCAAATCCATAAGCTATATATGGTGTCCACATGATCTAGATAGAATCTAGAGTTTGTGTATGACATACGTATGCTCTAGACACCATCTAGAGACTTTAACAACTATCCATGGGCTCTGGACACCACCCATAGGCTCTAGACAATGTCTATAACTTCAAATGGGCATAAATTTTTCATTTTGAGTTAGATAAAGGTGACTTATTTTTTAGATTATCTAATTTCTCAATAGGAATCCAAATATACAATATGTTTTTGGATTAAATACATTTATGATGATATTTTTCCCATTTTTTAAATTAGCATCTAGAGCATGTAGTGTAATTTCCATAGGGTTTGGACACAATACTTAGGGTCTAGAAACCATCCATTGGTTTTGGATGCCATCCACAAGGTTTTGATAGAGGCACCTAAATGTTTTGGTCAAGTGATGCCTAGGATTCACCTTTTCAACGAAACTAGTTTCCCTTTAGCTCACCAAGAATTAAAATGCAATTTTTAATAATCATAAAAAGTTTAAACAGGTATTTTTCATAATTACCTTTAAAAAACTTTGGTCTCCTTTATATGAAAACTCTACTTAATAAAAATAAAGGAAAAACACCCCTTCAATATCGTGATAAGAATACAAATGTTGTCCTAAAAGATAAATAAGAGAAAAATAGATACTCTATGGTACATCATCAAATAAATCATGACTCACATTATAAGGAAAAAAATAATGTATCTTTGGATGCCTATTACAATATTAATTCAAGAAAATGATATCTTAGATGAAGTGCCCCTTAAAATAATACTTTATCAAATCTAGATGTTCAACTAAGGAATATCTAAAAAATGATATTCAGTCAAAAATATATAAACCATAGAGGTGAAACATTAGTAACCAATTCAAAATATACATTGACAATAAATATTTGATTTTTGGAAACATACACAAATGATGTAATTCCACCAAACAATATTTTAATAGATACTAATCACTTTCAAGATTCTACTTACATCAGTTAATCTATTACATCCTAAATTAGTTTAATAATAAGCTTTTAATGGTTTTTCACCAATAAAACTAATGTATTATTCTAGTATAAAATTAATCCCATTGGTTACTATAAATATTAGAGCTATGAAATACATACACAATTATGTTGATCATAATGATGATTCTAGATATTATACAATTTATGAACATTTTTTAGACACTAATTAATATATAAATATTATAGCTCACCCAAAACATGTGACATCCTCACCAATAGATAAAAATTTCCACTTGATCTGCACCTCCACTTAAGCATCCCATTGAAAGGATCACAACTTTGCTTTCACAAATATTATTGTACGTAGTCTATTATTAATTACTTGCTTATCACCCTCTTTTGAGTTTACGTATTTATTTCTCCATTATTATATATGGATATATACATAGGATCTTAATTAAATAAATATTATAGCCCTTGTATTTGTTTTCATTATAATGTGTTTCATTGGTCATTACCTCTTAGTTTATTTTCTCGATATGTACATTCACATTAGTTATCCTTGGATGACATATGCATATACATCATTTATAATAGTTTTTTCTTAGTTTCCATTATTTTGGTCATGTTACACATTGATGCATCATATTATTTTCCCACTTCTTAATTTTTAATATCTATGCTTTCATTTTTTAATAGAACATATTAAGCTTAGATGATCACATTTATTCTATGCCTAAACATCTTATGAAACTTGAATACACACCAAATATTCCCACTAGATAAATGTGCCTATTCTAAGTTATATCATATATTATTTTGAGACATGAATTTACCATACAATGGAGAATATCATTGTAATTATATAGATTGTTTGTTACTACACTTGATTTACACTATGATTTGAGTTATGTTATTAATTGTTAGAATCCATCCCATTCTTTTGATTTTTTAGTTTTTGCATCTTAGCGTTGATTAAATTATTGATTAATTGTATATATAAATATTTAAAAAAGTACAAAAAATTCAAATATTTTAAATAACTCAAAAACATTAAAAAAATAAAAAATACAAAACTAAGACCTACACACAACTTGATTTGATGGTACACATTGTTTCTTAATTCAACTTTTCATATACATGGCTAATTACATATCCACACATACATGATTTTCATGGTATACGTGAGTTAGATGAATGGCATATATGTTACATATGACATATGGACATACAAATGAATCACATCGATCACACCCATATGAAACCTTTCTACATTTGGGTGCATGCCCATGTTGGGGGCATATTTTCATTTTTTACAGATTATATATCTTTATGATAGTTCACTAGTCATACTAATCTATTTAGACTATTTGTAAATTACTTATTCTTATTCATACCTACACTATATATTGATATTGATAAACTATGTAGACTAACATTGCTTGATATGTATTTATTGGATGCTTGTGCTGGGCCAAATTGTTTGATCATTGTAATGTTCTATATTATTTATTTTATAATTTTTAGGTACATTGGCTCTTTATTTTTTTGTCATGTGTTAGTTGTGTCAGAGGATCCTTTATTAAAGTGTGTATGTGTTGGGTTAGAATCAAATGATGACTAGTATACTTGTGTATTTTTAATTATGACGTGTATGCTTATGGATTATTCACTATGATATTATGTGCATAAGAACATGTATATACATAACTATGAAAACTATTTATTATTAACTACATGTTTATTTTTGTGACATATATCACACACATATATATTATGTGTTATCTATTTCTATTTATCATTTCCTTGATTTATATCATGCATATATTATAGTTTTAATTATTATTTGATTCATTGCATTATATATATTAATGTAAAAATTATTTTAAAATTAATTATCATGACTATATCATACATGAAACCAAAAAAAATCCCTTGCCTTGGATTACATGTTTCATACATGATTGAATATTTGTAAATTTTGTATGAGGACATACATTATCATTTTTATATATTAATTTAAATGATTATGATTTTTATAAATAACATATGATATGCATAAATATTTATTTTGAGATGAGTGATTTATAGGCTTTATCTATCATATCAAAATGGGGGTATATAATGGGTTTATATTAGAAATTATGGAAATGTTATATAGATAATTTCATATTTTAAGATAGATTATGTGCTTTAGATGGATAAAACTGATCAAATTAATACATTGTATACATGATTGTGAGGAAAAATTGAAACATTTTTTGATATTTTCAAATGGGTTTTGACACTAGACATCATTTTGAGGAATAAATTAACCATATAGAGCATGGATTTTGTTCATGTAAACATTTTTTATATTTTATTTATTGAGGATTAGGAGGTAATGATGGTAATATGTAATAACATTTGGTCTATATCCTTCTACAAAGGTTCATCCTTTTACATACCAAACTAATTTTAGGGTCCTAAAAAAGGGTTATTTTAATACTTGGGGTAGTTTGGCTGAGGTTATTGAATTGTTTAATTTATAAAACCACCTTATTTAATAAATTTTGGGGCATTTACACTCCTAAACTCAGTTTTTTAATAATAACATCTCATTTAGGTGTGTTCAACCCATGATATCCTCCAATCAAGTTCAACAAGAGATAACATGGTTCACATACCATCAAGGGTATTCATTCCTTAGCTTTTCAATAATTCAAATTATTTCATATATCTTATTTTGAGATGATGTTTATCTATACATGTTTCTTGAAGATTTTACATGGATAAAATGAAATATTATAACTATACTTATCAAAACCAAGTGTAATTATTTGATGTAACAAATTTACTTATTTTATAATTTTGATATAACATTTAGATTACTAGATTAAAAATGGGGCATTTGTAGACACATAAATATGGTATTTTTCACTTTGGAAACATCAAATTTGACATACTTTATCACACTTGTACAATGCACATATATTTGACTCTTGACTACATTTTCTTTTTATCCATATACAATTCTATTATCTTATCTACCTCTACTCACTATATATAGTTGTTTATAATCAATTTAATCTAAAAAAAAGCCTTAAAAATCATAGAAATCAATCTCCATATATCATATCCTTATTTTTAACTTCTAGGATAGTAGTGGTAAACCCCAACAATGTGAGTTACTGTAGGTGGATCCTTCAACAAATAATTTTAAAATTAGTAATTCTCCATTAGCTTGACCTAGACATGTTTCATGGGTTGGTCATTAGTGGGAAATTAAAAAATAGTCATTTATACATATAAATCACCCCTAAGGTTATTATTCACTTGGAAAGTCTTAAAAACATTGAGAAATCGCCTATCATTCTCTTAGAAAATTATAAAAAGGCATACACACATCTTGGAATTTCAAGGAGTAGTCCTAGAGTAGTATAAAGACCTAAATTTAAATACAAAAATTCCAATTTACATGGTGTTAACTATAAAATATCAAAATATAGCATTGTATTCTATATTATTCACGATGTTTCACACACACACAAGTAGAAAACATATGTGCATTTTTAGCCCTATTTAGAGTATTAGAATGTAGGAAATAATAAAAAATTTAGTGAGGAGGAATTGGGGAAAATTCAACCCAAAATAATAACCTCTTTTTAAAATCATCTTATGGCCAATCAAGAAAAATTAAGGTTTGGATGAGAGAGATGGAAAATAGGTATTTAAACATAGGATTGAAGAAGTGAAAACACAGAACCATATTATAGTAAAAAATAAAGGCTACCAAGAGATGCATACCTCCATTTTTTAATAGGGACACTTCCAATAAACCCTGAGAGTGTTGGTTGATATAAAAATCTAACTTTGTTGATAATTTCCTTGTAGGTTTTTAGCCATTATTTTTTATCTAGGTAGTTAACAAAACAATTCAAAGCATTTATAGATTCAGTGAAATCTTCTTGAGCAATAGATAGGACTAATTAACTAACTAAATAATACATTTCTTTTATTATCATTTATAAATCAAGTAATTTCAATGTCAATTACCCCCTTTCAATTCATATTTATGTCTATATTACACAATTTCTATCATATGAATTATTGCATAGTTTTCATTATATTTTCTCTATTAGGTGTAAAATAAGAAAAAAACATCATAAAAAGATTCATAAATATTCCAGTCATAATTTAAATTATCTAAATTATAATTAATAACAAGAGGTATGGGATCCATAAAAAAATTTGTGTTCACCATTTATGTTTACCGTAATAATAGTTTTACACAAAATAAGTAATAAACTATTACAATGAATAGATTGAATAATATGTCTATGAAATTATGAGAAAATTAGATATGCCAAAATAAAAAAGTTACAATAAAAATAAAAAGTGATGAAAATCTAGGATATGTAAAGTAAGTAGAAAAGGATAAGGAATGATCACATGTAGATGTTATTTTGATATCTAAGAAGTCTAGATATGGAAATATGACTTTGCAGGTTGATTATGCATTATTCTAAATTATGATATTATCTCTAAATCAATTTTAACAATCAAACACATGGTTAAAATTTGGATTATTTTAACTAGTTAAATCCACACTACCAATTCTATCTTTTTTCTATTAAATCATACCTATGCATGGTTAAAAAACATTTTTTTCATTGGTTTGCTTCCTATTTTATGATCTTTCATACCAAAACTTTCTTAAATTTATAGGTAAAATTGTATTAATTATTGATTAATTATATTTGACCTAGTTTTAACTCAAAAAAATTAAATTGGTTACTGAGTCAAGAAATCCCCAAAACAACATTACAAACTATGTATCCCACATGCTAGAATCAAACCTCCACGTAGTTGTGAGTGAGTGTAAATGGAATAACTTGATCATGGGTTATAAACCTCCTCTTACATAAAAGTGATGATGCAACTACATGCAAGCTAAAACCTTTATCTAATATATGAGTAAAGTGAGATACCAAGATATAAAATTTCATTATAAATGGGTAAAATATGACTCAATGAAGCTCAAATTAAAGTAGGAGTAATGATTTAAATCTCTCTTTTAATATGCTTCAATTATAAACCTTTATATTTTTATGAATCATTATATTATCATTTCCCCTAAATGGTTTAGGAGGAATTTTATATATAGTGAACTCTAGGAGAATCTAGGATGCATTAACCAACTTTAAAAATGACAAGAGGTAAAATTAAAAGCAACAGATCAAACGGACCCATAAATATAAATGGTAATGGCATATGTAAGGTGTATATATATGCAATATATAATCACATAGGGCATGAAACTAATTTGGAATAAACAAAGGTTCATATATCAATGGGGATCATGACAATAAATGAGATTTAGTGCAAGGATGCTAATAAATAAGTTATAATAAGTGTTTATATGTTTTTTAAGACACAAGGGATAAAAGGATATAAATTTATTGTTGAATAAGTTATATAAATACAAAAATACACAAAATTATGTTAAATATGGTAAATTAGGGATAAAATATCAAGGAAAAGGGTATTGCATCAAATTTAGATGTCTATAGTAGATAATGTTCATTTTTTTATAAAAGGAGTCAAGTTTTGCTGATTTTTTTGTGATTTCATTTAACCATACTAATTAAAACCCTCTCTTAGTTTTCATAAATTAGTCATGGATATTTTAGACCTGATTTTACTTATTCCAACCTTATTCTAATTCAATAGACCTTGTAAGAGAAAAATGGGTATAGTTATGAGTGGATTGCCTTAGTCAAACCCTTGTTCTTATAAATTTTATAAGTAAATAATTTTTCATTCCAAAAATAAATATATTATAATATGATTATCATGAACCTTATCACTTTGTACTAGATTCAAGAAACTAGTAGATTCTATAATATATTTTATTAATCATCTATATTTTGGAATTAGGGGTGCATACACTTTAATAATGGAAATAATAATAAATATTAGAGTGTATCCCTATACATATTCCAATCCTTGGACCTAAATATATTATCATGATTGTGTACATTTATACTTTTAAAATTCACATAGACATTGAAATTTAGTACAAGTCATGTAATTGTGACATCTTTCTTATACCTTGGTACATCTAGTTCGTATTCATAATTTACACTCTTTTTATTACAATTACCCTTCACATTATACCCTTCATAGTATTTCATCATCCAAATTTCATCATTAACACCTTAAAATTTGACAATTACATACCTTTGGATTACATCAATTATCTTACAATTCATCTTGATCTCAGTTTCATGATATTTCTCTGAGTTCAACATTTTTTGAGTCTTCCCAAAAGTGGCTTGACCACTTTTAAAGAACATTAACAAGTGTTCACATGTAGTTTTCATCCTTTTTTCATAATTGAATTATTTCCAAATCCTTTATTATTGAATGCTTTTCATAGTTGGGTTACGCATAAACATATCTCAATTTGAATTTAAAGGATTATATATATATATATATATATATATATATATATATATATATATATATATATATATATATATATATATATATATATATAGACACACACACACATGTACCCTAATATATCTATGATCTCATATCTAAAATTTTATTGATTTTCACATTAAGTGTATCTATTTCACAATTGTCAAGGAGCCTACACATTGATCATATTCTTTCCTCATAATCTATTGTAGTCTTTTGGTTACATATGTATACTAAAATAGTTATGTTAAGAAACATACATAATTATTTATTATCTTAGGGTGAGAAGGTAGATTTTTATCTCTCTTGGGTTGGGTCACTCATATGACCTATAAATACATTGATCCTTGATTAAAAATAATATGTAGCTATAACCCTTAAAACAGCCCCCATATAATTTAATTTACAAATGTTCCTTTGTCTTGGATGTGTTTTTAGGTGTTGGTGTTAAATCATGGTTACATCAAAGGAAAATATATTCACATGATTTTATTTATTTATTTTCCTATCAAACACATGACTATAGGATTATATTTATAATGAATGGTTTTAAAATGTTTTAAACCAAAAGGATCTATATATCCTTTTTATACTTGGTCACCCACTTTTAGAGCAAATTGTTACTTTTAGATTACAGATTTGGCCATTATATTTTTGGAGTAGTTTGAAATTAGTCACCATAATATAACACTAAAATATTTTGGGAAACCTTATACAATATTTAAAAACTTATTTCCTACATTCTCAGATAATATTAAATATTAGGTAAATAATAAACCAGATACACATATTTTTATCCATCTTTTTCACATTTACAATTACCAAATTCTATAAATAAATTTTAGTTCAACATATTAGGAAAATTTGATTATTTTATTTGTTTTTATATTTATATTTTCATTGTGAATTTTTTATACATAATTGGCATAATGTTTTGAACACTGTTTTAGCCTTTTTTTTAAAAAAATAATTGGTAAACCCATTAATTTTTTAATATATCAACCATGGGGTTTCATGTTCTCTTCCCCTATAGGTTTTATTAATGTAGTTGATTTAGATATAATCTTTCTAAGGTTTTTATTTATTTTTCAATATTAGTATCCATACATTTTTTCATCTTATATATGTTTACATCTTATGTTAATTAATTAAGCTATATATACAACACCTAATAGGCAAATTGATATATTGAGTGGTGTAAATATTTATTTGGATAAAATTAATTTATTGGGCACCCATGATTATTTGAAAAATAAATTGGTTTAATATTGATGATAATCCTAGTCATATTCATGATGATAAAGCATGTGTTTTAAAAGATGAAAATGCATATGTTGAAAATTATAATATTTCTTATGCCAATGATTTTGATGGTAATATTTTTGATGCCAATGCCAATGTTTGTGATACTAATGAACATAATGATTAATCATATTTCAAAACTTACTAATATGGATAAACATGACTTAGCTTGATTTTAGAATTTTATTTGAATATTTCCTAGAGAAATTGATTTTACGATTTATGTATTTAGAGATGAAAATAAAGAAGTTAAATTTCATCAAGCAATCTACACCTAATAATTATCATGTTATAAATGGATCTTTTAATCTTTCCATTTCACCTAATAAAGGTTATCCTAAATTAGGTCATGATGTTATTTATCATATTGTTCCTAGATTTGTGTCTCTACATACTAATTTTACTCAAGTTACAATGACTGTTCTTTCATGACCTATAATTATTTTGTACCTTCTATTTCTAGACCTTTTCAATCCTCAAGATACATATTTTTTTCATGGTATTTCTCAAAACACTAGAGAATATATTCTTACACATAAATTTTAATTTATATCTTATATGTGTTACTACATATCATCATAATTTGATTCAACAAGGTCTTCAATATATATAAGTGCAAATTAAAAAAAATATCAATGATCTAAAATACATATTCACATTATTACTTCTCATGATATATTAAATAGACCATTTTCTCATCCACCCTTTACATATTAGTTTAATTATACCTAAAATTTAATTATTCAATGGTAAGGGTGGTCATTCACATCTTATTATATATTTTTTATGCTCAATATTTTGACTTTGTGTTAAATGATCAATTATTGATTAATTTATTTCCCATAAGACTCAAGGAATATAATTTGTATTAGTTATACACCCTACCATCATTCTTCATGAATTATTCAAATAATATGGTTGATTATTTCTTACCTATTTTTTCTATCAACATTATCCAAAAGGTCAAAATTTCAAAACTTTCACAACTTAAACAAGTATATAATAAGAATATTAAAGATTATGTGATTAAATTAAAAAATATTCTAATGAATACATCTCACCAACTACCTGATAGTGAGTTACAAAATATTTTCTCTAATAGTTTATTTCAAATTGTTAAATAAAAATTCATGTTTAACATGTATCCATATTTATATGTGATTTTTAATGTGATTCATAACTACAAGATCAAACTTATTTATGTTATCATGATTAAATATTCATCTTGTGATCCTACCTATATTGGCTCCAAATACCAAGGTAAATCAACTTTCAAGGCTAAGGCTAATGATGAACTTAATTTTAGAGCTAAGAATGATGTTAAACAACTAGTAAATGTGATATCAGAACCACCTGAATGGCTTATTATTCCTTCTAAAGAGCATAGATAATTTACATAGTTAGTTGAGAATCCTCATCAAGTGATTAAATTATTTATTGAATACAATATTATGTATTTATATCTACAATGTGATTTGTAATCATCTCAGCCTCTACCTAAAAAATAATAATGAAAATGCACTGTATGATTATCATAGATCTTTGGGTCATACTAGTAATAGATGTTTTATATTGAGAGATAATATCCAAATATAATTGGTATAAATTTTATTCAAGTGGAAGAACACGATAGTGCATTTAATGAATTATTTTCTCCACCAAATCAACATTTTAAAATATTTAACAATCCACTTATAAATCATGATACAAAAAACCTTGATAATGTTCACATGGAAAACCTTGGTTTGAAATTATCATATCTTAGATGGTTCAATAGGTGTGGTATGGGTGCACAAATAGAGGTTTCATCTACTAATTCTTATTACTATGATATTATAACTAATTATTATAATTATGGTTTATTAATCATACATGATTTTTTTTATTCGCATCTTATGATTACACATGCCTTTATGGTGTAAAATGGTTCAAGCTTAAACATTTATACAATGTGATTTATTAATAGTATATGGTACACTAAAAAATGCTTACTTGGTACAACCATGTTTATTAAAGGTTGTGTTAGTTTCACATGGAAACCTTTAGAGAGTATCACTTTACCTATCACTACAACTCATAAGATGTTTTTAGTATGCTTTCATGTGTTATTGGTGTTAAATAAAATTTTCCCATAAAGATAATTATTTTAATAAAATGATACTTCATAAAGATTCTTAATCATAGTTATACACTACAATATTTAAATAAAATATTTAATGATGACCTACAGACTATAGTTATTATATTAAAAAATCGAAGATATAGCATCAACTAGCTTTTAATTGATTATTCAAGTTTATCACATGCTCAATCCACGATCATAGTTATTTTACATGCTTAATATTATTTAATTATTCAAAATTTCCTGAACTAAATTACATGATCAAAATTCATGACTATTTTGACAAAGTATAAATTAAAAACTCTTAGTGGGGATCTCACACCGTTGAATCATATTTGATATAACATTATAAACCATTCTGGACAAGGCAAATGATGACATAAAATAAATATTCCTTAATATTTTGATCTCCAAAATCCTCTCTAGTCATTCACTTTATATACATTAAAAATTTAGAGTTTAAAATATAAAGTTGTGTAGGGTGGGACCCACAAATAAGGTTGAATAGTCAAGGGGATATATGGAAGATGCAAGCTGATACTAAAGTGATTATAAATAGAATCTCACACCATTCATTCATATCTAGATAAATATTTTAATATATTTTGAGAAGTTGAAGATGATACCATCCTCCAATAAATAACTCATAATAAAGGATCATTTCTCTAGTGTCAATATCACATTGCTCAATAGAACATGATGAAATCTAAGAAAATATAACAATAGAATTGTGAATTTTTTGAACATTGTATCTCCTAATATAAATATCAAAATTAAAGATAAAAATCATTTAAAATATTTTAATATGATATTTCTAACATGATCAAATTGAATCAACAATATAAGTCCTTGATCTTTAATTAATCATCAAAAGGTTTCTTAAAGTCACCCCTTCAGAAGTAAATAATAAAATCTCACCAACTCTAATCAACTCAAGTTAATATATTAATCATATTATTTTTGTTTGTATCCTTCAAAATGCATATGAAAATATAAAAGGACTATCAAATCATTGATTTTAGATATCTAATAAAATTCATGGAATATAAATTCCATTTACTATATGAGATAATCTACAAGATCAATGAATAATGAAAGTGGTGAGGGAAAAAAAATATTGTCTATATTTAGAATTTAATATAGGGAAAAATTAATCTGAGCTATAGTCTTGAGTTGTATTTTATACCGAATCTTACATAAGTGTACACCTCAAAGGATCATTCTTGATTGTATACAGGGTATTTGAATTTACAAACTTTCTTTCCATCTAATTGTTCTCTTCTCATTTTTTATAAAAGGAAAAGTTCTCCTCCATATAATTATTTTAAGGATATTTCTTGATCTTTCTTGGGCATTATATTCATGTTATCACAACCTTTACTTTTGTTATGTATATAAGACAACCTTTTTATGTTTGTGGCTATGTGTATTTATTAAAATTAATAAAATGTTATGGGGTTCTTATTTTTCTAAACTTTATATTTGCTCTTATAATCTCACTCCATTATTACATTCTATTTAGTACATACCTTTTGTATTTGATCATACAATGTTTTTCCACCTTTCTTACATCTGCATTCGTTATGTGTTGTATTAAAGTAGAGGAGTATCCCAATGATATCCTTTTCCTTATTGATGTATCACCACTCCTTTTAATTTATGTTTATTACTCCCATTTTTCCTAGTAATATTTCCCTTTATTCATTAAGATAGGAAACATAACTAGTTGACTCTATAGGTTGTCTTGCAAGAGTAGTCATATATTGGTAAGACATCCCATGTTATCACTGAAATGTGGGTTCATTTGACCAAACATTTAAAGCCACTAATAATTGGATAAAAATATATATTATATTTTACTTATACTCCCAAGGCTTAATAAAATGATATTTATCCCATCCATATTACACTAATTTATTAAGTTTGTGGATGATATAAAAGTGTTTACTCTTTGACGCACATCTTATGAGTCAATTATGAAAAAATAATGTGAGTAATTACCGAAAGTGATTCCTAAAAAAACCATATAACCTCAAGTGAATACATATAGAATAATATTACTTAATCATGCACACCATAAGGTAGTGTACTTGAAACCTCTTGCTCATGTTCAACCTAAATCACCCATTAAGTTATCAACTATACATAAAAAAATGCTTGTTTCTAAGAGGATAAATTATCTCTTTTAATCCATTATCATCATAAATTTCCTACAGATGGTAATTTGGGTTATCATACCACTTACAATTATTTTTTGGATACTTATAGTGACACATTTGATTCCTCATATTCATGGTACACAATATCCTCAGATATTGATCACAAAGAGGAATGGTCAACATGTTTGCATTTGATGGAAATTTATAATGGATTATATAGTAGCATTTCTATCCCATCTAATGATATTCAATGAAACAATCTACTGTACATATCTTGTTTTATATTTATTCTATATGTCATGTTTTTCATGTGATTCCTTCCCTAGTATCATGTTTAGATCCTAATTTATTCATGCTTCCTATATATGTTAATTGATTTTTTCCATTGAGTTATTAATTAATTCATTTTATTTTTGGTTTAACATTTATGCTTTATTATTTCATGATTCTTTTTTGCACTACCTTTCCTTTAGCCCCTTGGTTATTTTTGCTTACTTGGTTTCCTTAAACCTTTCCACTTTTGCATATAGTTCCCATTCAAAAAACCTTTAAGGACTTCCAAATTATGAACACATATATTGTGGACTTATGATCAATTGAAAATTGAATTTTGAGATAATTTGTAAGCTAGTATGAATCCTCCTTTTCTTGCTTCTAATATTTTACCCATGGATTATATCTTTTTCTATTATATTTGAATGATTTATTCTTCTTGATTTTATCTCTTAGATTGGATATTTGTTTTTTTTGCTTCACTTCTTATCTTATTTCTTTGTGTCAATTTATTTTAACCCTCTTGGATTTTCCCTTTCTTGGTTCCCTTATTGTAAAAATCATAAAATACAAAAAATGCTCAAATATATAAAAATAAAAAATTGATTTTCCTTTATCTTTGTTGGATACATGGTTACATAGATTCACATGGTTACATATAATTTATTATATACTTATAGATATATGATTAAATATCCACTAGGAAAAATTATTCTCATGGTATTATTTTATTTAGATGTAAGATATATAAGAAGTTACATATAATCATGATTTTGCAGTTGCTTCATAGTTTCACTATGCTTACACCTGAGGGCATAGTTTCACTAGGGCCATACCTATAATGGGGTAAATTTTTAGTGGGATTATATAAATATCCTTCCTTATTACATTTTAATATAAATTTGTATACAATTTATTATACATATATTTATCTAGCTTATATCTTGTGTGCTTCATCACATGGATACATTGTGTTACTTCATATCATTTTAACATGGTTAAATTACATTTTATAATGTTTTCTCTATAATTGCATGATTATTTGCATCCACATGCATGTGATTGTGTATTTTTAAACATGTTTATTTTAATTTCTTGTATTTTTTTAATACATGCTCCTCTATTCATTAATTTATATCACTTCCATGTGACTGATTTCTTATTTACTTAGGTCATCATTCTTTCCTTGATGATTTCATTTACTTTATATAATTAAATGATTATGTATTTACATTGGTTAAATATATTATGTGATACCATATTCTTAGCATCATGATTTATATGATTCCAACTATTATTTTTAATATGTTGTGTTTAGTGTCTATGTTTTCATGATTTATACCATGCATTTATTGAGGCATACTAGTATTGTGTGATTCATTATTATATATTTCCATTATAGGGGCATATTCTTAGATTATCAGATATCACTCATCCATATTTGGATTTGTAGAGGGAATATCACTTTTCCCTCTCCCTTTATTATTATTCTACCTATCACCTATATATTTCCATTAGGGGCATGATGCAACCATGTGTCTATTGATCCTAGATTGCTTATATTAGTATGGGATTTTTCTCTATGTCCTTTATGATATATGTTATAAATCTATTAATACATCTTTTCCATATTGTTGCCTCTTGATACACCAGGTCATATCATATGTCCCTCTTTATTGGGTACCATCAAGTCACATCACTTTCCCCTCCCTTTCTTTTCATACCCATATTTTTAAAACATTAGTTGTGGCATAACAATATCATGTTACTTATTACTATTGATATTTATATGATAAAATCCTTATATGTTTATATACATATATTTAAGAAAATTATTTGAATTATTATAAAGAATTTGCTTACTATCTATGTTATACGTGGTTCCTTTAATCCTTTTCTTTTGAGATGACTGATATATAAGAATATCCCTCACCTCAAAGGGGTAAATATATCTATATTATTTTGTAACTAGTTATGAATTTAAAATGGTTACAAGTTATAGGTTATGAATACCATTTATAAACATAACTTTATAATAAGTATATATATTTCCCAATAATATAACTTCAATTTTTTAGTTACAATTTTTACATTCTTTGTCTCCGCATTGGGATAATGAATTTTTAATTTTAAAATTATTTATCACCTACTTAGGTAAATATAAGATCATTTTTTAGTTTAATATTTTCAAAGGTGGAAACATGGTTTGCATATAACCTAGTGTATTTATTCCTTTTCTTACTTACCAATTTCACTTATTTCATTTAATTACATTAGTACCAATTTATTGGGACATTGAATTTTTACAAATTATCATTTTCTTATAGGTACATTAACATTGTTGAGATTGGAGCTTGGGTGATTCATTTACATGAATATTAATTCTTTTTTAAGCCTTATTAGGTAATTCTCAAGTATGCATTCATTTAATTTGATACATATGTATGCACACACTAAAGTGGGTAATTATGTAGACACATAATTTTAGTACAAGTCATGTAATTATAGAATATTTTTTGTGCATTAGTACATTCAATTCATTTTATTGATTTAGTTTATTTTTAATAATATTTACCTTAAAATGTCAACCTTAATAATCTTATATCATTTTAGTTTCATTATGAACACCCTTAGATTTGATAGTTTCTTGCCTTATGATTCTCAAAGTTATCTTGTAGTTCATCTTGATCTTTGTTTCATGGTAATTTTTTGAGTTGAAAATTTTTTAGTCATCCCAAAATTGGCTTGACCTCTTTAAAAGAGAGTATGAAAGTGGTCTTACTTATTGGGATTCCTTTTTTCCATCATTGCCTAATTTTTTATGCCTTGATTGCTATTTTTCACTCATTTAGATAAATTATGTGTGAATATATCCTCATTTGAACTCAAATGACTATATATAAACACATGTATCCTAATCCAATTGTCATATCCTATCTACAAATATTTTTATTCATGCATTAATTTTATCTATTAAACGCTTTTCAAGGAGCCTACACATTGATCCTATTTTTCCCTCATCATCTATAACATTATTGAGTATTTAGGGTTAAAAGTTGGAGTATTATCTAAATTGGGTTTGGGTCACTAATATGTCCTAGAAAAACATTGAGACTTGATTCAAATTAATATGTGTAGACACTAAAACCATATATTTATAGAATCTTAGTCTTTTACAATTGATAAATACCAATCAAGGATTTACCCTTTAGTTTTAGACCTCCCTTCTATCAAAAGGATAACATTCACCATCTCACTATGCCTAAATTATTATCTCTTTATCTAACTCATATCATTTTGATAACCTAGGTCTCATTCACTAAAAATAAATATTATAACCTAATGAACATATTGCACTATCAATTTCAGATCCACCCCTATTTTCTCTCTCTAGACACTACTGACCACAGAGTGACACTACCACTAACACTAAAGTCCAAATTATTATCAAGTGTCAAGTTACCAAAAATTATCCAAATTAAAAATGTTTCAAAACATATGGGTCAAATATTTATCTTATTGAGCCATACAATGAGACTTTTTCAAAAAGTGTGGTATAAATACAAGTATAAGCCTTATCATTCCTCATCTATAAAATATGAAGCAAACACATACAAAGGATCATTAAATCAATTTCATAGTTGATTTATTATATCTTATTCAGCCCTATTTTTTTATCAATCATATGATAAATCATACAAAAGGTATGAAACATTCAAAGTGTATCCCATGAGTGATAATTTTTAAGTTACAAGATAGATCACTACATGAATATTCATATAGTATATTTAATCCTTATGCACCCACACTCCCAAACATAAGGGATAACTACATAAGTTTGAGGAGATATTAGGACTATTAGTTATATATGTAGTGCTAAATGATAGAGGGGTCATTGAGATCAACTTAATAATGTGAGCCCAATAACCCATGTTTAAAAAAATAATTTTAAGGGTGAATAAGGGAAAAGAGCTAATGTTTGATCAATTAGAAAAGAGTCATAGCCTATATCCAATATCTAAACATATTGTCATAAATTTAATAGAAAACCCAAAATAATGAAGTTATTCATATAAAGATCTAATTATAATTTTGTATTGGACACCTATTTCACAACCATGCACTAATGTTGATAGTAGTGTCTAGATCTGATGGTAGTATTTTTAGATACATAAGTTAAATTTTTATATTCTAACAACTGATCTAGAATATTGATCCTACATACTTACCACCTATTTATAGTATAAATCTATTTATACATAGTAAACCCAACTAAATATCATTTCTCTTTGGTATTGAAATAAATTTAAGATCTATTAAATTTAGTGTTGGAATAAAAATTACTACAAGGGGGGGTGAATCAATATTTAAAACTTTATTATATAATATTACTTAATCAATCATAGATATTTTAGACAAGCATGTACATTTTAGCATTCATAATCACTAATCCACAGGAGTGTGAAACACATGAAAATAATAAGTATGTTAGAAACCCTAAAGGGGAAGAAAACCTAATGAATAATAAAATGGAATAAAATCATATAATAAAAACATCAAATTTAGTGAATAACCAACTTCACATGGAGCACCAACCCCAACTAGCTCAATGCCAACTCAGTTAGGCTTTAACAAGCACCCAATTGCAAGGAAGCACCAACCCCCTAGATGACTCAGCACCAAATAAAAAACCTAAAACACTTTACCACATTTATAATACCTTTTTTCTCATGTATCATATTATTATCTCCTTCATCAACTCTTCACACACTTTTATCCCTCTTAAAACTAGTCTATATCCTTCTTTGCTCAATTAGCCCTCTTCTTGACTTGATTTGGTCATATAACCTTGATTATCATATACAAAACATGTGTCAAATGTTAAATAATTATCCTATATCTTCTTCTTATTTTTTTCAATAAATTATTCTAATCTACTATATATATATATATATATATATATATATATATATATAATATATATATATTGGCTTACACTTCACACGCCTCGATAGGCCTAAAATTGCCTCATATTTATATAATTCACTTGCCTAAAACCTTCTTAGTCAACCAATCATTCTTATACTCTTATTTAGGCCATATAATGTTTCTTAAAAAATCTCATAGGAATGTATAAAATGTTATTTTAGTTCCTTTAGGTCCAACCTTCCTCAAATAGGCCTTATATCTTCTTTAGGTCTCATGAAGACCTAATCCCATTAGGCGTACTTTGTATATGTTACACTTTGATATTATTAGAGAATATCCAAAAACTTTACATAGTAGAGAAACATTATATTCCATAAAAATATAACCATTATAATCTCATATATAATCCATATCACTATTTATCTCAAACCACTACTTGGAGCACATCAATAATATTTGTTCATATTAGACCTGTGCATACCTAGAAAGTTTGTCTTGAACAACTGAACTAAAAACATAATATTATCAAAAAAACATGGAAAAAAACATATAAAAATAATCCTTATGAGCTTAGGGTCATCACCATCTGAATTATATCTCACAAATCAAGGTAAAATTCCTCAAACCCTTCTCTACAAGTAGCTTACTCATAACTACCAATTAGTCTCAAAACACTATCATGGAGATTTGAAATTTTGACACTTGAAGGGACACTCTTAAGGTATTAAAATTCATTAATATGATATTAAAGAATCCTAAAATAAAATTCCATCAATAATATCACAATAATTAATGACAAGTATTAGTCTTATAACCCAATATGTTGAACTTTTCTCTCACAGACCTTACTCAGTCAGACAAGAAATTTTGGCTTCGATGTTCCAACCTATTATACTGACTTAAAAAATTATAAAAATTATGGATAGGTAATTAGATTTTTAAAAAATAACATCATGTTAATTTTAGGATTCAACAAATGTTAGAGAGTCTCCAACTCATCACTACAACTTGTTTACCCATAACTACCAGTTTGTCTTGAAACACAATCATGGTGAAAATGACCTTCAACACCTGTGTAGACACTTTCAGAGAATATTGACTCATTTTTATGATCCTATGAGATAATTAAGTAACTATAAAATATAAATATACCATTATTAAGTGACAACATTGGTCTTGTAGACCAATTTATTAACCTTAAACCTTCATTGTCTTATATGCATAAGATAGGTCAATTTATGAGTAATATTTTCAACATATCCACTAACCTCCAAAACATATATCAAACATGATCATGTATTATAAGTCTTAAAAAACATCACAATTCATTTGGATCCATCCCTATTCCATGATATAAAATCCCTTATCTCATTCTCATTTTTTCCTCATTTTTCTCATTATCTGCATAATTAGGTCTTTTAGCAATATGTCAATTGCATGCCCAGTTTATCACATCTAAGGTTTCTAACCTTATTATAAACCACCATGGGAAACTAATACTAGTCTTAATATTCAATATACATCCATTTATAAACTTTTAGTTGATCAAATATACCTGTTATAGCAATTTTTTGAGAAACAAGGCCTTTCCTATAGGGTCCACTCACTCATATGATAAACCAATGCTACTTGGAGGTACCTGGGAGAGGTTTAAACCACCTTGTAATCTTAATTATAATTAATAAATCTTATCCCTTTATTATATAAACTAATTCTTGTAAATTTTAGCTAAGACCCTTCCCCATATACCATGAATAACTTAGGCTACCATGCATAGGTTACACATGTTAATAAGTTCCTGAAATTTCTTCTTGGGTTGAGAATCCTTCATTCTATGCATAAAGGAAACCTCAAAACCATAATCCATGCATTTTATTGCAAATTTGGACCTAATACTTGGTAAAAATACCTAAAAAATATTTTAGACCTATTTCAATGTTAATTTGTCCATGCTTACCCTCAAAACTGATCCTGATACCCCATTAGGCCACCATCTTCTATTTGTTTTCTAGGCTTTTGACCTACAAGTCACATTCGGCCTTGAAACTGATCTTATATCCACTATCCATGCACTATCCACCTCACTCAAATTCTCAATAATATTCTCACATAGTATAACACTACTTTTAATCATTCATAGGTCTTGAAAACACTTCATGGTACCTTATTGGATCATGAAAGGTCTAAAACTAGTCTAGTTGTATGTTAGGTCTATAAGACATACCCCTATAGACTCACCTTGAAACAAACCTAAGTTATCCAATGCCTCATATTCATACTGAAACACCCTTTACTTCCACTTATGCCTAAGTGCATCTATCTTACTACGATACCATGCTCATACCTTCATACAAGATTCCTTCATGTTATGACTAGTGTCATGACTGGGCTTCTCAAGAACTTTGAGACTTGACACTTGATCTTGAAAGCAATTCTTGATGATTTATATATTTTTATCATGACTTTCATTATATTTATACAACATCATACTTATATACATACTTATTTATGCATATCATGCATATGCCTATGATATCACTAAGCTTGTTATAACTAAGCTTATCAAGACACCTTGTACTCAAGGATTAGTGCTCAAACATTCATACCTTGACCTTAACCTATATCTTGACATCAAAACTTATAAGAATCATTATTTTTCATTAAAATTCTCTATTATCACATGGTTCATATCTCATAGACTACTCACTATGCATCTTCACCTTGACATCAATGATATCATCCTTGACCTTGACATCAATCTTGACCTTGACATTAATGACAACACTTTTTAGCACTTAGTTATTTATATATTTACCATATCTTAGCATTATAATTCAAAATATTCATTTATCTTAGTTTGAAATTAATTATCCTATTATAGATTATTTTATCACCCTTGTGGCTAAACTATTTCTATATTATTAACCCTATCCCATAGTATATCAATTTAGGGTTAAAATTTGGTGAACCCAGTGTGATATTAGTAAACATATAAGGCTAAAGTCATCCTCACCTAATGATGGAGAATATTTATGTAGTAATACAATTAAATTCATACCAATAAGCCTCCCCTTGAGTATATCATTGATGCTTACATATAGTGGAGGCATGGATTATATGTTCAAACTATTATTCCTTGAGGACCAAAATTCTATTGTTACATCTACCATGGAACAAGTGAATGATTCAACTCAAATACCAATCTCCATTCCTATATCAACTCAAACCATGTTTACATCCCCTTCGGTGATTTAACAACTATCTAATTTTACTCCTAATGGGTCTACAATTAAATCTCTTCTCCAAGTTATAATAACTTTGGAAAACAAGGTTACCAATATTGAACAAAAAACTTTTAAAACTCTATTGATATGGGTATTATACACATCCATCGATTACAAGCTATCCTCTACCATTTTAGGATATCAATGGAGATAAAATATACTCCAAATCATGAGTTACATGTATGGGTTAAATAACCTTGTGGTGGAATAGCAAGTAAAACATGTATGTTGTTAATTGGGTTTGTTTATAGTGAAATGAATCTGAGTAAAGATATCAAACCTAATTGAATTTAATGGATGGGTGGTATCTATTATAAATTGTTTATGTATCAATCATAAAAAAATTAGATAAAGAGAGAAGGGTAGAGCATAAAATGAGGTTATATGGTCTCAATAGGTCACTTCTTAGGTTGGTTTCTTCAAAGACAAGTGTTTCTAAAACTAGTGATTGCTAATTTTAACTATTGCATAGTCACATGCAAATATAGTTATGTAATTTGGGGAATTATATACAAAACTTAGTGGTATTAAGTAAAGGTTTCTCCCTTTAGATTTGATATTGCACACCCTTAGTTGGGAGATTAAAAACTAGACTAGGAATGTGTTTAGGTCAACTATGGCACACACCTACAAGACTATACTAGATACAAAACACTCCTGCACACTTGAAATTATTAACACAATTTAAATGAGTTAATTAGTAATCAATGAAATATACTAAATTTAAATAAATTTTTCACATCCAAGATTAGAATATATAAATGATAATAGCTAGAATTATCCATAGATTTTTCCCACTTCAAATTGTTAAATTGATATAACTAAGAAATCAAAACCTCAATAACATAGAGATGGAAGGAAAGAACAATAATGTAGTTATATGAAAATCAAAATTGATCTCTTCATGTATTTATAAAACTTATAACCCTTTATTATGTGTATTTACATGTATTGATAAAACTTATAACTCAAGGAGGGGTCACCTAATCATACAAGTCTATGTAAATTAATAGTTACATTGCATAATTAGAACCTTAGTTATATTTTTTAGCATCAAAATTGCATGTGTGCATGCTCATAGTTAACTATAACTAAATCAAAATAAGTTGGCATGTACAATGTAATGCAATGTTTGCATGCTTAAAAATAATTCAAGAAACTTTAAATCTCTATGTTAATTAAAATTAAACTATAAATACAATATGAGTACTATTTACATGTCTACATATAAAATTAGCCTTCAACTAAGGCTTATTGGGTGGCTACATGGCATTATTGGTTGTTGAAGGCATTGAAGTTGTATCTTGTGCTCAACTAGAAGTTGAAGCATCACTATTATTCTTTGCTTCCAAAACTTGAATGTTTTTTTCACCAATGGCATGTTGGTACCTAATAATGTCCATATTAATAAATGAATGTCTATTCACCCTATTGACTTGTTCAATAAGCCTTTCAAGCTCAACCTTTTTATTTATAAAATTAATACTTAATATTTTAACGTCCATGACCTTTTTCCTCATAAAATTTAGTTTGATTGCTATTTCCTACAATGTTTTTCCTTCTAAGTTATACTTGAAGCTTGTTGAGTCATATTGGAGGAGCTAATAAAAATTGGCATTGCTGATGAGTTTACCCATGGAATACCTAACTTATGAGAGCTTTAGTTCATTGAAAATCTATAAGATGAGAGTTTCATGATCTATTTATTTAGGCATTACTACCTTAATTATTGTGATCCATTTTATAGCCTTCTATGTTTTGATGAATACCAAATTGAGGACATTGGTAGCCTCCAGTGGTGCCATTATATTATGATGGGCATATGCT
This sequence comes from Torreya grandis, assembly GCA_037957365.1. Taxonomy (NCBI): domain Eukaryota; kingdom Viridiplantae; phylum Streptophyta; class Pinopsida; order Cupressales; family Taxaceae; genus Torreya; species Torreya grandis. The sequence goes on from JARHVA010004401.1 coordinate 741,304, forward strand.
TTACTAATTGTATAAAGAATAATAAACATCAATTTATTTTCATATTTTTTCAAAGAATTAAAAAATTTGATAGTTTCCACTATATGAGGTGCTAATTCTACCCTCATTACATCAATAAGATCAAAAATATTATAGAATATATATTATACATTTTGTACATTTATCCCTATCTATATAAGAATGTGCATAGTTTGTTTTGTTCCCTTATTTGCTATAGTTATTTATCCAACTCTTTTCTTACTATTTCAGTTCATTCATGTATCTCAACTAGATAATCCTTATGGGTTTTAATATAAGATTTGAAATCCTCTATGTATTAGGACTACCCTAATTTATTGTTCTTCCTTTTGGATAAGGTAAAAACCTCTTATCTTTTTTTCCAATTTGACCCCTCTCCTTATCTAATATTCCAATTTCCTCTTCCTTACCCTTTGTAAACTCCATTTAGATTTTTTAAAGATGGAGATTATAATGGGAAAATCCATAATTATAAGATTAGGCCTTTGAGAAGACTCTGACTGCATATATGTTTCCCAATATGAGAGGACCACTTGGGTTATATTTGTGGGTTGAGTGTCTTAGACTATAGTCTCACCCAAAAACTCTCATGAGGTTTTATTCAAATTTTCTTCAAGTATGGGATCAAGAAGTGAAGGCCAAATTATTTTAGACCAGTCCACCCTAACATATTGAGGTAGTGGATGGACTATATAGATTGGCCTCTTCTTCTCAGCATTATTTTTTTGTTATCATAGTATTATCTTAATAGGAATTGGGGAGAGGTACTAGTAAATCTAGATGGGTAGATGAAATATGGAGTTGAGTGTTTTTTATTACTCCCTTAGCCTTCTTGGTTGCCTTTTTATTTATCTTTGGAGGAGCTAGGATAATGGTGAAAGGAACCATAATATAAATAATATGAATGGATACATAAGATGCAATTAGAGGTGGAATAACTAGGGTATTAAGAATAACATAGGTAGAGGAAGTATCCTCTACCTTGGACACAAGTAGAGTTGGTTAGGCACTTGGCTAGGTAGAAACAACCTCCACTTTGGGTACAAAAATGGGAGGGAAACTACTAGGATTCAGGGACATATAATCAAATGTGATAATAGTAAAAGGAAAAACTACAAGACATAATAGGAGTAGTGTAAATTGAAGGTGTTGCTTACTCACTTAATGGTTGCTCATGTAATGGTGATTTTTCCTTTATGTCCTAGTGACTCAAGATCTTATCTCTTTAAATTTATACCTCCTCATCCATGGATTAACCTCTAGCTTCCTCTTGTGATATCCCTTATACTAATGGTACCTCAATAATTGGACTCTATGGATGACGTTGAGCCCTTAACTTTCTCTTATAAAAATAGTTATTTTCCCAGATATGGAAGGAGCATCCTATGTGGCCATGGTTTATGTAATAATAATAGATTCTAGGATTTTTTTAAAACTTGTTTAAGTAGGCCCCTCTAAAACTAAATATTTGAGACAAATAAGGTCATCTTGTGCTCCCCCAAGTGAAGTATCAAGTACCACTAGCTCCTTTTTTAATGCCTTGAGTGACATAGGGTATTTTTGTGAGAGTTTACCTTAATACTTTAATGGATGAAAGGGCATATTAACCTAAAGGTATGATTTATCCCATCTTCCATCTGGTGAGAGTCTATTTTGTGCATATGTAATTGAGATAGAAGGTTTCCTTTCAATGATTTAAAAGAGGTCTTCTACCAAATTGAATTTTTATGCTCATTCCTTGAGTTGGGGATCATCCTTAGCATTGATAAATAAAAAATCATGGTATAATGATAATAGGAATACCAAGGTCCTTGATGTGTTTTTATACTTGTCCATGTGGTTCCCAATCTTTGTGAGGTAGGATAGCTACTGAGTAAAAATCTTGATATCTATTAGCTTTATAGAAATGTTTGGGGTTTACATAGCACATTATCCTAATAAGGAGTTAGGAGACACTAAAATAAATCCTATTTATCTTTTACATGTATTCATATATTCCACACCATGTGTAATTTTATTCTTTGCTAGATTTTCATGTACAAACTTGGGGAGTCATAAGGGTGCTACCTTATGACCTATGATCATAATGATAATGTAGTCTAGGTAAAAACAGTAGTCTAACCTAATAAATAATGTATCTATAATGTTTTTGGATATCTTAGGTGAAGGAGAATCATGTATTTCCATCCACACCTAAGGGTAGAGATCCTTTGAAATGTGTACAATGTTTTAGGTGTATGCATATATGTGCATGAAGTAATAGGAATCACATATATGATTATTGATACATTCTAAGGCTAGACCCTAGAGTGACCCATTATGAACATAAAATATGTTGAGCATAGCATTGAAAAGTTAGGAAATCATGTATAAATGGATTCCCTAGGGCTTCTTGTCTTTGTGTAATATCTACTCCACAATGTTACACTAATTACTTCACCTAGAGAGAATTACAAATATGAAGTAATTAGTAAGTTGAGAAATATAATAAATAATGGTGTATAAATTATATGCTCAGATAGCTAAATAAACTATTCAAGAGTTCCATCCTAATTTAGTTTCCCATCTTTAATCTGGTCATGGCACTGGTTTTTTTTCTTCTCAATCAATTTATCTATCTTCCACATGAATACCCTATGAAAATATTAAGTAGAATATATAATGGGGAGGGAGATATGCCTTTTAAATTCATCACTTGATATGTATTCCAAGATTATCTTATGTTCTAAATGGTGCAGAAACATGCCTTCAATCACCTTTTTATAAAAAAATAACTTTCATAGGAGGTCAATACATAGCATGACCTATGCATTTGATGATATGAAGTGTAACCCTTGGTATTTTAATGGGAAGAGGTCTATAGCTAGTTTTAATTGATCTAGAGTCAGGCTTTATTTATGGGTATCCATTTCAACCTGGTGTATCACCTCCCACATTGTTTAATAGTTGTTGTAGTAATTATTGACTACTATGGGCTTAAAGAAACTGTCCTTATATTTAGTTAAATATTTGATAAAAAATATTGATAGGGTTATGATTACTTATAATTATTTATATGAGGATGCCATTACTATTTTATTGTGTTCATATTGATTTGGTTTACAAGTTAACAACTTGGATCTCTTGGGTATACTATATGCTTAAAATGTTGGTAGCTAGGGATGGATATTAGGGAAGAAATTAACTTCAAATTTAAATTAAGGTCACTAAGCACATTATTCACATAAAATTATTTGATATAGTTTTTTAATTCATTTTTATTTTGCGTTCCATTAATATCTAATGTTTATAACTTTGATTTGTTTGTTAAATTTGAATATTTCCACTTCATTTGGTGGGTATGCCATGTAGGCACTATTGATGCTTAACAGGAATGTCACATCATTACCTTTTTAAATGTTCCATTTCACTACTTCTTTTAATTTATTTTAAGATGACATGAGGGCTCTTGGGAGTTAGGAGTCAGGATATAACATTAAAGTAGTGTTTGTGAGGTGAATAAAAGTTTTGAATGCTTTTGCCGAAGACCAAAATGAGTTGAACAAAATCCCTAAATAATTTAACCAAAGACCCATATGATCTAAAAAATTCTTATGATCAAATTTTTTGAATACCAAAATATCAAATATTTCTACTAAAAATTTTCAATGAACCTATCTCTAAATACCTAGATGAGATGAACAAACTCACAGAACAATTATTCTGAATACTTTCATCAAAGAACAATTTATTGTCAAGTTATTTTGCTGAAGGGTCTTACTCAATAAATAATCCAAAGATAAAGATGAGCTAAAGTGTAAAAGTTTTGAAAAACATAATTCTCTAGGAATAGGTCTCAAATAACAAATGGCTAAATATTTAATATAAGGTGAATAAAGTTGTAGAGGCCCAATTTGTAAACATAAAATCCAAAATATCATCGTAAATACTACCTACGAACAAAAAATTTGAATAGTAAATTCATGTGAAGGTTCATATAGGTGCAAAGTGATGAAAAATTCCAAAGATAAGCTTTCAAACAAATGTTTTAAAGACCAAATTTCATTATCCATAGCTCTAAACAAGTTCACTAAAGACCAGAATAAGTAGAGACTTGTATACACATGACTTCCAAAAAACATTAGTAGATTATTCCTCATAAAAAATCATGTTCATAGGTTTTTTGAATAGAAAGGCTAGTTCAATACATAAATATTTCATTTTAGAAGACTATCAAGATAGGCCTACCTTTTTAGAAAGATAGTGGGTCCTTATTCTAATAAAAAAAGAATGGAGGTATGCTAAGTACAACAATCTCCTCATGCTATTTATTCATAAGATTTTTTACGTAATCCTCTTGCACTTGAAATATATTTGTACCCAAGTTCACATTTTATGATGGAAAGGGTGATCTTGAAAATATATGATCTTTATATGTCACATGCCTTGATTATTACTCCAATGATAAACTTTTGACCAAATTATTTCCAAGAAGCCTAAATTACCCTAATTTATGATGATTATATGATTTACCAATCTAATCAATGAGAGCATTGAAACATTTAATAGATAAATTTCTATCCCATTTCTCTATCAACATCACTGAATAGATTTCATATGCTCAAATTTCAAAGATAAAACAAGGAACCAATAAACCTATCAATTAATATGTGTTGAGATATAAAATAATGTTGGTTAACATGACAAAGCTAATGGCATATAAATAAATTCAAGACATATTCAAGAAAAGATTATTTTCCCCCATTATATGAGTCTATTTTTCAATGAGTTTAAAACTTTTGATGAATTATGCCATATTATTCAAGATTTTGAAATGGAGCCTATTTCCTTGAACAAAATTAAGTATGTAATCAACACACTAACCAAATCAAATATCAAGTTTCATATTAAACCAAGATACAAGGTAAAACCTATAAAACCTAAAAATAAAATAACCATAATGGTTAATATAATTTTATAGGAACTAAATCCACTCATCTTATCCAATGCACCTAAAAGAAAATTTAAATGATTACCCAAATCTCCAGCTTATTTACTTTAGAATCTTGTGTAATGTCATATCATATATCTCCCTTCTCCCATAGAGGTTGATATGAGTCACCCTTTACCCAAAAGATATGATGTTGATGCTTATTATAAATATCACCAAGGCCCTATGAATTTTGAGAATATATGTTATACCTTGAAGAATAATATCTAAGACCTTATTGATGGCCAAAATATTTCATTTTGTGATCCTCCAATGGATTTAAGTTCATAACCTAGTGATCACTAGAATTGGAATATAGTTTAACGATCCTTTGTAAGATCATTCTAAGAAATATCTAGAAATGAAAATTGAATATAATGCACATTCTCCTCCATCACATAATGGGCATCCATTAGATGTAATTATTGTAACTTATACATGCACAATATCTCTTATGTTTCAAAGACTTTATATTATAGTTGATAATAATGAAATAATGGATGATGAATTGTATCTACATTAATTATTTATTTAACCATTCCTTGACCACATACATAGTTTTATTAATGATAAAAGTTATAGTGAGAATGTATGTCCTATGCCATTACTTACACATTTAGGATATACACATGATGATTTATAACCTTCACCTAAAATGATTAGAGCATTCAATGGGACATCACAACATGCTATTGGTGAGATTTATTTACCTTTACATGTGTTGATGCACCTAGATTTATCATTAGGTTCATATAGTGTAAAAAAAACACTTCTCATTTTTGGATCTAAAAGATCCATTATATGAGTTACTCGTTATGATCTTCTAAAGATCTGTTGTTGAGTAGTAGCTAAGCTATATGACTATTTCAATAAATGAACATGTAAATGGTTATTAGGAGTAACTCTGATCCTAAATATTTATGAAGATGAAACTAATTTTAATTAAATCAAATGAATGATTCCCAAACCCTAAAGTCTAACCTTAATAAACATGGATATTTATAGTGAAAAGTTAAACTATAGTGATATGATCAAAAAGGATCAAAAGGGAGGGTAAGGTAGAAAAAAGGTGTTTTTGATTATCAACCTAGACATTTTGACAAAGTTTATATATCATCTAGACATGAATTTAACCAATATATATCATGAAATTTCATAAGCACATATCCTAATATATACCAAGTGAGGGTCTAAGGAAAAGTGAGATAATGCAAATAATAAACCAGATTTAATTCTACAAACAAATAGCATTGGCATAAGCATAAGTTAAAAACTCTTCATTCATATTAGCACACCTATAAATCATGAAAACTATTCAAGTCTTAACATAAAACTATAAAATTAAGGAATCCACCATGATATCAAACATATACAAATATTGGACAAACTTTGCATAATTCCTTTTTGTATTACTTGCTCCAAGTTTACAAAGTAATTTTATCTCTAAGAACATCCCTCCTTTTACCAATGGAAATACCCCTTTTATATAAAGCTCAATGAGGTATGTCTATTAGCCATATCCAATGATAATTACACAAATATCAAGGAAAACTATCCTTCTAAAAAATTATAGAATTAGATAATTTACTAATGGACTGACCCATAAATAATGCACTTTACAAATTTCACATGATTTTAAAAGATATAATATTCTTTTCAAAAATGAGTTACAAATTTTTGATTAAAAAGAATATTTTATGTCAACTTAGTTGACTTTGAGACCCTTTATAATTATATCCCTTTGCTTTTGTCCTTGTTCTTCATGGCTTTGTTACATTTATTCATCATTCAATCTGGCATTGATAATTGGTTCTCATAAAAACAATCTACCCTATTAGGTCTTCAACCATTTGAATGTTAACATTTGATGACAAATATAACTCAATTGATTTTGGGTCTATAAGATCTTTTAATCCGAGTTGTCTATCTAGGTGGTATCATCATGGCATACTACTCATTAATACTTGAAATATGACCATTTGTTATTTTAGGATTTGCATTAGTTATTTATTAGTTCTTAGCCCTTTGAAAAGTCTATTTTGGCTCACATAATTAGATCTATTTCATGGATCAATGTATTTCATTGATCTCAAGCTAATAAGTTGAATGTCATTGGCTAATTTTTCATATTCCCCACTGTTGTGACACTTGTCGCTATCACATTCATTTTGAGCTTCATTAAAATGTCAACTTTATCTCGCACCATTGATTTTTATTATATGGATTTAATGTGTTCCATTGATATTTGTATACTAGGTTCAATCCTTTGATCTACATACCATTAATTTTATGGTATATTTCCCATGATATAAAAACTTGTCACTCTCTCACTCGTCATAGGTCTTCATTAAAGTTTTAACTTAATATACACTATTGATTAAGATGTGTGCCCTCAGATGTGTACCATCAATCTTAGGGAAAATTATCAAGTTTTAACCATGGGTTTCATGGTCAACACTTCTCATCTCTATGATAGTTCTGAGTCCTTTGACTTTTTAACTTTGATCATTCATTTCTAGATCATCTATGTCAGAGTTAACATGAACCATAGATCTTGATACTTGACTTATTGACTCCCCATGATCTTGACACTTATCATTTTCAAGTTTTTTTCATTCTTGAAAATGTAACATAGACTTAATAAGATCCTAAGAAATATATAAATTAGGATATAATTTTTTCCTACATTTTTAGTCATGTTAATAAACATGATAAAAACTTAGGATAAAGTCTTAAGTTAAGCTAAGTTTTAAAATATATAATAAAATAACTATGCGTAATTTATCCCATGTGAACAACAGACTAGACTAGGGGGTTTCGAGAAATATAAAAATTACTATGAATATTTTGGAATAAAGTTTTGGTCATGTTTATACACATGATAAAAACATTAGGCTAAAATTTTAAGATAAGTTTAACATATAATAAATGTTCCCATGTGAATTCAGATAAACTAACCCCATTTAAATTTAAATTAAAAGGAACTTAGACTAACTAATTATACTAAGGGTATTTATGGATCTAAACATGAATTAAATTGATTAATTAAAGATCAAAGTTCAATCAGAGGGTCAAATTATCATCAAAGTAAGAAACCTTGGATGTTATTGGTTCAAGTGAGATTCTATTAAACCTGCAACCTAAAACACAAAGATCAATTTATTAACAACATAAAATGAGGTAAAATTAGGATCATATTTTAAAATGTCAAAAATCATATGGTATGGATGATTTTAAAATATAAATAAGGTGCTAATATGTTGAGGGGAAAATTCAATTTATAGCACAAATTTGTAAAAAATTGAATAAGGGTCCTCATTTTTAGAAATAGGGGTATGTTGGCCAAAACAAAATATTGGTCCATCACATGTGGTTACCAGATTTTTAGTTATACATTATATAGTATTCTTTGATATTTTATTGGAATGACAATATATATATAAAATCTGCATAGTACCTTCCATAGTGTATGGGTGTATTAAATACATTCATACCAACAAGGTAGTCAGTTGATAGAATTATATATAAACACCCAATTTACCAAAATAAATTTATTTAAATATATAAAATTATCAAACATGCTATGGTTAATACTCTAAAAAATGTATGTAATAAGCAACCCATTTCCTATGCATCTATACTTGAGAGTTCTTTGTAATAGAGATATATAATAGATTCCATGGAATCCTCATCCACTCCTACATAAAATATTACATTAAATAGAGAAAGTCAACATGTTACACTTATTATTACTCCAAATAAACCATAGATCACTAAATGATGGGTTCCATGAACACCTACTCTTATTTTTTCTTCACAACCAAATAGTTTGATTATACATACATAGAATACCATATATACTATAGATCCATATATGACACCTATGTATTATACTTGGAATTAAAAATAATTTTATGTAACATATTATTATTTGGAGATACATATGGGCATACCTTATATGGGATCATAGGCTATCTTTTTTTTTCAAATATTCCAAAAATTAAAAAAATCAAATATTCAAGAAATTATAAAAATATTCAAATAATATAAAAATACAAAAATATTTAGCATATTCATGCTTATTATATATTTTTAATATATATATTTTATTTATATTAGTAGATATTATATCCCTCCATTTCTATATACACATGTTTCATGCATCTTTGAGTGTGATACAACTATACCTATAGACACATGATATGTGAACTTATATATGTTGGACCTCTTCTCTACCTACATCATATAGTAAATTAGGGGAATATTATTATTTTATCATGATTGATACATGTTATTTATCATTTATGAACATTTATACATTATCATGTTTGATCCTTTTTGCTAACACTTACACATGTTTATACCCATGCTCATATTTTTCATAGTATACTTGAAATGTTATATTACATAATATTTTTTTCTAACACATATATTTAGGGACTATTATGAAATTTATATGTTGGTTTATTATGATTTATATATTTTTTAACTTACTTGACTGTATTTTTTCTTTATATTTTATTACTTGTGAAATATTTGAAAATGTTCCTTGTTTGTTGGTCCTTATCCCATTATAAGCTTACTAGACATTTTAATATGTCATTTATTTTGATTGTGTGATGTTTGAACATGCCCCTAATTTGAGGTATAATTGGGCCATTATTTTTCATTACATTTAGTGATATTTTTTGTTTTATTAATTGTTTTTTTAACTTGTATTGTTACTCTATAGACATTATGATTATCCATATCATGCATTTAGGACTTGGTGTGATCACATACTATGAGCCTAATTGATATATATACTTATACATGTTATCCATAAATGTTACATGATTCATACACATACTATGTATCTACCTTATTTTTTTAGGTAAGGTACCTACCTGATTCTATTTCCTTCACCTCAAAAGGGGGGCATATTAGTGGGGGCATGTCATAGAAGTATGAACTCCACATTTTACCATTTTATACATTTTAGTGGGGGAATGTCATAAAGGCATGAAATCCACACTTATAAACTTTCTTATTATCTTCAAATTTTAGTAGAGATGTGTCATAAAAACATGACTTCTACACTTTCACAATCTCTAGCTCAGTTTCATGATTTAGATATACACTTGGGTCATAATCCTATACATTGTAATAAATTTTCATAGATTTGAAACAACATTTTTTTCAATTTATGACACAGATATTCCATTTCAAAAAAAATATAGGTTTATATTCATTTATATTTCACCAAAAATTTCAAAATTTACCAATTATACTACTCATGAACACGTATCGATTACACTAGAATTTAATGTTATCAAGCCTTTTATACTATAAAAGTTGGTTAATTTTATAGGTTTAAGTGATGAAATCACTAAAACTCACTATATTTATAAATTAGAATTATTAAATCATCCAATCTCACCATATTAATATGATGGTTTGATTAAATTACTAACCCTCACTAGATTATATATTCACACTTGAGTTGTACAATTGAGATATAATTATATCAATGGCTACACAACTCATCCTTTAACCAAATTGAGGGAATAATACCTTACAATATCCCTATTCAAATTCTCCAAGTTTTAGGTCTAAGTAATCATGTTTATGAATTCAAAGCATCAAGAGGAAACATGATTGTATTAACACACATGTGTACTCTTTCCTTAGTATCTTTATTTTTGAACATTTTAACTATTTCAAATTAAAAATAATATGCACTAATTTATATTGTAACATGATATTTATTACAGGTCATACACAAATAAATCACTCAATGTAGCCCCAAGAAAACGTTAAGGTGTGTTGTACACACTTAGTTACACATTTATTTCATTTAAACTAGTACTTTCATCCTTATACATTACTATATTAAAGGGGGTGAAAATGTAAATACTAAAACTAAACATTTATATCATATCAATATTTTATATTTTATAAATATCAAATAGGGATTTACCTTTTAGTTATATACCCCTTGTTATTGAAAGTCTCACATTCACCATCTCACTATGCCTAAATGATGATTTCTTAGTCTAATCCATATCATTATAATGACATAGGTCTCCTACACTATAAAAAAAGATTAAAATATTATAAACATAATGCAATATTAGTTTTAAATACATACTTGATTTATATCCCTCTAGACATTATTGGCCACATAAGGACTCTACTACCAATAGTAGTGTCCAAATCCTTATCTTGTGTCTAGTTTCCAAAAGTTATTTAATTTGTAAATGTTTCAAAACTTATGGGTTAATGTAATTTTATTATTGAAACCTACCATGAGATCTTTTAAAAATGTGTGTTATAAATACAAGTATAAACCTTCTCATTACTCATCTATAAAATACCAATCAAACAACTACAAAGGCTCATTTAATCAATTAAAAAATTGATTTATTCTACCCTATTCATCCCTATTTATTTATCAATAATATGATAATTCATATAAAAGTTATGAATAATTTAAATATAATCCCATGAATGATATTTGTCAAGTTATAAGATACATCATTGCATGAATCTTCATATAGTATATTTCACCCTTGTGCACACTCCCTCCCACACATAGGGGAAAAATATATAAGTCTAAGGCCCTCCTTGGAGTATTGTATATGTAATAAAACATTAGTGATAAAGGGGTCATTTAGGTCAAATAAACACCATGATTCCACTAACCCAATTTTAACAAACTCATTCTAAGGGTGAAGAAGGGTGAAAAACTAGAGTTTGATAAATTAGTAAAGAGTAACACCCTATATCCCAAATCTAAATATATCACTAGAATAGTGACAAAAAAACTAAAATAATGAAGTTGGTCATAGGGATATATAGTCATCATTCCATACTAGACAATTACATCACATCTATATACTAGCACCGATAGTAGTGTCTACTATTGATGGTTGTGTCTATGGATACAAAAGTATAATTTACAAAATTTGATGATTGATCCAAAATATTGATCCTACATACTTTCCACCTATTTCTAATCCATATCTACTTGTACATATTAAACCCAACTAAGTAACATTTCTCTTTGGTATTATAATAAATTTAAAATCTTTCAAATTTAGTTCTTTCTATACTTAGTATATCTCAATATTATAATTTAGAATATGTATTTATCTAAGTTTTTAATTAATTGGTATATTATATATTAGTTTATCACCCTTGTGATTAAAATATTTATATAATATTAACCTTACCACACATACTATATCAATTCAAGGTTAAATAATATGTAGTTGTAATCCTCAAGGTGGAGCCAAGTAATTTACACATGTTTCTGTGTCTTTGATGTGTTTTTTAAACATGGGATATACTGAGAAGGGGGGTGAATTAGTATATCATAAATCTTATAATATTTCACTTAATCAAATTACACTTAACCATATATTCAAGATATGCAATAAAACTAAAACAATAAACACCACACAAGATAGAGATAGACATTGGATTTAACATGGAAACACAATGTGTGAAAAACCACATAGAATAATTTCAAGTATATGAATGAGAACCAACTCAAACTATAATATTTGAAAGCACCAACTTGTAAGAGCACTAACTCCTTTGTTGAGCACCAACACAACAACTATTCATGAGCACCCACCTACAAGAGCACCAATCCCTTTTGTGTATACCACAAAACTATCTCTCAAAGTTGTTTTCTCAACAAATGGTAGCACACTACAATATCTATTTATTTTCTCTCCTTTGCTCTTCTAAGCTAGATATGACAATTACAAATCATGCTCTCATCTTGCATATTACAAATGGTTTCTAAAGTATTTATTTATAGCTTTTCAAATGACTTTTGGAATTCACCCTTTGTGACCCTTCAATCCTAATGGTGCCAAATTTTCATGACCCTTCATATCCTTGCATTTGAAAAGTAATATGGTGACCCTTCATAAGCAAATGCATCCTTTCTTTTTTTATCTTTATCTTGGTGACGTTTTGTATTCCTCAAAGTGTCCCTTCATGAAAAAATGCACTATACCCTCTTTTGTCTTCACATGATAACTCTTAGAATTCCTCAAGATGACTCTTCATGAGAAAATCCATCCCATTCCTCTTTTTTATTTTACCCCATGACTCTTTGACTTCTCCATGGGCCCTCTTTTGACTTATTTGCAACCAAAAATATATTCATCAATATTAAATAAATATTAACATACATTAGCCAAGATATGAATATTAAAAACACCATTAAATGCAATGGGGCATTTATCACCAATAATTTTATACCTTTGACATAAATGACAATATTTACAAAAATATCCCACTTTTTCATTTATGGCAACCTCAAACTAAAACTACCACATCATGAAACCTGCACATACTACCATCTACAAAACATACAATAACTCCCCCTTACTGAAACAATATGTACCTATTCTTAGTTCCTATTCTAAACCTATTCTTGTACCTGCACCTATTTTTATTCTTCTCCCCCTTTGACATCAATGGCAAAGGGCCTAACCTAGAGCTAACACTTAGCTCCCCCTTAAATGATGGTTATCTTCAATGGCAGGAAGTAAAATAAATTACTCCCAAATTCTCCCATAGATACTAAAATGTGTCTTTTGGTAATGCCTTTGTGAAAATATCTACAATATATTCTATAGTACTGATATATTCCATCTTAACCTATTGATCTATAACTTGCTCTCTCAAAAAGTGATATTGGATGGGAATGTGTTTTGTTCTTGAATACATCACTAGATTCTTCAAAATATTAATAACACTTGTGTTGTCCCAAAAATAGAAATAGGTTCATCATATTTTACCTTGATATCTTCCAATGTTTACTTCATCTAAAGAACTTGAGTACAACATAATAATACTACAATATATTTTGCTTCATCTATAGAAAGTGATATTGAATTATGCTTTTTGCTTAGTCATGATGCTAACCTATCACCAAGGAAGGAATCTCCTCCACTTTTACTCTTTCTATCATCTAATCACCCTACCCAATCTAAATCTATATAAGTAACTAAAGTGAAATCTCTACCTATGGGATAGCAAAATCCATAATCCAATGTCCCCTTGATATATCTGAATATTCTCTTCACCAACTAAACATGACTATCTTTTGGAGGTGACTAATATCTTGCAATCATACCTATTACATGCATGATTTCTAGCCTCAATGTTGTCAAATATAAAAGACTACCAATTATATATCTATACAAATAGTGATCTACAATAGGTGAATATTCATCATTGTTCACTTTATTTCCTATATGCATTGGTGTGCTAGCTGGTTCACAATCCTCAAAACCAAATTTCTTCAACATTTCCTTAGCATATTTACTTTGAGATATAAAAATTCCTTTATCTAAATAAAATATTTGCAATCCTAAAAAAAATGACAATTCTCCAAGCATATACATCTCAAATTCTTTTTGCATATTATCAAAAAATTCTTTTGTCATCTTTTCAATGTTTCCTCCAAAAATGATGTCATCAAAATATACCACAACAATAAATTGATGCTCACCTTCTATTTTAATATAGACATTATTGTCATCAAATCCTCTCTTGAAACCTTGATCCTATAGTTACTTATCAAGTCTTGCATACTAAGCTCTGGAAGCTTATTTCAATCCATACAATGCTTTCTTCAATCTACATACATGGATACTAATATTTGAGAGAATAAATCCTTTAGGCTGCTCAATGTAGACCTCTTCTTCTAGATTCCCATTTAGGAAGGCAAATTTGACATCCATATAAAACACTTCAAAATTTTCAAATAGTACATATACTATAAACATTCTAATAGCCTCTAGCCTTTCCACTGGTGTAAAATTTTCTTCAAAATCTATTCCCTCAATCTAAACATATCCTTTACATACTAATCTTGCTTTATTCCTAGTCATTTCTCATTTTTCATTCAACTTATTTCTATAAACCCATTTTGTTCCTATCACATTATGATCTTTTGGTCTAGGCACTAATTCCCAAGTATCATTATTTTCTATCTAATTTAATTCTTCATCCATAACCTTAACCCAATGATTATCATGTCTAGATTTTGAAAAAGTTTTATGCTAATTTTTGGATAACAAAGAGAAATTAACTTGCTCATATTCACTTCCCATCATTCTTCTAGTGTGAATTCCTTCATTTATGTCTCTCATGATGTAACTTTATTTATGATTCTTTGAACATATTTGGATTGAGTTTTGGTGTCCTTTTTCTCCTTCCTCTCATCTTCATCTGATTCTTCAAAATCTTCCTCTTCAATGATTTCAGGAATGTCTACTAGATCACTGATTCTTTGTGTTCCATCTTCTTCTATCCTGACACTTGTACATTCAAAAAAATTCTTGGTTCTTTTGTTATAAAATTTATAAGGTTTATTTTTTTAAAAATAACCAGGAAATATATCTTCATCTACTCTAGATTCAAACTTCCCAAGTTTTTCATCAGTTCTCTTTATGAAGCATCTGGTACTGAAAACTCTTAAATAATCAACTATTGATGGTTTGTCTTTCCATAGCTCATAAGGAGTCTTGTCACTATTGACTCTCAATAATGATATATTTTGAATATCCACTAATTTATTAATTGCCTCTCTCTAATATTTATCTGATATCTTGGATTCATTTAGCATTGTCCTCACCATCTCCTGAACTATTCCATTTCTCTGCTTAACTACTCCATTTTGATATGGAGTTCTAACCATTGAATAATGTTTCTTTATTATATGGTCTTTAAAAAACAAAATAAACTGATATGACATGAATTATCCTCCTTGATCTGATCTTAGACACTTAATCTTCAAACTGGTTTCATTCTCAACTAATGCTTTGAATGCTTTGAAATGTATGAAAGCTTCTATTTTTTTCTTTAAAAACATTACCCAAGTCATGTGTGAAAAATCATCAATAAGCAACATGAAATATTTCTCACCTTGATTACTTTTAGTTCTCATAGGTCCACATAAACTAGTGTGAACAAGCTCTAACATCTAAGTGGTTTAGTACTCTTTTGTTTTGAACTATCTTCGAGCCTACTTCCCATGCTGACAAGGTTCACAAAGTATGTCAAATGGCTTTATAATCTTTGAAATATCTATGACTACTTTCTTTTTTCTGATGTTAACAAGATTATAAAAATATATGTTACCCAATATGCTATGCCATATCCAACTTTCTTCAATCTGACTCAAAAAACATTTTTGACCTTTGATGTCTGATAACATATACAAATTATTACATGTTCTCTGAGCATCTATAATCAACACATCTGAATATTTTTTCCTAATTTCACAACCTTATACATAAAACTTTAGTGTGTTCCCCTAACCATACATTTGAATTAAACTCAAAATATTATGCTTAAGACCTACATACAAAACATTTTTAGTTTTAGTTTTACCATTATCCAAACTTAGTGTACCTTTTCTGACAATTTTGGCAATAGTATTATCTCTAAATTTTATTGTGATACCACTGATCTTCTTCAAGGTTATGAACTTGATTTTATCTTCTATCATGTGACTCAAACATTTGGTGTTAATGAACCATGGCTGTTCTTCATTTCTTACATTAACTAACATAAAATCTTCAGGTTGTTTCTTTTGCCATGAACATGTCTGAACCTTCTTCTTGATGAATGGAACCATGAAACTATGGTCTTTATTGATTGAATCAAACATGCTTCTACAAGTCTAGGATATGTGTCCAAAATTAGTGTACTTGTAACATATTATGGCCTCTTCATCAAAGCCTGACAGAGGAGCAAAAGAGTTGTAGCTTTTGTTAGACTCTACGTGAGTTTCCTTCTCCTTATTTCAAAAATTGTTAGCTCTTTTTTGACATTCTATTTTCTTTTGACCTTATCCATTATAATAAAAACAATAACCATGAAAATAGAACCTATTTGTGTATTTATGTCCTAATTTTATTTTGTGGCTTTGTTCTTTCCAGCCTTCTTTGTTTGAGATGTCCTCTTTATTCTTCATTTCTTTCCTTTTTGTTTCCTCTTTTATAAGAGCTTCAACATAGCTATTTTTATTTTCAAATGTGATACCTATCTTATTTGATACTACCTTTTGGATTTCTAATATTTTATTCAACATGTTAGTGCTATACTCAAATTTTGAATCACTGACTATTTTATCATTGATTGCTTTCTCAATATCTTCTTTTAAAGAGGCAATTTCAATAACATACCTTTTACATTCTTTACTTACTTTTTGTAATTGTTTTTTTAGATATTTTTCATTCCTTTTAACTTATTTGAAGTGTGCTTATATATCATTAATTATTTCCTTTGACTCCTTTTCATTTTCTCGATTTGGTGCTTCAATCTTTGATTCTTCTTGTCAACAACTTCTAATTCTTCTAAGGCACAAATGAGTTGTCCTTTTATATCTACCTTGGATTCATCCTTACTTTCAACATGTTCTTCTTCTTAATCATCTATACTTTTTCTTGAAAAGGAATCTTCATGTATGGTCATGAATAAATTCTCTTCTTCATCTGAGTCACTAACTCCATAATCTTCAATTAAGCTAAGATATTTAGAATATAAACTCTTCTTATTTAATCTCTTCTTCTATTTTCCTTTGAAGTTATTATTATATGTAGATTTTGCTTCTTCATTTTCATCATTATCTTTATCTAGGAATCTATCTATAAAATTTTCAATCTTACCATATTTAAAACATTTAAATGGAAATTTTCCTTGATATTTACTTATGCCTTTTTTGGTTTATGAATGAAAAGAGATCCATTGCCATCTTCATCATTGATAGAGCTTCTCCTATTCATTCTGCATCTCATATATAGTAAGAATACCATGTAGTTCATCCATCTTTAGCTTGGCAAGATCTTTCATATCCTCAATTATTGAAACCTTTGCATCAGATCTCATTGGGAGAGATCTCAAAACCTTTTGTACCACTATTGACTCTTCTAAATTTTCTCCAAGACCTTGAACCTAATTTAATATTTGATCAACTTGCAAAAGATAAATTTTTATATTTTCTCCCTCTTCCATCTTCAAACTCTCAAACTATCTTCTGAAAGTCTAAAGATTAGCCCGTTGAACCTTTTCATCACCTTTGTAAATATTCTCAAGCTTTACCCAAGTCTCATGAGTAGATTTACATTTCATAACTTTAACAAATTATGATTCACATAAACCACATATAATAACATTTAAAGCTTTTGCATTATTTTGACTTGCCTTCTTTTCTGTTAGAATAGTTAAAAGTGTCTATAGTTCTTTGTATTCCTCCAAAACTACTTACCAAATGTTGAATCCAAGGGCCATCAAGTAAGTCCTCATACTTATGATCCAAAGGCATAATTTTAACCATCAAATAAAGGTGCCTTACTTATATAAAAATCTCCATATGATTTAGCCATCATGCTTTCCTGATCTACCTTCAAGCTGTAAAACTTTTTCCAAAGGAACCTACTCTAATACCAATTATTAAACATGAGATATACTAAGGGTAGGGGGTGAATCAGTATATCATAAATCTTATAATATTTCACTTAATCTAATTCCACATAACCATACATTCAAGAAATGCACTAAAACTAAAACAATAAACACCACACAAGATAGAGAGAGACCAAATTTAATGTGGAAACCCAATGTGGGAAAAATTATGAAGAAAAATCTCAAGTAGATGAATGAGCACCAACTCAAATTACAATATTCATAAGCACCAACTTGTAGGATCACCAACCCATTTACTAAGAACCAACACAATAACTATTCATGAGCACTAACCCATAGGAGTGCCAACCCCTTTTGTGTATACCATACAAGTATCTCTTAATGTTTCTTTCTCAAAAAATGATAGCACATTATAATATCTCTTTATTTTCTCTCATTTACTCTTCTAAGATATATATGAATATTACAAATCATTCTCATCTTGTATATTACAAATGGCTTTTCAATCCTTTAATTATATATTTTCAAATGAACTTTGGCATTCACTCTTTGTGACCCTTAAATCCTCATGGAAAATGGCATCAAACTTGCATGACGCTTTGTTCCTTGCATTTGAAAAGTCATATGGTGACCCTTCATAAGCAAATGCATCCTTTCCACTTTTGTCTTTATCTTGGTGAATTTTTTTATTCCTTAAAGTGTCCCTTCATGGAAAAATGTTCCATACCCTCTTTTGTCTTCACATGATGACTCTTGAAATTCCTCAAGATGACTCTTCATCAGAAAATGCATCCCATTCCTCTTTTGTCTTTTACCTCGTAACTCTTTGACTTCTCCATGGGCCTTATTTTGACTTATTTGTAACAAAAAATATATTCATTAATATTAAATAAATATTAACATACATTAGCCAAGATATGAATCTTAAAAACACCATTAAATGCAGTGGGGCCTTTATCACCAATAATTCTAGACCTTTGACATCAATGACAATATTTTCAATAGTGTTGCTAGGTGTTGAGGATAAATCATGGTTACATCAAAGGCAAATAGATTCAAATGACTATACACATTTATTCTAATTATCAAAGACATTATAAAAAAATTATATTATTTACAAATGGTTTTAAAAAAATTAAACCTTAAGGATTTGCATATCCATCTTCAAATCTTCTTGACCACTTCTGACTTGAATTGTGACTTTTAGATTATAAATCTAGTCACTATCTTTCTCATAGTACTATAAAACTAGTCATAAGTATATATAAATACCATATTTCTAGGAGACCTTCTACATTATTTTATAACATGTTTCCTACATTCTAAATCACTATCAAAACTTGGGTAAATTAAAAATTAGGTAGTTATTTCTCTGTCCATATATTTCACATTTCCATTTACTAATTACTCCAAAATACATTTCAATTCAACATACTAAGCAAGTTTGATTACTATTTTTTATTTAGTTTTATTTACATTTTCTTATTTCTTCATATAACTGTCATAGTGTTTTGAACTCTTTTATGACCCTTTTGTAAAGTAATAGTTATTTTTATTTGATATGGTAAATACTAGGTTTTATAGGGACCTAAAACCATAAGAGTGTATTACAAAAGTTTACAAATGTCAACTAGGGCTGAGAAACCAAAAAGAAAAAAAATGGTACTTAGAGTGGAAATAAAAATAAGAAAAACTAGTAGAACTAGGATGGTTGGTTTGTACTTTGAAACATTGGCCTAAGTATGGTTTTTAGGGCCTTTAGCTACTTCACCAATTAGGATCATTTTGGGATGCTTCTCACCTTTTATCTACAAGGGGGATAGTTTGGGGAGGACTCCTTTAGAGGATCCCAATGGGGATTTAAAAACCTTAGGATAATTTATAATAAGTGTCTAATGGGGATAATAAAAGTGAAACAAATCTTGGATATTTGCTTTAACCTATTTGTGTAAAGCATTCCAATACTATATAAGTTTGGCTAAGACAAAACCAACTTGTTTCACCTTAGAGTTAACACTTTCCAGTAGCTACTTATTTCTTTCTAACTCCTTTGAGACCATGGCCTTCCCTTTATAGTTAGATTTTGTAGGGGTCCCTATTTTAATTGGTTTTAGTTTAGGGATGATTAAAAATTTAATAAGGAGATCATCTGAGGAGATTGTGATAAACTATTATGGGGAGTGTGGTCAAATTGTTGGTGGGATCCCTTGGTAGGATCTTCCTTAGGGGGGTCCCCTTGTGAGTCCTCCCTAGAGGAGGAACCCCTAAGGGTACCTTCCTACCTAATAAGGCTTATTCATGCTTAATAAGGAAGAGGATCATGCCTTGATGTAGAATGGGATTGCTATCATTAAATTGGTGGATTAGGATAGTTTTCTCAAGGCACTTAAGCAAAAAATAGGGTAGACTAATCTTATACCCAATGAAATGATTTAGAAGTAGGAAATGATGAGAGAAGATTAGTGTGTATTGACCTTTCAATGTCATATATCTCATGATCTAAGGGAAAATTTCTAGCCAATAATGTGGAAGGTCAACTTGAGGGAACCCTTTCTTGTCCATTTGCACAAAATGGTTTGTTTAGAAGAACTATAGTAGGGACACTTACCTTTTTGACTAGTCCTTGAATTCTTCGGCACCTATACATGACATGCCAATGGCATTGCTGATGAACTCCTTTGAGACAATGATGGTAATTTCATGCATAAAAACTTTTCACTTTCTCCAAGCCACCACAAAGTATTAGGTAATCTCATTATTATGCTCAGTGACCTATTCCATAAATTTTGTGATGCACCCCTTTTTGATATTTTTTTAAAATTTCTTATGCTCACATAACTCCTTGCATGATTTTGGTTCTAGTTGATCCCTATCTCCACCTATGGGGATCAAGAATGCAAAGTCAAAACAAGAGAGATGATAATTATAGATGGGGTAGAGGTGAGAAAGATAAAAATGGCTAAGAAGTCCCATCAAGAGCTCATAAAAATAGTTAATACTTCTTTTTGAAATGATTATGTATCATCTTGATTAAGATCTAACTCATCATGGTGAGACCATGCACATGCAGAGAGATGAAATTTTTAATCTCCATTGGTACTTTCATTATGGATGACATTAAGGACACTAGAGGAGACACTACCTACATCATGATAGTTTGTTAAAAGGTGGAGATCCCAATGTTGGTGAGGAGGTCAGCCACCATGGTTCCTTCCCTATAGTAGTGTCTATGTTTAAAATGAGGTATACCTATTAATATGTGCTTTACATCATTAACTATGTATTTAATAGTGTGGGAGGGAGTAGTTTTTCCTTTCAAAGCATTAAGGATGTTCAACGAGTCTCCCTCAACAATGATCTTAGTTTGGTTGATGCTTGATACCAACTATATGACTTAGAGAGATACCTTGGCCTCAACTACATGGTTTATTTTCATGCCCATGGGTCCTATATTAACCACCAAAATCTCCCCTTTAGAATTCCTTATAATGCCTCTTACCCTTGCAGGGCTCAAGTTATGCTTGGAGGCACTATCAAAATTAAATTTCACCTAGCCATATAGAGGAACCTTTCATTTGGTATGCTTATAGATTAACACTTTCGAGGGAGAGAGTAAGACCTATTAGATATCCCTTTTTTTTAGAATGAGCATGGATGATGGGGGGATAGGTTCTTTATCTTTAGGTGGGAAAGATTTTTAGTTCTTTAAAATGGCCTGGTAGAGATAGGATAAGACACCATTCATATGGTGCCTTTTATTGAGGAAGAGACCATGATTTAAAATTTTCCATATGTACCAAAACCAATGGGGGAGAGAAAGATGCCAAAGGAAGACTAGGGAAGGTAAATTATAAGGAGGATTCAATTACATGACGAGGTCTAAGATATTGTTTGGCTTGACCTAGGTTATGTTGAAATGATTTAACAACCAATTAAATAGGGTTAGACTAAGGGGGTAATCCCAAAAAAGATGGAAAATAGAATATTTTGCACCTCTATAGATTGGGTACCTATTTAGGATAATCAGCCCCCTTTTGACTAAGTTATCTATAGTCATAATTTTAGTCTACACAAATAGCCAAAATCAAAAATTAACTTTGGGAGTTAGGTGGTTTATCCAATAGTTTTTCTAGAGATTTTATTTACTTTCCAAGTTAAGGTCAGTGGCATGTACTGAGGCTACCGAGTAGGGATTTTTATCTTTTGCCCACTAGATAAAATGATCTTGTTTTTGGATGGATAGGATGTGGGCCTATCTTAGGGCCAAGTCAAGATTTTTAATGGCTTGATATTATTCTAGAGTTAGATATTCACTAGGGAGGACTTTTCAACACTTTGTTCCTCTGTTGATTTCCCAGTAATCCATTAACTAGGAACCTTATCTTTGCTTAAGCTACCTATACCACGAAATCCAAGTCCTATAGGTAAATATGGGGTGGGGGATATCCAATCATATCCCAAAAATAAATTTTCTCACCATTACCAATCTTCCATAAGATGTCATTCTTCAAGATATCCTTACAGTTAGAAATGTCTTTCCAAAAGTTTGAATCGTCAGTAGGGCCTACTTCCCACAGGAAGTCATCTTATTCCACTACTTATAAGTATTTATCCTTTAGGATTCTTGACCATTCACAATTCTCCTTCATAAGGCATCGACCCATTTTTTCCAATAGGGATTTGTTCATCTATTTTATTCTTCTTAGACTGAGGCCTCCATTAGATTTTAGAAGATAGACTTTTTCCCACAGAAAACCAAATTAAATCTAAATATTTCTCCAATACCTTTCCATAGGAATATTTATTAATTTTTTTCAATTCTGGATGCAATATTGGATGGCATATTAAATATAAACATTTGATATATTGGGTTGATTTGAATAGATGCCTTGAGGAGCTGGTATTTCTCTACCTGGGTGAGGAGGTGTCCTTTCTAGCCTGCTAGTTTCTTTTTGATGTGATCAATTAATGGGTTCCAAAGTTAGAAGTCCAGTTTTTTAGTAAAAAGAGGAATACCTAAGTGAGTCTTTGGAAATTTTCCCACTTGACATTGAAGTATTTTGGCAATTCTTCTTTGTTGAATGGATGGAGTGTTGATGAAGAGAAGCAAACTCTTTTGGATGTTTATGCATTAGTTGGACACTTTTTCATAGTAGTTTAAAATGCATTTAAGATGTTTGGTTTCCTTGATAAAAGCATATCCTAAGATAATAGTGTCATCAATAAACTATTGTTGAGTGATAGGATCTATATTTTGGGCCACTAAAATACCTTTAATCAAACCCTAGCTATAAGCTCTCCTCAAGCTTCTCCTTAAGGTTTCTACTAAGATTATGAAAAAATATAGGGAAAGGGAGTCTCCATATCTTAAACATCTTAAAGCTAGAAAGAAGCCTTTTAAGAACCCATTTATAATGATGGAAAACTTATGGGTGGTAATACAATTCTAGATGATTTTCTTAGTGTCATGATTTAGCCCAAGATTTTCCAAAATGTACATCAAGAAGCACCATGAAACTTGGTCATAAGCCTTTGACATGTCTAGTTTGAGAAGCATGCCCTACCTTTAGGATTTGGAGATGGAATGCATAGCTTCATGGGCTAGGATAATGTCATTTATGATTTTTCTACCTATCACAAAATTCCCTTGTTTCTCTCCAATGAAAAAATTGGTAAGAGGTTGCATGTGTTTAACCAAAATGGAGGAGTATAATTTTTAGGTAGTAATACATAAAATTATATGATGGAAGTCCTGAATGTTAGTGGCACATTATTTTCTTAGTATTAGAACTAGAAAGGAATTGTTGATTTCTTTTGGAATAGATTTAGAATGAAATAATTATTTAGCAGCTTCTTCAACCTCTAACTGAATAATGCCCCAAAAATTTTGGAAGAAAAAGGGAGGGAATCCATCTAGTTTAGGAGCCTTGAGGCCTTCCATGGAGAAGATAGCATTTTTGATTTCCTCATTGGAGGGGATATTTGTGAGAGATGAATTTTATACTATAGAGAGGATCTTGTCAAAACTAGATAGGGTGAAATAAACAAGGGAGGCCTCATTTTATCCATCTTCTAAGAGAATATTCTTAAATAAAATTATAAAATATCAATAAATGTCATCTTCATCCCTGATGATGGTTCCATCTTCCAATTGTAGCTAGGTGATTTTATTGACATTCATGTGTCTTAAAGCTAAATTATGGAAAAAAATTATGTTCATATCCCCTCCTTTAGCCATAGGCATCTAGATTTTTGCTTCCAAAAAGACTCTTATTTTGCATTTAGGTTGTGAAATTGACATAGGAAATCCTTTTCCTTAGAAGCCTCATGTTCATTATAGTTCTTAGGTGCACTGATCTCTTCAATAATTAAAAGTTTCACTTTAAGGGCCTTTTTATATAGAAATATATCCCCAAACACTTCCTTGTTCCATATTTTTATATTTTTTTAAAGAAATTTAAGCTTTTTTTGGAATGAACATGGTAGAACCTGAAAAGGGTTATTTCCACTAGTCCTTAAGGAAGTTAGTGAATTTTGGATGATGAATCCACATGCTTTAAAATATGAAGGGACTGCACTTGGATTTAAAAAAATATTAGCTTCAAAGACCAGTGAATTTTGGTTAGACCCAATTCTAGGTAGTGAAGAGAGTCTTCTAGAAAAGATGTCCCAATTTAAAGATATTAGGAATCTATGAAGGTAGATGTGGATTTGTTCTTCTCCTAGTCTTTTATTAGACCATATTAATGGGATCTTATTGAGATCCACATCCACTAATATTACATTAGCAATAAAGTCATTGAATTCCAACACGTTATCCATGAGATCAATGAGTCCACCTTTCTTGTCACTAGGGGAGAGGGAGGTATTGAAATCACCCACCACAATCTAGTTCTAATTAACATAGGTCTTATGAAAATCCAATAATGATTTCCAAAGAAGGTTTCTAATAGATTTGGAATTAGGAGCATACACATTGGTGAGAATCCATTTTTCCTTACTTGTGATGTCAGTGAATAAGATCAATATTTGATTGGAATATTTCCATAGTAAGTCAAATTCTAAAAAAATTAGGCCCCAGAAGATAGCCAAGCCACTCGAGGCACCTATATATTTCAAGGAAAGTGTATGTGCATTTTCCCAAATTCTTGTTACACTAATTTTGAGGATGGGATCAGACATTTTGGTTTCCTAAATGATCAAGATAGAGGGGTTGGCTCTTTTAACATAATTATATAGAGTCCTTTATTTCTTTGGGTTGTTTACACCCCTAATGTTCCAAGATAGTACTTTCATTTCTTATCTTGTTAGACCTCAAGAATTTGTTGAGAGTCATTAGAAATATCTTTTATAGTTTCTAAGTTTCTATTAATCATTCTCAAGGATTTACCTGACAATTTTGAAGCAATGCTAATATTGGCCTTTTTCATACCTTTTTGGGTTTTAGATCAAGTGATAGTCTCATCATCTTGGGGGGTCGAGGGAGGGAGAGAGTAATACAAAACATTGTCTCACTTCTTTTCCATGAAGTGGTGAATGTTGAAAATGGGAGAGGGGGGAGTAGGGGGGAGTAGGTGAATTAGATTAGAAAAGAGGGTACTCTTTTGGGAAATGGATTGGGTAGACTCCAAGATTAGGGGAGGGAAATTAGAGGGAGGAGAGGGGGGTAGGGGGAAGGTGGCACAAGGGATATTAAAGTTATGAAAGGTTTTATAATGTGAAACTATGAGGAGGAAGAGGGTAAAAGAAAAGGGGTAGGGAAGGGGCAATATGGATCAAGGGAGGAGCACGAAGGGAAAATGGAGGGGAGGCATACAAAAGGGGGATGATAGACCTGATGGGATGAGAGAGGGGAAAAGGTGGAGTAAGGGGGACCAATTAGAGGATAATTAGCTTTATGGGAAAAGATAGGAAGGGATGAGGATAGTGGGTATGGGGAATGAGGTGAGGGGAGAGGGTGGGGGAAGGCCAAGGGGACCCAAATCACACAGTAGCTCAGAACTAAACTCTAAAAAAAGATGGGAGAAAATATTAGAGCACCTCTTACCTTTAAAGCTACAAAAATATGGGAAAATAGGGAGGAAACATGTTATATGGGGTTAACAAATCTAGAACCCAACTTAGATGCATCGGGTCTAGAGTATTGATGAGAGACTACAATAGAATTTTTTTTTATGATGGCTAAGTGAAGAGCCTTATGAATGATGATTGAGGGAATGCTTGGGGGGAATTAGGGGAGCTAATACTAAGTATTTCATCCATTTGTGAATCCTTATTTAAATTAGCCACATTAAGCTTATACTTAGAGGAGTCTTCTATGTCTTGGCTCTTTTTGGGGCAATCTAAAATAGAGTGACTTAGAACATCACACCTAAGACAAATGATTGAATTATTTTCATAGACAATGTTTTCAACCCAAACATGATATTTGGACTTAATATTAATCTTGTGGAGAAGGGGCTTGTTGGCTGATAGTAAGACATGGATATGGGCAACCACCATTCTTTCGTAGGATAGAGTGACTGGGTCAATTTTACTAGGTTGACCCAAAGATCTAAGGATCTCATTAATAACCTCTAGGTTCCAGTATTCTAGAGGGATTTTAGGTAGGAGAACCCATATGGGAATGTCATACATCAATGTGTTAGTAAGGTTTGATCTGACCTTCTATCATTTAACTAAAATGCTTGCATTCCCTAGGAATTAGCGGCCTTTTGAGAAAACCTTAATGCAATCTTCTAGAAGAGAGAGTTAATAAAGAATAAGCCCCTGGCTAGAACAACAACTTATAAGTGACCTTTTGGTTTCCATCTTTATTTGTCCCATTTATATAAAGCATCAATGTTTAGGTAGTAAGGATTGACCCTGGTAATAATTGATTTGGCAAGCTCCACATCAACATGCTCTACAATGGGGTTTGGAATAAGGATGAAGGTTTCATTGTCTGCAAATACCAAAAATATATGGGGGCTTGAGTGGACCTATCCCACTAGATCAAATCCTTTAACCATCTCAGCCCACAAAGGTTTGGATCCACTAGGGTCCAATATTTTTGTGGTAGGAGATAAACTAACTACAAGATTTGGGGATGATCTTGACAATTTTGAAGCATTATCCAGTAGGCCAAAAGGTTATGAATACCCATGATAGAATTCATGTGGAGTGGCATCAATGTTTACCATGGGATTTGCATTATTAGAACTATCTTGAGTCTAGGCCCTATAAACTCAACCTTTTTTTGTTTCCCACCTAAACATAAATTAAAATTGTTGAAGGTCCTTATTGGCTTATAAGTTGATAATAAAAAATGTAGAAAATTTTTCAAAAAAAGGCATAGATAACCATAAAAAATAGGCACATGGTCTAAAATTCCTATAAATATATATGACCACATTCATAAGGTTCAATTTTGGTCAAGATATAAATTAAGCCATTTCATCTTATGGAAAGAAAAATCACTGAAATAGTGTTTTAAAATTATAGAAGCATCCATGGTCAGGTAAATGGTTGATGTATATGTTTTTAATCATTATGGATTTAATATTGGTATTATCATCAACACAAAGTTAATAGAAAGTAAATTTATAAGTAAAATATAATGAAATGAAAGGGAATGCGAAACTTAACATAAGGAAATGCATGTCAATAAAAACCTAATTTGAGCCAATGAATTGTATACATAAAAACACACTAATACCATATAAAATAATTATTTTAGTACCAAAATTAGATGTTTGCACTAGGGTTGATTTGGTAGTTGATCAAATATTTAATGTATTTACTATGGAGATTGGGATCACTAGGCCTAATAATTAAATTCATCTTCCAAATTCCCATTGATAGAATCAATCTAATGATATATTTAATGAGGGTAGTGGGTAGTCACAAATATAAATTTATGTAACTCTTTGTCAACACTATTATGGATTGAAACAAAAGGATCAAACAAATCAACTCTAAGAAAAGCTATAACGTGTTAGGGATGAGCTTTCCCCTAAAGTGTATTTAAAATTTTTAATGGAAAAAAAAACACATAGATAAGAATATATTCATTGACATCAATAAATTATAAACTATTAAGTAATGTAAATTGAAATAAACAAATTAACCTATTTTTAAGTAGTTGAAAGTGAGCAATGAAGACTAGATTTTCTACTATTTACATGTAAACTATTGTCTTCACTAAAATAAAAATCTATGTCAAACCAAAAAAATAAGGATGAAACTAATATATTTGTTTTATTATTTTTATAAATTATATACAAACTAAAATGGGACACTTAATATAGTTCACTACTCTATAAGAATAAATATAGATGGTTGGAACTGATTGTCATAAAAATAAAAATAAATAAGTATAAAAGATAATTTGATTTGTATAATATAAAAAAGGATGATAAATAATGGGATTATCAAAAAATTATTAAATATGTAAAAATAATAATGATATGGGTTGAAACTATATGTTTGTAAGCAAAAAACAACAATAAAACACAATAAGATTGTTTACAAAATGATTGAATACAAACCTAATCACTATAATATCATATACTTAATGAATTCACTATGTTAAAATAATTGAAGTAGCACATTAAAATGAATATTAAGATGTCAATGGAGTGTGAGGTTAATGTTATATATTATTGTAACCTAGACCTATCATAACATATTTGAAAAACAAACAGCACATGTGATAATACAATAACATATGAAAAAAATATGGAACATAAAGATAGTAGGGTTATAGATGATTTTTTCCTTGCTTTTGGATTAATATGACCCAATAAGCATTAAATTGTTGAATAAATTAGAATGTCAAAGATAACAATTTACCAATATTTATGATTTAAAATTGTTAAATATAGTAATATATTATTATTTGAGAATAATAGGAAGAAGATAACTTAACTTATATTCTAGGATTATATTGGTTTGAGATCAAGTACATTTACCTAAAATTCACTAACATATGTCTATGATCAATCAAGTATGGGAACATAGTATATGCTAGTGATTGGATAAATACATGCTCCTTATATAGTAGACTAGTGTGGTCATGTCCATTGTTTATGGATTTTTTCACTATATAAATTGTTAAACTGTGACTATCATACAACTTTAACCCATGTTCACTAAGTTTTGATGTACTAATATACCTAAAATGCCATGTAGAGATACTTGAAATATAAAACCTAGTTTTTACATAAAATGATTTGATATCAAATAGGGGGTGTTGAGTAAAAGTAATTGATTTGGATAGACCTTGGTCAATCCTCATTCACTAACCAAGAACTACACTAAATTTTCAATACTATAATGAGGGATAAAACATGAATATAATTCTCCCTATAATGTGTATGTGTGATATTTTGAATGCAAGCCTAAATGTTATTTCTCCTAATTTACCCTTGGAAAATCATGAAAATATATATTCAACCTTTTTATATTTTAGATTTATCTTCAAAGTTTTTATAAATTAAATATTTAATATTTGTATAGGTTTTGATAATTTATAATGTCTCCCAAAAGGCCTTATCATAGTTTTGTATTTATAAAGATCTTGATTTTGAGTTAGGAGAACTATAGGTACACAAAATCTGACCCAAAAAGACCTAAATGAGTAAAAATAATGAACCAAATTGAATTTTACCCAAAATAGCTTTGTAATTTATGCCTGGACAAGTCCAAATTTCACAAACAAGTTAGCCTCAATTTATCTAGAAACTACAAACTTGTCTAAAAAGAACACAAACAAATAAAAGGAAGGAAACTGGGATCCTCATGACAATATTGAAAGGATGATTTTTTTTTATATAAGTGACAACATAAACATATGAAATAATTAAGGAAGACCCAAAAAAATTGTGCCAATAGATACTTCAATTGTCTCCAATAGTATATATGTGCAAATTTGTATAAAAAGGTATTAAATGTATGTTTGTATCAAATTTGTGTGTGTAAACCCCCAAGGAGAAACATATACCTAAGACTATATGACACACTTTATCTTTGTCATGAAACTATAATTATACATGATACTAAATAACAACACCTATAATAACACATGTATTAGTCAATGCTTGTATATGAAATCTAAAAGTCTGAAATTGAGATTGAAAGAAAGATATTAAGGAGAAAACCTGTATAAATGTGATATTGTGTCACCTATGGATAATTATCATGTTATGAATATTGGATATGTCATGGTTCACCACTTGATCCAACCAAGTGGTAAAATGATTCTTTTATTCCTACTCATTTATTGACCAAGGACATGAATAATCCCTCAAGTGGTACTAGGAAAATAGTAGATCATTGGGTATTTCTAAACCATAATAATACTAAATTGAGTATTTTATCTATATTTAATATTTCACCCTAATATTAAGGTTTGGAACCCATAATTTATTTTATATAAGTAAATCTAATGTCATGTGTATCTAAACTTAAACATATATTACACATAATAGAATAAATCATGCCAATATAGACATATCTATATTATATATGCATGATCAAAAGAGAATGAAAAATATTTAGACCCCCATCATGAATATAATGTAAAAATATTTGAATTGAAATAAAAATTTGATATTAAATATTTAAACTATATTTAGTGCATATGAGCATGAACCGGTATCATGCCTTTTGAATTTGAAAAAATGTATATATGTGAATGAACCAAAATCATGCATCATGAATATGTGTGAGATGGTATAAAATTATATTCATATATATGAAAAATTATAAATGTTTATGAAACTTATGTTTTTTATATATTTTCATATACCTTTTTATATATACCCATTCAAATGCATCTTGGTGTGTATGAATATGTAATCAAGTCTATGTAAAGTGAATGTACATGAATGCCATCTACCCCTATAATTTGTACCAATGTGTCAATATTTGTCTCATATGAAATTTATAAATCATTTTGTCTCTTTAAAATATGTATTATGTATGTGCATACACGTATGAATATGTATAATACTTACTAATATATTAGAATGTATAGTTATTTTCTTTTCCTAATGGAGTACACCTACAATGAATATGTCCCTATAATTTTTAACACTATGAATAATCTATTAAAAATATGTAAAACCCTTTCACATAGCTATAGTGTGTACATAATCTGATCCAATTAGAACTATGTATGATGTCTCAAAAAAAATTGATCCCATAAATATTATTTTTGTGGGCTTAAATTTTGTAATAAGCTTGATGTATGCCCCATTTTAATGTGAGGGATGAGAGTATCAAATGAATCACATTAAAATTTAAGTTTAAATAAGTTCAATTTTTTTTATTAAGTAGATTTTGAATTTGACCATTCAAAATAATTGAATTTGACCACATTAAATTTTGTGAATGTCTTAGTGTAATCTAATAAGTGTGATTGATGGGAATCATACAATGAATACCGAAGGTAATATTATAGATAAATAATATGGAGGTATTAATAAACATGTGTAATAATATGTTTATAGTAAAATTATCACTAACATTTTCATTTTTTAAATGGTTATTAGGTGTGATGTAAATATACAATTTGTAGGAATACATTTCATGCATTCTAATGCATCCAACGTGGAGTAATTTTGATAAGTAGTTCTAGAGATATCACAAACACAAATTTTAGAGGGATTAATTATAAATTTTTTTTAGAAAAAATCAACCCATATAAATAATTTGGCTCAATATAATTTCACAACTCATTTTCATAATGCTAATTTTTTATCTTTGATTGAGAATAATGTTACAAAAGTGAGATCTTGGACTCATCCAATTCAAGAAAGTGGAAGC
This sequence comes from Torreya grandis, assembly GCA_037957365.1. NCBI lineage: Eukaryota > Viridiplantae > Streptophyta > Pinopsida > Cupressales > Taxaceae > Torreya > Torreya grandis. The sequence continues at coordinate 773,540 of JARHVA010004401.1, forward strand.
CACCTACAGTATTAAAATGATCCACCATTGGTACATTTTGAACACATGTAACTTTTATTTATTTAATAAATTAAAATTTTCATTTTTATTGATTTTTTAATCTTTTTAATATTCTAATTTCCACATGCCAAAGCTTTCTCTTTGGTTGCAGTCCTATCTAGACCTTGTGTAAAGATGTCCAATTTTTCATGGGAATGTCTATTTCACTATGGTCTTGTAAACATAGTTATTTATGATAGTGAAATAATGTCTAAGATATTTGTGAGAGTTAATATTTATATTGTCTCTAGTGATTCAGTCATATTTGTATAAATTTTCTAAATTTGATGTTATGTTTTTGTGATGTAGGCTGACATGTTAATGTGGCAATTTAGGCATGGAAATGTGATGGAGATAGTGTAAAAATTTCCATTGAGTAGCACAAATAGATCCACTCTTGACACAACATAACTATTTTATGTTTGATAGATATATATGATGTTGTATGATATTCATATGATGATGTCATTGGCATAACGATTGGACACAGATGCTTACACCTTTCGGTTCCCCATAGATGAGATGAATATTATACTTGAGGATGTATGTAGGATATTAATACTTGCCATGGTTTCCACATGTGTGACCTTGTAGGGTGGTGGTGGGTAGATCATTTATGATAGGCCCACCAAAATATGACTAGGTGTTAGGGGTGCTTAATATAAAACAAATAATATTTTTACTTATTATATAAGTTCACACTATTGAACATTCCATGTGTACAAAATTTTGTGTATTTTTAGCATATTTTATTATTTTTTATGGTGGTAGTGTTTATGTGTCATACAAGATGCATCATTGTGTCTAGGATATTAAGGAAAATAGCAACATGTATTCCTTAGGGAAGACAATATTAGTTCATCCATATAGGGACTTACATCAATCTATGTGAGAGATTTTTGTTGGTGGGTTGGGTTAGTGACATTATTACACTACTAAGTGTAAAGGCATATCTATGTGATATGTCATGTGGGTATGCCCCATGGTGATTGGGCACATACTTATATGTTTGTATAGATATGGGTCAACACTGCATGTGTTATGTAGAGTGGGACCATGGAATGTTACCACATTCTTGATCAATTATCAATGGATTAAATTATCTAGATACCTTATAGGGTTTTTCAAGGTAAGATTAGGATAGATTTTAGCTGTGTTATATTCTTATTAGTTGTTGGTTCCATGAATTTTACCATGATGTTTCTGAATGGTTTTAGTTTGAGTGAGCTATGTTATAATTTTTTATTATAATGTATGCTCCCTTGATACCAATTACATGGGTATGATCTATTGGAGATCCTAGATGTGATGGTGATTGAGGCCATCCTAGTGTATCTCTAGTGGTGGATGGTGCACTTATGGCCTACTTTATTTATTGTTGTATTATAAGATGCCATCAAGGAATAAAGTAGAAGAGGAGATGCAACAATTATTGAGCCTATTATTCCTCTTGTGGATTTGAGTATGTATATATGTTCTAAAAATATTTTCATAATTATTGTTAAATTTGATATATTTTTCATTAATATCATGTATCATTATTTTATAAGAGGTGAGGATTATTGGGTGTATATCATATAGGTAACACTTATAATTTTAACTAGACATGTGCCATGTAAGGCTATGCTTTGGGTTTTAGTTGGGCATGCTATGGATATATCCAATGACCATTCCCCATTTGTTGATTGAGTTATTATAGCCATTGATACATATGTGGTAGCTACATGAGAGTGGGATTATTTGAGAGTTAAACTAATGCATTCGTGGTTGAATAAAACTATCTTAGAGCATAATTTATGAGGTATCATATACCCCCTCCAATTCCATCTACATATTTGGGTCAGAGTTTACTCATTGAGTATCTTTTATATTAGCATGAGAATAAAAACTTTTAGGCATAATTGGTTGTCTATAAGGATTGAGAAATGATAATTTGATACAAATTGAGGTCTCAACATGATGATAGTGGGGATTATCCATCACAAACCCCTATGTTTACTAATAGTGATATTTATAGAGATGTTAATATATATGTGGATGTCTATGACTATGAGATTGTCATTGAGTTACTTTATATATTTTATAATTTCATTATCATGTTTAAAAATTGTTTTATATATGGTATTTTATTGTTCTTTATTATATTGTGCTTATGTGTAATGGATATTAAATTTATTTTAAGTGTTTTTTATTTTTACATTTTTAGTCATGTGACTACATTATTAGTTATTACCTTGATATATTTTGTTGTGTTTTTATATATGAATTAATATTTTAATGATATAGTATTAAATTTGAGATATGTGTATAAGTGAACTAAATTATATAGTGCTTAAGCCTAAAACATTATTATTCATAATCTTGGTTTGAATTTATTTATTTAGATCATTCCTCTTAGCTTTGATCCTTGATCCTTCTTCTAGTACTTGCTTGCTTCTTGAACACTCTCCTTTGATAAAATTCTCTCTTAAGAACACTAGTATTCTAAGCCTCTCTTTTAAACATAGACTTCCTCTCTTTTATAAATATAATTCATCATATCTCTCTTAACATTTTATCACTTTCAACATCATTTCATACACCTCTTACATCAACACACTCAACTATCTTTCTTGATCTTGCTCAAACTCACATTGCTTTATAGGCCTAAAGGCCTCATCCATGATTCAAGGGATTTGAAATACACTATTGGGGTTTTCATGGTCATTACTATACCTATTGTAAACCCCATACAAAAATAATATAATAAAATAATCTATAAACCATAAATTTCCTTCTAATCCACACTTTATTCTTTAAGGGCTCTTTTCCTAATAGCCCTATTTTCATGCAAAGCTCCTTGGTTTGAAGAAACTATGAAGGTTCATAAGAAAATAACACCAATTTGAGATAAAAATTAAGATCTCATAGTTTTGAAATAAGTTTCATTATCTAAATCATAATAAATTCCTCCTAACTCTACCCCTTTCTTCTCTATTATGTCTCTTTTAGGCCTATTTCAATCCTCAATTAAGAATCCCATATTGTACGATAAATAATCATCCTAGAACCACTTTAATATTTTAGATATGTTTGAATAACATCTGATTATAAAGCTTTATCAAATTCTTATGGTTTACAATTAAGTTAGGATAAATTCAATATTCTAAAATTCTAGGTCTAGTTATTTAGGCCTGTGCAAGGCTAAGAGGGAACAAAGTGAGTTTAAATGAGTTCTAAACACTTTCAAAAGCTAAAAATACTTGTAAAATATCTTACCCTACTTCTTTAAACTCTCCTAATACACATTTTTCATTAATCAATCCTTATAAGACTTTAATCAACCATTTTACATAATTATGTGTCCTCAAATATGGACTGTGTGATAGTCTAATTATTCATTTTACACTTAAATTGGTTTTGAGGATTATAAATAGGATATAATCACCAAGGAAATAATCTCTATTAATATTATGAACCAAAGCCAATACAATATCAAAATAATCAATCATTCCATCTACCTTTCTACTTGATCTTGTTGACTATGTGTGGGGGCAAAGCTCTTGCATAGACTGTATTATGGTTTATTACCTTCTTATTGTATATTTGAACTTCCACCCTAATCATTATATTCTTGAATAATTTATTATTATTATTGAGACTCTGAATAACTCAATAATCCCTCTAAAATATAATTATAAGCACATTATACTTCATATTCCTAATACTTTATCTGATTTTAATCTCAGTCTTAACTACCACCCTGTATCTTAGATTGTTAGCATATGGTTATCATTGATGTCAAAGGAGTGATCATGAAATAATGATAGAATTAGTGTTATTGATGACATGAATATGTTCATATAGTCATAGAGGAGCATTGGTATAATCATGAGGTTAGCATGGGGTTATGAGAGTAGGTTTTGATGCTTGTGAAATAGATGAATGCATGATGAGAAGCATGGGTGCATGGACAAAGACGTCACGTGGATGTTTTACGAGTGTATGATAGTAGTATAGGTCTTCAAGGCAATGGAGGATGATATGAGGGGACATATAGGGTGTAATAAGTGCTTGGCATTTTTTTTAAGTGAAAATAATCCATTTGAGTAGTCTTGTGAAGGTCTAGGTAATACTAATCATCTTGGCATAGTTTCTTGAGTAAGAAGATTGATGACATCATAATTTACACATGTGAAGGTGTCAGAACAAAGTGGTCACATGGGTTTGTTAATTTTTTATTCCTAGAGCATGTTTTTCAAATTTGAAACCTTGAAATGATGTATATCAAAATTTATTATAGTGAAAATTTGCTCTCCCAAGTAGATTTCACTATTTTCCATAGCCAAGTTTGCAATTTTTAGTGATCGTTGGACTTCAAATAGTTGAATTTACAAAGGAAACCTAGTCTATAATGTTTTGACTATAAATTTTTATGATGGATGAATTTGATGATGGATTATAAATCAAAGTGGTATATAAATTCAATTAAATTCTATGGAAATATGTTTAGATGTTTGAATGGTTTTACAAATACATTTATTACACGTGAGAGTTGATTGTTGGTTGACTGTGTTTTTGTTGAATGAACCAGAGTGCAAAGAAATGATTTTATAAGTTTAAATATTGATCAAACCTTGTTGTTTTAAAAATAAAAAAATTATTATACTCCATTTATATCATAATTAAAGTTATTTGGAGTTTTGAATATTTGTACATTTGTAAGTATTGAAGGTCAAAGTTGATTTTTGAAGAATGTATTTTTTTTAGTAAACATACGTGTAAATAAGTGCTTATAATAGGAAAAATATTGGTCAAATAAAGATGATATATAAAATAAAAATAAAATTCCATCATGTATAATATTTTTAATGTGGTATTTTGTCTTAACTATTCATAAAATTTCATTTATTGTATGATAAATTTGACTATGTTTTTGAGCCTGAGTGATTGTTTCAGGTATGGTAAGAAAAGTGTTGTGTTTGAGAATGTTTTGAATAATTTTATACATTTAATGATCATGGAATTATATTTTAGAATATAAATGAGATATAAAATATTTTTTTAAGGTTGATAGACTAAATAAGGTGTTAAGATGAGAAATTCAAAATGGCTTGTCTAGTTGTGTTAAGATAGTGTGATAGAGACCTGAGAGATTGGTTTGTTAGACCAATGGATGATGTCTAAAATAATGAACTAAATATTGGACATGTGTGAGATCAATAAATAAGTACATTTAGGACATGAAGGAGCATTAGAGGGTGAAGAGAATAATTCATGTTTATTTGATCAAGTTGATAGAAGTGGATACATAGGTCATTGGACCTAAAAGCCTAAAAGAGGCATATTGAGCTAAGTAGCCTAAGTGGCTTATATGAGGTAAAGAGGTAAGTTTTTAGGTGTTAAAGTAAGATAATTCCATCATCAAGTGTTTCATACATTAGATCAGAGGTGGAGATAAGTTTAGAGGTGATTTATTTGGTGATTGATCATCTAAGGGGTTGTAGCCTCCTTGTTAATTGTTGATATCTAAAGGTTAAGTGGGTGTTTGACTAAATTAAGTAGTGGGTGCTCCTTGATCAATTGTTTCTGGTATAAATTGAATTAATAACTTTATAGGATAGTATTAAAAATCTTTTTTTAGTGGGTTTTATCCCCCAATATGGTTTTACACACAATGTCTTATGTTATCTTGTGATGTGCTTGCGTGATTGTTTGATTATGTATTTATCTCTTATGTATGCTTCATGAAATGGTGTTTGGATTTAAATATGCATTATTATGCAACTAATTCACCCCCACCTCTCTCAGTAGCTATTTATAACATATATACTCTTCAAATACCTCCAAAATTACTTCAAATAATCTATTTACTCACATAAATTAACATAAAATGTTCAAGGTATTCATAATATAAAACCACACATCTGTTATTGATTTCAATTCATCTAAAACAATCTTGTACAAAATCTTCTTAGAAAAGGTAGAGTTTATTCAAAATTTGATATTTTATTTATTTTTATAGACTATATAACTTTATTCCTTCTATAATTAGACTAATATAATACCATTATAATTTTATCATTACATATAAACCTCCTATTATATCAAATAAAACAAGAAACTGCTTTTACAAGGCCAACCCATGTAGGGTGTTGGTTATAAAACCCCATTTTCTTGGATTAATTTTCTCTTGATCATGCATGTTACATTATGAAACACTTTCAAACACTTCTAGGATAAACTAGGATCCACTACAACCTTTACTGACCTTGACATTTACTACAAGACTCAAAAATACCTCCTAAAGTATGGTTCAAAAGTCATATTTTCAAAATAAGCATTTTGGTAGGAAAACCTACAGTAGCTAATAACACACCAATATAAGAATTTAAATGCTAAATATAGGTCCATAGAAGACCCTAAGACCTATCAAAAACAAAAAAAAAAATCAAAATGGAATCTTATACATAATAACACCTAATATCACCCTTGATGCTCTACATCATACTCCCCTAGTGGGGAAAATTTTAGCTCATACTCAAATTCTCTTATCTTCCTTATTATTCACTTTGTAATTATTCATATGATAATATTCTAAATTCTTTTGGATATTTATCCTCTTTTCTCTCCTCAGTTTCTCCTTATGTCCTTACTTTCTTCCATTTCTTTTCCTCTTTTCTAACTCATATTCTACCTCAAATGAGTATAAAAGTCTTTTCAATTCTTTGTCTTCTTCATCATCTAATCCTTTTAACTTTGATTCAACTTCATTATAATCTTCATTATTATCATACTCTTCCTAAAATGTCTGATTTTAAGTAATCTCTCTTGGTTTTTCTTAATGACTACTTTCTTTTACACTTATCTTAGCTTTCTTATCTTCTTGATTGCTACTTGGGCTGGTTCTTAAATTGAGTTTGTTGTCTCCTTGATTTATTGTTGCATATCTGATGTTAATATTTTATTGGATCATCCTTGGATTGATATTTTCCACCTTTAAACCTATTTATATCTTCAAATGATTCTCCTTATGAAGGATATGACTGTCATTCACTTTGTCTTGTTCTATTATGAGCTCAAGAATCCCATCTTCATCTTTCTTCATATCCTTATAAAGTCACTTTTGTTTTTTCACCTCCAAACCTACATAAACCACCACCTTGATACATGTTATCTTATAATCATGATATTTACAAGTCATTTCATGTATTTCATGATCTACTTCACCTCTTCTTTCTTACTAGATGTTTCTCCTCTTTTCTCTCCTTAGTTTCTCCTTATGTCTTTTATTTTTTCCCTTCCTTTGTCTCTTTTCTAGCTTATATTCTACCTCAATGGAGTATAGAAGTCTCTTCAATTCTTTGTCTTATTCATCATCTAGTTCTTCTAACTTTGATTCAAATTCATTATAATCTTCCTTCTTATCATACTCTTCTTCAAAATCCCAATTTTTAGTCATCTCTCTTGGTTTTGATTGATGTCTACTTCCTTTTACACTTGTCTTAGCTCTCTTATCTTCTTTATTACTAATTAAACTGATTCTATTCTCTCCTTGATTTCTTGTTTCATATATGATGTTACTCTTTTATTGGATCATCCTTGCACTTATACTTTCCACCTTCAAACCTATTTTAAGATTCAAATGATTCTCCTTATGAAGGATATGACTGCCCTTTACTTTGTCTTGTTCTATTATAAGATAATTAATCTCATCTTCCTCTTTTTCATATGCTTATATAGTGACTTTTGTTTTTTCCCCTGATCCACTTCACCTCCTCTTGCTTTAAGTATATCATGACCCTTCTCATATGATCTCTTTTTCACCTTCATGAGTCTCTCATGATCTCTTTTCTCCACCTCATAATCTTCCTTAATTAGTTCATGGAATTTCAAGTCTACCACTTCAACATCAAGTCATTATATTTGTTCAATATCAATGAACTTCACATTTTAATATGCACTAGCAACATATGTAAACAATTATTTTAGAGGATTAAATATTTCTTGTAATATCATTAATTATTATCTAAATGAGTTCATCCATCTTTTCACTTTATTCATTATACTTAGGGACTATTATTTCTATTTCTTCTCCTTTTTTTTTTCAAAACTGATCTACACCTCATCAATTATGTAGACTGATTTCACACCTCTAACATCACCAAAATCCTCTTCTAAATTTTATTATACATTAGAATAATGATTCATCATCTCCTCTATGCTTGAGAGGTCTTCATAAGCTTCATTAAAGAGATAAGTATCCTATTCTTCAATTATCATCTCTCCCATTGTCATTACCTCATAAAAACTTTCATATCCATAAGTCTATTTAGATCTTTCTCCTTTCTAAATATTAGTGATTTCAATCAAACTCTACCATGATTCATCTTATTTTGAAAATATTTATTTTAATGCCTCACTAATATCATCATTCAAAACATCACAACCAATTTTCTTACCTTTAATTTTATTTGTGATTTATTGAAGCATATCTTCATTACCATGGCTTGTAATATCATTCCATTCTAACTATTTCTTGGATTTGGCTACCCATACCTTGTTTGTCTTATATTTGGAATAATTTTGAATCCATTAATCTACGTATTTGGTCTTTATTATTCTTAATTCATTTGTCTTATGATCTTCATCAAAGTTGAATAATACCTTCTTATTTAACTCTTGTATCTGTCCTCTACTTGTATCTTTATCATAGATAACCTTTTGATTGTACTGTATAGGCTTGATCTCAATAACTAGTCTTTAGAGGCATTTTGACATCATATATATATGGTCTATTACCAATTTGGAGAGTTTAAAATTATTCTTTTCTTCCTCTACATGTGTATTTGAATTAATCCTTTTGGAATAATTAGGTATATCTTTGTTTGAAATCCAACTTATCCTCTTAAGAACCTATTGCTTTGATGTACTCTCCTTTATGGTTTGGTTCCTTTCAAGATTATTCTTCTATACATGATTAGAATCAAAATTTTACTTCTATTTACGTATTAAATTATTTTTTGGATGGTCATGATTCTTTACAAAATAGTATTATTTTCAATCACCTATATTTGATATGCCTTCTTTCCTTCTTCTACAACTTCCTCGAAGGCATTATGGAATTCTAGTTTATCTTACATTTCTTCAATTGCTTGATAAATGGGCATATCATTATATTATTCTTCATGAGCTATCACAAGATTTCTCATTATTTATTTATTTTATATTCTTCTTCATGAGCTATCACAATAATTCTCATTATTTATTTATTTTACTTCATGGGTACTTCACTTGACAAATTTCTTTCTAACTTCAAAGTCTTATTAATGATCTCTTTCATACTAGTATTTATACATGTGTGAAATAAAAAACACATAAGGTATATGAATTAATCCTTGATCAGATAAGATAAATCACACCTACACTTATGATTGGGGATACACTTGTTAAGTGAGAGCATGATGAATATGGGGATCTATTAGACCCGATTAGGAGATCACTTGTATTACTTGTCATAACACATCATGCTAGGAAGGGTTCCAAAGCATATATTATAAGACAATCACACAATAACCCTAATGGAGTCCTAAGGTTTTAAATGTTCACTCTATTCTAATAACAAGAAAGCAAAATCCAATCTAGTTCTCACCAAAGCTTGTGGGACAAAGTAGGAGTTAGAAATAATAAAATAAACAACTAAACTAAACATGTATTAGAAGACATATACTCATGTCAATGTATATTAAATCCTAAATGCATGGAGATAAGAATACAAATGCATTATTATCTATCTACTCTTACAAAGGAAAAATAAAGTTAGGAATACTTACCTTTGAGGACAAACCCATTGATCATCAATCTCTCCCTTGTCTAAGGTGATTCATAATAGATTATTGTGGTATGTAAGGATAACCAAGATAAATCATCTCTAGGCTACACAACCTATCTAAACATCCAAGAGACTTATCCATAAGATAATATTTGTATCTTCAAAGAAAGTATGGAACCCTAATATTTATTCCTCAAGTAGAATGGTCAATAAGCAAATGTTTGCTCATACTTATTCTCTAATAATTATACTCTTATGAAATGGTGGGAAATGGCCTTGTATATATATATATATATATATATATATATATATTTTACTCTAAATCCTTCTCAGAATGTTGACTATACAAGTTTGACCCAATTAATCTAGTGTGTTTTTGGGGACAATTTACTAGGTTAGTGTTAGGTCGGCAAAAAATATAACAAACAAAGTAAAGAATATCCCAAAACATTACTAGGTCAACCCAGTCGACCTAGTACAACTAACATTCATAAAGGATGTTAAGGCAAGAAAAGGAGGAATGGAAGGAGGAAAAGACTAGAATAGGTAGGATTGATAATAACAAGCTTAGGGTAAATGGTTTTAGGAGACAAGTGTGTAGATGGCAAGTGACAAAAGGAACAACATTTTAATGAAGTATTGATGGTCTACCCATGCCTTTCCTAGTGCACCCCTTAAGGTATGCACTTAGAGAGATTGAGAGTTGATAGGTTCCTACAAGATATAAAGTGTCATTAATCAATAAAAGTTTGAAAATATTATGTGTATGCATATGCCCCACATGAAGCTCATCACATGTCAGGTAAGTGCAACATAGGATGGTACTTTAAGATAAAACATGATAACATACAATGTTATGGTAAGTAAAGTGTAGTAAGAAATAAATAGTATAAATGAAAGGACTAAATTGAAAAACACATACTTTTAACTTACCTTAGTGCCATAGATAAAGAAGTATATTGTAAGAGATTAGAAGGTGTCCAATGTAGAGAATACAAGATGAACCTATAGTAGTTAGTGAAAAAATATCCAAACATTGACATTTTTGGGAAACATGCATATGATAGTGGAAAATAATCTCTACATCATCATGAATCTAATGCATTTTATAGTTTAGAAAATGGATGAGTAGAAACAAAGATAGAAGCAAAATAAGAAATCTGTAAGATAAGAATTAAAAGATTTGCATTTTGAAAAGTGTTGCTAAATATGGGAAAAGATAAGTCATTTGTTATTTTGACTTGTGAGAGATGAGAAGAAAGAGATCTGGAGAGAAAAAAAAAGCTAAGATGGCAAGGAGATGACATGAGAGATAGGGAGAGGTTCTAGAGGTAGCAATAGGTGCACTTTAGGTATGTAACTAAGATTCTCAAACTAGTTTTTCAAATTTGTATTAAATTAAGTAAATTTTTAGTAATTTTGAATTCTAAGCATTTCTAGATGTCAAAATGAAGCAAACTCAGGTTTTATGGGTAGTAAATAGGAAGATGGGAAATGGGTTTAAAGGATTTAGGTAGAAAGCAAGAAATTTATAATTTTTCTAGAAAATGCAAGGGGTCAATAGGCAAAAGGCACTGGGTCAACCTAGTCAACCTAGTAGGCTAGAAAATAGGTAGAATCTATAGTGTTGACCTAATAGGTATGGGTCAACCCTGCATGTTATGTAGGTGGAATACCTAGTTTAGAGTTGCCATGTGGTTTGAAAGGTCTAGAAAGGAAACTCATCACTAAAGAGGGGAAGATAAGGGGGTTAACTTATATTTTTGAGTCAACCAAGCAAAAATATAAGAAAATTTTGGTCAAACATGTTTGATCAAAGAGCTAGAAAGATATGAAAAAATATGCAAAAGGATAAAAGAGGGATAAAATGGCCTAAAATTACTAAGGAAGGTCAAGAAGGATTGAGAAGGATAAAAATGAATAAAATAAGGTAATGTAGGCTTATTTAAAATGTAAAAATATAAAAATAATGTGTTTTGACTATATATGACATGGAGGAACTGATACATCTTTTATTGGTTCTTGGGTGTAGGGTCGATGATGATTTTGGTGACTTATAAATGTAGCATGGTTACTAGATTTTATATTTAGGCTATTAGATGGAGATAGGGCTAGAATAAGAGCCATAATTCTAGGTGGGATATCAAAGATGTGTTGGATCCCCCTTAGTATTGACTTGCTAGTCATGTTCCTCAATTATTGGGAATGATTGACTAACACCTTTAGATGGGAGGTAGATGGGGATATAATGGAGGTGGATATCATGCTAGAGGATGTCCATGCCATCTTAGGGTTGCCTATATTAAAATCATAAGTGACCATAGTGATAATAAATAGTCTAGAGGAGAGGAGAGACTTAGCCATGTGGGTTGCAAGCTCAAAGATGATATTACCAGGAAGGAGGGTGAGTATGTTTGATGTATATACATCATAGATTATATTTATCTATAATGTTGTGATAGGCCTTAGAATATAGTGGGTACTATGTCATAATTTATATGGTAAGGTACCATTATTTTTGGTAGCCTTAAGTAGGATGATATTGGAGGAGTGAGTTCCATATGACCTAAGCTTAGTCATTTGGGTCTAGCTAGTACATGATATGTATATGATGTTAGTTATAGGGTAGAGGACCATGGGACTAATCATATTTATAATAGATTGGATCTATGAGATATTTCCTATGTAACAATTGGCTAGGTTACCCCATGTGGTTGATAATAGGTTACCTCAAGTACAGAGATGGAGGGAGCACCAAGTAGCATGGGTCATGCCCCACATGCTAGCACTATATTTTTTAAGATGTGTAGACATTATATGGTAGCCATATGAACACATAATAGTTACATGGGCAAGCTAAAACATAGTTACACTAGCAATAAAGAGGTTAAAGGTGATTAGATACTACCTCTAGTGGAGAGAGAGACATCTAGTGGCATGGGTGATATGGTAGATGGCCCTACCTCATCCAATAGAACCAATACTAATGATTGAGTAGTGGGATAAACATGTAAGGGAGCCATGAGGGGGAGAGGATTGGGGCCAATAGTAGTGATGCCAACATTGAGGCCATGCCAAAAATGACCATAGACTAGTTGAGCATGACGAGGAATAAATCAAGAGGATAGGGATGTAGAGGTAGAGATACTAGATGTATAACTAGCAGCTCCATATTAAGATAAGTAGTAACCATTAAAGACATGACCTTGATGGAGGTAGAAGGTAGAGGAAAGAGTGGAGACTATTACCATCTGAGATGACCCCATAGATGAGCCAGAGGAGATGATAGAGAGACCACTTAGATGTAGGCTAAGATTGACATGAGCCATGACAATCAAGTTTGAGCTAAGAAGGTGACCTACATAAGAGTTATTAGGAGGCTATGTATATGTGGATACTATACTATTTGGTCATGTAGATGGTGAGACCATTGTAGCTAAGACATAGATAGGTAAAAATAGATGGTTAATTTATTTCTTATATTTTGTTTAGATAGATAGATATTATGAGATATGATAGTCACCTAATATCCATCTTGTGTGCTTTTGTAGATGTGGATGATGAGGAGGAGGAGGGATATGGATCCCTAATGAGGGGATCACTCTATGTCATCTTAGATGAGACTCTAAAACTATATGACCACATGACACTAGAGGATCCAAGTGTACCATTTGCCCCTACTCAAGCAAGCTAGTTCAGATTAGTTAGAGAGATAATAAGGTAACTATGTGCATATAGGGAGAGGATGGATCCACCAACACTGATGGAAACTAAGGAGCTATATACATGACATTCCCTAGTATATGATAGAGATACACATCTAGCTATATTAGTAAAGATGACAAATATCTAGACCTAGATGATGGAGACACAAATGCAGGTAGCACACCTATAGGGATAGGTAAAGGGGATGAGATCTCAGATCACCTCCTTATAGTGTACCAATTGGAGGAGTCAAAATGAGTCCTTAGTAGGTATCATGGCAAGGCCATGATATAGAAAGGATGGGACTTATCCATAGAGTTGGAGCATTGAAAATGGTTGCATATGTTTGTATAAAAATCATGAGATATATATGTCATTTTGGCTTATTATTTTTGGATGTGTATGTTTTCATTATGGTTTATTTTGGTTTTTCATTATGGTTGAGGTTGTGGATGCTTAGGATATATTTCTTTCTAGAACATGTATTTGGATTTTTTAAATATGCTATAGTAAATATATGAGTTCTTGTTTCTTTTCTAGTAGTATAAAAGACACATGCATGGTTAAAAATAAATAGGTGAAAAGGACATGGAAAAATATAATCAATCAAGAAAATGTACTACACACCATTTCAAGCTGGGAAATGTGTAATAATAATAACTGATTAAGTATAAAGAACCTAGAAAAGGTAAAACAAGATGGTAAAAAAGAATTTGTTTTTAAACTAATGTGAAAGATTTTTACACCAAATTAAAACAAGTAAAATCATACTAAATATCACATTGGGAATTATGACAAAAAGAGTAATAAAATGGATGATATGTAAAAGGTCACAAATGGTAATAAAAATAACTAATTAAGTCAATCAATCATACTAAATCATTATGGGAAGTATGAAAGAAAAACAAAATTACAAAAGATTGGTCTTAAATTGATCATACTAATTCAAGCTAGGAAATACAAAAAATTCAAGAGAAATGGTTGAAATCTTATAAGCACTCAGAAAATAAGAAGATAAAAAGGTTAAAGAAAAAAGAACTAATCATAAAAAATACTAAATATCGAGATGGGAAGCATGTAAAATGGTGTGTAACTTCATAATCGATTGAATCTTATCTCAAATTAGACACATGTAATTTGGATGGTGACTTGGGTATTGGAAAATTTTGTGAGGAGGGTTAGGTACTATCTATGGTCTTACACTAGAAATCAAAAAAGAGAACACCAATAGGGTGGAATAAGTAGGAAAATCAAGTAATCAAGGATATGGTTAATAGGAAGGAAAAGTTGGTAATTTTTGAGGATGGTTGGGTCCTATCCATAGTCTTATAGTGCAACTCAAAAATGAAATCCCAAGGGGAGTGATCAGTAGAAAAAACAATATTTCTCAATAAGAAATATGAGAGATATAGGGAATTCAAAAAATGAATGTAAAAATCAAGACTTAGGCATCTTATGAAAATACCTTAGGATGCAAGAGGCATACTAAGAACATGAAAAGACACAAAGTGACTAGTGGTCATTTATGTATAAAGGAAACTTGTTTGCTATAAACAAAAATATTTGTAAGCAAATAGGCATGCTATCAAGAGAAATTCATAAAGTGAGATTGGTACAAGGAAAAATAAAATGTACCTACCTTCCCATGATGTTTTCCCCACTCTTGAAGACCCCTTATAGAGTCATCGGTCTACTATGAAGTTTGGGTACTTGTGCGAGAAATTAGGTAGCACCAAAAGTTTTTTTTATATTTTCCTCTTCTAATCTACTAGTCTACCACACCCCAAAGGACCTTGGATCTATCTTGAGGCCAAATATGGAATTTTATCTTCGATTAGAAGAAGGATATGTTCTTTGAATCATGTCTTGTAGTATGATTAGACTTTTAAGAATTTTTTTGCCTTTTGATATCATTAACTTTTATTTCAAATGTTGTGGCTTTTAACTTTATTTTTAAGGATTTTTTTAATATTCCTCCTCCATATGGATTTATAATGACCAATCATGAGAGAGATAGTGATAGACACAAATGATTTGTAGCATAAGTGTAAAGGAAGCTAAGTAACTAGAGACGAAGAATGACTAGGACACTTAGGCTTGACAATGAACTAGCTTGTGATCTCAAGTACCAACCATGTATAATGCTTACTTTGTGGGGAAAAAAGGAAGAGGGAAAAAGGAGATCCAAAATAGATTGGTAAAAAGATATAGTAATGAGATAGATTATTTTCTAACTGATCACATGGTAAAGGGAGATAATAACCAAGGGGAACAAGGTAAGTATAAACAAATAACCATAACAAATTATCTATGAAAACTAAGGATAATAAATTAAAACAATCATGAAAAAACAAGAAAGAGAGTGTTGAGAAATAACTCTAGGGAAAAGGAAAAGGGAAAGCAATGATAAATAAAATACAATCATATGTAAAATATGAGTGATAAGAGAATAAATGTATAGTATAATAAGTAAGAAATCATGATAAAATAAAAGCAAAAATTTGACACAGTTTCAAATGATATAATGGATAAAAATTGGAGCACACATCTATTCTTGATATAAATCTGAAATCACCATGTATGTTCTCATAAATACTAGTAAATATATCCACACACATTTTACAATACATAAGAAAAATCTCTATGAAATTGTAGTCCAACTGCTACTAAGGTTTCATCAATCTTTAATGAATACTACGAAACTACTTCTTTTCTAATCTCCTTAACTAAAAGAGTAAGAATTTTTGAAGGATCATGATAAGGAGGAAAATTAGGCAAAGTTTGGTTAGGACAATGAATGAAAATAGGATCTATAGGACAAGAATGAATCATGAGTGGAGAAGGATCCATAGGTGAAAAACTCATAGGTTGACAAGGACACATGGGTGAGGGAAGGTTCACAGGTGAAAGGATCATAGGTGGAGGCATAAAAGGTGGTGAATAAACCATAGGATGTGATAGAACCACTAGAGGTGGATCTATATGAGAAAGAGGAGCCTTCTTATTGGAATGACCTATGGGAGGAGTGGTAAAAAGTCCAGGAATGGCTATAAGGTGATCTTTGAGATTTTTTTGTAGGATGTGATAATGATCAGTATGATCAGTAATATATATATATATATATATATATATATATATATATATATATATATATATATATATATATATATATATATATATATATATATATATATATATGCCATAAATAATATACCTCACCATACTTGGGCAAATATTTAGGAAGTACCTTTAGGGGAGGTATGGCTTTGTCTGATGATGGGGAAGAATGATGTAAGGTATTAATATATTGTCACAACTTGATAAAAAGGGTGGAAGAATGGTTTTCTATCTCATGGAAGAAATAGATATAGTCATGAGTGGTTTTATTAGAATCACTCAAGGAAGGAGTTAAAACAAGAGTGGAAGAAGCCAAAGAAGACTCATCAATCCATTTGTTGGGTAGAGAAGCCATCTTAGGCAAGGGACTAAAACCATCATCAAGGGAAGGTGATGATGTAGAAAGAATAGAACTAAGCTCAATAGAATAAGCAAAATCCTAAGAAGTAGAGGTAGGCTCAATAATAGTAGGAGTAAGAATAAGATCAAATATAGAAATATTAATAAGAGGATCAATTATAACAGGGTTTATTGAGGGAGGGGAGAGATCTATAGTAGGTCTAAGGTGGGTTACACTAACTTCAGGGGTAAACCCATGATGGGAAATAGGGAACCTAGAAAAGTGGCAAGGCCTAGTCATAGCATGGTCGATGAGCATACTCCTATGTGGCTCCTCAGAAATTAGATATGTTTATGCCATCTATACCTTATGATAAAGGGGGAAAATGCAAAAATCAAGAATTATAAGTGAAGGAAAATGATGAAATGCATGAAAATACTTGAGTAAAGAAGAATGATAATGGACAATCTTGACATCATGTGCTTATACAAGACCACCTAACAATGGATCATCGAAGGAATAGCCATCATCATAATCTAGGGTGTGAATATCAATGACACAAGTAGCGATAACCTTATCATTTAATGAAGGAAGGTGAATGGAATGCCTAGCCTTAGTCTAGACTATGGGAATGTCATCACAAGGAGGTTTATAAGAATGAGGCTGCAAGGAATCAAGAAGATGTGAGATGAGATGAGGAGAGAGATCAAAATTTTTGATCTTTAAGTTAATCTCATCAAGTTCATCATCATCAGAATCTAAAAGATTAGGAGGAATGTTACCATTGAGTTTGGGATGCCCATATAACCATGGGTTGAATTGATAGGAAAGTTGAGATGCTAAGATTCATAGAATAGAACACTTGGAAAAGGATCAAGAGTAGGAATCTTGAATACACCAAGATCTTGGAATTGTTCAAAATTCTAAGGGTTAGTCTCACCTTGAAACTTATAAATGGCTCTATTGTGTGGGAATTTAATGCATTGACAAGCAAAAGAAATAATATCTCTGATGAGGTGAGTCCACAACCTACCAAATAATATGCTATAAGAAAGGGTTATGTTATATATCATCACCTTCACTTGGATGATGATAGGTAGAATGGTAATAGGAAGCCACATGGAACCTAGAGGATGTATTTTATTTCTATCATATTCTTGGCATGTGTTACATGTACACTTGAAATTACATTCAAAATACCTAAGGGTATTAATTAAATCAAGAGAAACAACACAGGTGTTGGAACCATCATCAATCAATGCATGATTGACATGGATATCACCAATTTGGATGCTAATGAGTAAAAGAGGATCATCCACATGAAGTAGAATATTGTCAATAATCATAAAAGCTATAGGAAATTTTATAAAAAGATAAGTTTCTATAGTATTTACAACATGGATAGACATCTCTTCACATTATTGCAAAATATTATCTTTAGAACTAGATAAAGCTACCTCCCATCTTGCTAGGGGAGGAAGAAAGACATTCATCTCAAATAGGAGTTGCATGAGGCAATTTATATGATGTGTAGAGGTTATTAAAAGCTTAGGGAATGTAATTTGGGATGGGAGATTAGTGAGCTTCATAATGAGATCCCACTCATCATATCCTATATGAAGGTTATTTGATATAGGTACGTAATGATTAAGGACATCCTCAGAAGGATGACCCAAAGTGCATTGGAATTTTTATTGGTAGGAAGAAGAAAAAGGTTTAGAAAAAGGTTATAAATAATGTTGAGATGATGAACTAGTTGGTTTAAGATAATTTTGAGAATTAGAAGAAGAAATGTTAGTAGAAACTTGATTATCATTAGCATTGGAAGATGATGAAAGATTGGTATAAATAGAATGCAATGTGTTATCTTATGGTAAGCAAGTGTGTAGATAGGTTGGGAATCAATGAAAGCCACCACCTTTGCATATTAGTCATGCTAACCACATTCTCTTAAAAATTTGGTTTAACAAGACATTCTATGTTATTGGTGGAAGGGGTGGGCTTGTCTTGAGTATCTTGAATCAGTTGATAATTAGGCAAAGGATCATTATAGATAACCAAATGAGCATTTTCTTGATTCAAGGCTTGAGTTTTGTCATTTGATTTATAGTCCTTGAAATCAATCTCATATGCTTGTTGACACTTACGGATAATGGAATCATGATCAAAATTAGGTACAAGAAGAAAATCCATAGCTAAATTATAAATTTATCTACAAGTCTTATGAAAATGACCCCAACTAGCATGAAACCAACAAAACTTGTTAGGCTCATAGCAAGATTTCACAGGATGAATAGAGTCAAGTTATCATGAAAGAGGCCTAGGTAAAAACTTAAATAATTCAACCCAGGATAAAGGTTTGTGAACATTGATTTTATTGGGTTAAGATAAATGAAGATTAGTATATTACTAAGAAGAAGAAATTGGTTCCAAATAAGGGTTAAGAATGACATCTTGAACATTTTGAATGGTGTCATAAGAATTGGTAACACCATGATTGGTAATATTGTGGTTTTTGTTCTTTAGTAATAGACAAGGACCTATAGAAGGTTGGGGTGGCTCAAATTGATGTATTAGGAAATATTGTCCTTTAGCTTAGTCAATAGCTTCATCTAAAGTATGTGGACAGAGAGAGAGAGAGTACAGACTCAATATTGTAGTTTAGGAAAGAGATTATTTGTAAAGAGAAGAAAAATGTTATCATTCACCATGTTATGTTCACATTTGTTTGACAAAGTCTTCCATCTCTTAACAAAGTTTTGGGTAATTTCATTCTCATGTTGTTTGAAATTAATGAAATGGGCCAAAGTGTTTTCAAGAAGATCATTAGTTTTGAATTCTTAAACTAAAGCATTTACTAAGTCCTCTAAACTATAAATGAAATGAGCTCTAAGTTGATTGTACCAATCCAAGGCATCACCCATGAGAGTTTTGGCTAGGAGCTTGGTAGAGGAAAAGGTGTTTAATTTGACCCAATCCTTGTAAAGATTTCCAAATTTTTTAAGGTGAAGGGTAAGATCAGTTGACCCATTATAATAAATTATAGGTGTTATACCTCCTATATCAATGTTAAAAATTTGAGTAGTAAGAGGTTCATTTTGTAGATGTTTAATGGTTTTATTTACTAAAGGAGGTTAAGGAATGAGATTTCCTTGAGAATCTTAAAGAGGATGAGGTAGAACATTTTGGTTATGTGTGCCCCAAGCCATTGGTTGATGACGAGATTTAAGGTTAAGGAGATGGTTTTACATTCTCATCATTTGGTTCATGTTATGAGCTTGAAAGGTATTCATTTGGTTTAGATATTGTAAAAAAATGTTTTTTGTTTGATTAACATTAAAATCATTAGAATTGGTATTTGTGTTGGTATTAGTGGTTTGGGTACCACTATTAGCATTGATATGAGTTTGAGAAGAATTATGAGAATTTGAGGCACTAGTGGCAAAAGTTTCTTGTGAAGCAAAAGATGGACTAGTGAATGGTTGTGAAGAAGTAATAGAAGCATGTTTTCCTTGGGTATCGACTAATGAACTAGTGTAATGATTAAGGATGGTGGACCTTATGAGAGGACCACTTGATGTAGAACCTACCATGTTAGTTGAGATACTATGCATGGATGTAGAAGAGGTTAGAAAAGAGGAAGTCATAGTAGAAGAAGGATTCAAAATTGAAGGAATAGGTTAAGAACCAAAGAAAGTGGTAACAAAAAATCCTATACTAAATGTAGGAGTAGGTGAATGAGGATCTTTAGTTTGACCACTAATTATGAGGTTATAAATGGTAGAAGGATCCTTTCCTCTATGTTGAGGAAATTAAGAGACAAAGAAAATAATTTTGGGAGTATACTCTAACTCAAGTTGGTTTTATAATGATAAAATAGGATTATGCAAAAAAGAGGTATGAGGAGGGGTCCCATAGTTTATTGTGTGAGTGGTAATATGAATATTACTACCATCCAAAAGAGGAGCCCTAATCTATCTATGGGAAAGCCTATTAGGATTGGTAAAGTTCATCATGTCTATTGAATGTGATTTAGTGTCATTATCCAATAGAAATTACATCAAGAATGGAAAAAGAGAGAGATGAGAAAGCAAAGGTCAAAAAAGGTGACTGAGATAGTACAAGTTTGACTAGGTCAACCCAATATAGAAATAGGGGTTGTAAAACTATACAGGGTTGACTAGGTTAATCCATTATAGTGTACAAAAGGCAAAAAAATCATTGGATCAACTGGGTTGATCCCGTATAGAAAATAGGGAACTTATGATGACTAAAAAAAATGCAAAATAAAACAATATAACTTTGCAAGTAATGAAATTACTAAGTATTAAAAGGAAATAAACAACTAATTGGATTAACACTGACCAATCTAATTAAAACACACAAAGCAAAATCTTGCACTAATGTTGGATAATGTAAGGTTTTGCACATTTAATTAAGCAAAGAGAAAGAAAACAATTTGAAAATTAAAGCTAACTAATTTGTTAACCTAAATGTTAATTAGATTATTAAGACATGATTGTAATGTGATTACAAGTTGGTTATAAAAAAGGTACTAGATAGTAATCTAAGGATGGTTTCAAGTAGTTTGGGATAAAATGGACTATAGTGGTAATGATATAAAATTGGTATTGGGGCCTACACCCTCACTTCAAACATCGTAGTGATAAGGGTGTTAGGTGATTCACCAGAATATACAATTAACCATGCTTTATACTTGACCAAATAATCAAGTCAGCTTCCCCCTTGGTGATGAAATACAAGTAGGTTGGCTTAGGGTAGACAAATGTTAAATTGATTGATTATGTTATGTGATTTAGTTGTTTGTGCATAAAATAGAAATAGTGAAACTAAGTAATTAATTGAAAATTCTCTAATTAGACTATGTGTACTATTCTAAGCATGCAAAAAAATGAAGATAAAGTGTGAGATAATTACTAATAGATATGAGGTTATTTTCATCTTGGAAATAAGGTATAGTGTGAACACTATATGCATAAAATACATAATAGGGTTGATAGGGTCAAACCTGTACTATGAAATTAAGGTCTAAAAATGAACTAGGTCAGCAATGTTGATCCAATTATTTTAGACAACACATAGAACGCAAAACGAGATCAACAATGTCAATCCAATTGACTATGCAAGGATAGTTTTGAAGACTACAACTATTACATGAAATACAAAAAGGAAAGAAATAAATAAGTATAGAGGAACCTTGGTGGATCAAAGATGTAATAAAGAATATTAATGGTCTAAAACCTAGAAGTGTGCTTGAGAAACCTACAAATTGGGTTGACATAATCGATCAAGCTGTATAAGAACCTACTAAAAAAGTCTTGAAACTATAAGGGGTTGACTGGGTCAACCTAGTAGGCTAAACTAGATGTCTAGAAAGTTGGAAACATGTACTAGGTTAACTTGGTTGATCTAGTAGCTTGTTCCTATAACATGTGCATAGAGAAAAAGAGTTGGGTTGATAAAATTGATCTAATATGTCAAAATATATGATCAAAATAATGTTCAAAATAAATGAAATGAATGAATGAAAAAGTGAACAAATCTTGTAAGGGTTACTTCATGTCAGGTTCACCAAAATGTATGCAATCATAAACACATCATGTCTATGAATTAATCCTAGATCGAATAAGATAGATCACACCTACACTAATGATGGGGGATACACGTGTTCATTAAGAGCATGAATAATATGGGTATATGCTAGACCCAATTAGGAGATCACTTGTCACAAAACACATGTTAGGAAGGGTTCTAAAGCCTATAGTGTAACACAATCACAAAACAACCCTAATGGAGTCCTAATGTTTTTAAATGTTCACTCTATTCTAATAACAAGAAAGCAAAATCTAATCTAGTGCTCACCAAAGATTGTGGCACAAAGGTGGGTTATAAAAACTAAAACAAACAACTAAACTAAACATGTAGTAGAAGACATATACTCACATCAATGTATACAAAATCCTAAATACATGGAGATAATAATATAAATGCATTATCTATATAATCTTATAAAGGAGGAATAAAGTTAGGAATACTTACTTTGAAATATCAACCCATCGAGACTCAATATTTCCCTTGGCCAAGGTGCTTCATAAGATATTGTTGTGGTATGTAAGAATAACCAAAATAAATCAACTCTAGGCTACACAACCTATCTAAGCATCCAAAATAATTATCCACAAAATAAAATCCATATCTCCAAAGAAAGTATTGAACCATAAGTTTTATTCCTCAAGTAGAATGGTTAATAAGTAGTTGTTTTCTTGTACTTCTTTGATAATAATTATTATCTTATGAAATGGTGGAAAATGACCTTATATATATAAGTAGATCTTTCCCTAAATCCTTTTGTGAATGTCACTTGTATGGGGTTGACCTAGTTGACCCAGTGTGCTTTTAGGGATAATTTATTAGATGTATGTTAGGTTAGCTGAAAGGCTAACAAACCAAGAAAATAAAGAATAACCCAAAACTATACTAGGTCAACCCAGTCAACCCAGTACAACTGACAGTGGAAAGGATGTTAAGGTAAGAAAAGGAGGAATGGAAGGAGGAAAAGGCTATAATAGGTAGGAATGAGAAGAACAAGCTTAGGGTAAATGGTTTTAGGATACAAATGTGTAGATGGTAAGTGGAAAAAAGAATAACAATATTATGAAGCACTAATGGTCTTCCCACCCCTTTATTGATGCGCCCCTTAAGGCATGCACTCTGAGAGATTGAGACTCAATAGGTTCTTGTAAGGTACAAAGTGTTAGCAATTGATAAAAGTTTAAAAATATCATGTGTATACAATACCTACATACACAAACTTAAATGTAACATTATAACATGATTTCCTACTTCATGGATACTTTCTTCTTATTTTTACTCTCTTTATCAAGTGATTCTTTTGGAATTTATTTATTATCTCTCTTTACATTCTATATAATGAGAACTCTCTTCACCATTTCTAATTTATATTTCTCACTTGGAAGCTATCTCTTTTATAAGCGTATAAGTTCACCTATCTTTTTCTTATCTTTTATCAAGGTAATCATCCTTTTGCTCTACATGAGTATCCTTATAGGCCACTTGACCTTCCTTTTCAAGGTTCAGGATTTGTTATTTCTACATGTGCTTCACCATGAGCACTATTATCTCCATGCATTATCCTAACTAAATTCTTATTTATTTTATCTCTTTTTATACCTTCATATCTTTCCTCTTTGGATATTCTTTGACCTTATTTTATTTGTATTATTTTATCCCAATCAAGTGTTTCATTTTCTCTTCCTTGGATCTTACCTCACTTTTCTCCTTTCTCACTTTCTTATATAGGCTTCTTTTCTTTTTGCCAATTCTTAAGTATTTCACCTTGGACTTATAGGGATACTTATTATCTTATACAAACCTCAATGGAATTACCTAAAATTGATGTGACTTATAAGTCTCTTCTCAACTTTACACATTATTTATGTAACATAATCTTGAAAGAGAGACAAAACATCAAACCAAATTTAGAAAAATAGGTACCTTTTCTTACTTAAAAGTTCATGTTTTTTTCCATGAAAATATTGGGGATATAATACCATTTTATTTAGTGTTTAATACTACAACCTTATTATGTATAACCTTGGTTCTGATATCTTGATTTATATCCTTCTTCTTATCTCTAATCTTTGATCCTTCTTCTGATACTTGCTTGTTTCTTGACCACTCTCCTTTGATCAAACTCTCTCTTGAGAACACTAGGATTTTAAGCCTCTCTTTAAAACACAAAATTAATCTAATTTATAAATAGAATTAATCATCTCTCTTTTCTCATATTATCACTATTAGCATCATTTTATATACCTCTTACATCAACACACTCTCCCTTCTTTATTGAGATTGTTCAAACTCACATTGCTTTATAGGTGTAAAGGCCTCATCGATGATTCAAATGTTTTGAAATATACTATTGGGTTTTCATGGTCATTCCTCTACTTATTTTAACCCTCACATATACCCAATCTATTAATATAATATATAAACTAGAAATCTCCTTTTAAACCATATTGTGTTTTTTAATAACTCTTTTCCTCATAGCCCTATTTTCATGCAAATCTCATTGGTTTGAACAAAATACTAAGGTTCACAATAAAATAACACCACTTTTAGATAACTATTAAGATATTACATCTTCATAAGAAGTTTTATTATCCAAATCACAAGATAAACCTCCTAACTCAACCCCTTTCTTCTCTAGTAGGTCTCTTTTAGGCATATTACAATCCAAAATTAAGAGTACCATAGTGTATGGTCATGAATTGGTGGTCCCTAAATCTATATAAGTATAGGATCCATGCCAACACAATAAAAACTTGTGTATAAGGAAATCAATTATCATTATTATTATTTTTTCATCTATTGGCATCAACTGGTAGTTGGCTAACAATTCCTTTTTAGATAAATCTTCATTAGGAAGTGGGCATATGGTATAATGATCACTCATTTAAGATAGCATAGTGGAGATAGTAATATGAGTACCTATAGTGTTACATAATCATAAGAGTGCTTCATTCTTAGAGAGCCTAAGATTCTCCAAAGCACTATAAAAGGAAGCATAGTCTAGTTAGCAAGGAGGATATTATTAGAGTAGCAAAGCCATGGTAGATTGATTTTATATGTTATGTTCACCATTAGAGTGAGATATTAGTTTAGCTTGATGCTCTCATTTTTAATTCCCAAGCTCTTCTTTGAGCCTCTAGGCCTTTAACATCTTAATTTGAGCATTTTTTTTAGTTTATATTGAATTATATATGTATTATTATTAAACTTTGTTAATGATGAAAGATTTGTGCAATGTTTAATGGATTAAATGCTTAAGTATATAGTATGTATGTGAGAGCTTATGAGATTATAACCTAACTCATCTATGGCACACTTTTAGATCATGAGGACTCTCTCACCTAATATATAAAATGATTTTAGTATGGGTAAGACCCTTTACCTCGTAATTATACATGTGCTTAAGTGATAACGTATGCTTAAGTCCCTCAACTAGATACCTAATTACCCCTCAATCACATTAAAACTATTAAGCCAAGGTCACAAAAGGCTTACACCCATGAATGCACAGCCATCATTGTGCTAAATAAAGGCCTTGAAAGATAGAGTTCTGCCATGGCATAACTAGCCTAACACCGACCATGGTCCCTTATCCATTGTGCATCAAGTGAGAATATAAGGCTTGAGCTTTAAGTAAAATGATGTTATCATAGTAAAGTGTCAAATGTTATGTTCCATAACATTAGTCAGGGCTTTCACCCTATTGGAACAAGCTTAAATGTGACCTGGATAGTTATATAAGCTCATTACTAGGCCCATGACTAGAATACCTACCTTTTTACAACATTTTGCATTCATTACTAGGATGTGATGAATTTTCTTGTTGTAATGGTGCAATAGGATAATTCTTTGACTCTCCATAAAGAACATAGAGTATTAACTATAATGAGTGAAAGATATCTTTATGCTGAGGTAGCCAACTTGTAGAGGATAAAACCTAAGGAAATAGGTCTAAAACCACTTATATGATGCCATATATGATGTTTTCTTTTTTGAGCTACCAGATCAAGTGTACTGATAGTTAGATGCATATGTGATATAGAATTTGAGGTTATAGATAGTTCCTTGAGTGGATGAAATATCACCTAGAGAATATTGAGAACTTAGATGACACTTAGACTAGAGCCATAGACAATTGGTGGTAATGGGTGCTGAAAAACTATATGCTCAAATTCATAGTATCAGCATACTCCTACACAAAAGAAGAAAAATATTAGTTCTTACACAAAACTAAAGGTGTATTTTTTAAATAACTTGGTACTAAAATGAAGAATATGATGTCAGATTATAGCATTGAAACTATGAAAATGGAAGGCTAAATCCATCTCACATATGAGAAGCATAATGGGGAAGAAGAGGACATGTAGGTGAGGTGTAATGGAAGGGGACAAGAAAACTGACAACTAAGATCTTAGGAGATAGAATTATAATGAAAGAAGGCATGGGATGATCAAATATCTAAAACCTAGAAGTTATAAAAGGACCCATGATGAGTGAGAAAGGTATAGGGAATGATCTCTTGAATTGTAGTAGCACCTAGAAGAAGGAAACCTTAAATCCATTGAACAAGCTTCATATTTTGAAGGTGACTGTTTTGGATCCCTATAGATATTTACCATTAGATATGCATCAAATACACTTACCCCTTTTAAACCTATAACATGAGCTCATATACAATATACCCCATAAGAAGATAGAAGATTGATAATTGACCCCATTGTCAACTTAGACTTTGATCATTTTATATATTTGAACTAGAACTTTGTGATTGAACAATTTATCAATTACAATGAGGTAAGTGAAGTACCTCTAGACCTCAAGGTAATAGCCTAACTAGATATAACATGAGTGAAAGAACACCAATCTAGATAAAGTTGACTATGAAGCCTAGGAAATAACCCATAAAAAGTGGCCCTATGTCATTATTTAGTAGTATAATTCCATCATCTTCTCTATTTATATTAATACCATGGGACTAATGCTTGTCCTAGTGGCTAGAGGCCTTGGAGGACCAATTCCAAGACAAGTACTAAGATGATAAGCGCCGTAGACACTAACTACTCCTTAGCCCCATATTTATTATGATATGGCCACATGCCTACCTAAGTCTCAAGGCATGGATAATTCCATATAGCATGTTCTCAAGTGTGAATTATAATGGTATTCTCAAGGAATAACCCAATCTGAGCACAAAGCAACCTAGTTTTTGATAACCTTGCTTGATCATGCCCATATTTGACATAGGAAGTTTGATCCTAACCAGACTATGGTTGACTATGACACCCTGAAGGAATCCTTCTTAAGAGAATTAGATATACATTAGTTTTACCAATAAAGAACCACCATGATCAAGGAGATCAACTAGGTATTATTAGAGAGTGTGCATTTATATGATGTTAGATTCAATACTCTCTTTTCCATGTTCCCTTATAATATGCGCCCTTATCAACATGTGTAATGGTTTATTAGAGGATTGTTAGTACCTTTTATAATGGTGTTATCCATGAATGAATTCATATAGCCTCAAGAAGTACTTGAATTTTTTCTCAAATTCAAGGTGGTTTGGAGTGCCGATATAGGAATAATCCCTTTCATATAGGTATAGATTACATTTATTGCCTCCCAACTACAAAAAATTATCATTAATTCATTGCAAGAAATTAAAATTAGGTTTTGGCACACCAATTTCAAGATGGAGGGCGATAATAAAAATAAATTCCCTTGGAATAATGTACATACACTTGTCCTCAACTATGAAGTTTATCATGAGGTGCATGATGTTCATAACTATCCTTTGTTGTAATGCACTAGTTGGGTTCTCACAATAATCTATTTCTAGTTATGTGATGCCTATACCCATAACATGGTTTATTTTTGTGTAATTGATGATATATGTGAGAACATGGGGAGAGGCACATGATAAACACCAATAAGAGTAGAAGGGTAAAGAGCCCAAGGAAATGAGGTTTATCTCTAGCAGAATGCAAGCTATGGGATACAAAGAGGTGTCAAAGGGTGAGGTGGTGGATGTGGAGGATGATTATTCCTACCATGATTATTTTAAAAGTGAAACTTGATCAAACACTATCAACATGACTACCATATGCATCCAACATGTGGGTATTATTGAGGAATACACAAGGTCTAAGAATGCTTTAACTTGTACAAAAGATTGACCCAAGGCAGGCTAGGTAATGAAAAGGGAATGAGGATGATCAATCATGAGTCTAAAGTGGTGAAATGGGCCTCAAAATTATAACTAATATTGATTGATTCAATCAAAATTTAGGTAACTACTCAGAGTAGAATCATAACTCAATCACTAGTTGTGCCAATACTAGAGTTACACTTGGAATATGGGATGTTGAGATGAAATGAACACATTACATAACCTTACTTAGACTTAGTATGGCAAAAATATGTATTAAAACAAGCCATGAGTGTGATGTACAACCTATAAGGAGATATCCAACTGGCATAAGACCTAGAGGCATAGGTTTTTACCTCTCAAAAAATTCAAGATGGCTAGGAGGTTGAAGTACAATAGCTGATAGAGATATTGTGCCTCCTAAAAATAGAAGGGATATTTCCCCTATTAAATAAATTTCTTCTAGAATATGTAGGATATCAGTCAATGGAAACCACCATGCCATGCATGGAAAGGGCATGATAATTCAATCATACATAGAACATGAAGTATAACCAAGAACTCTTGGTGAATATCACCATTAATGGATAGTCCATTTATGAGGTCCTTATCAACACATGTTCTAAGGTCAATATGCTAACAAAAAATGCATCAGAAAAGATGGGTAGGCCAACCTTGAGGCTTTCTCCCCATGTAATATTCAATGCCAACAAGACCTAAGTACACCATATCAAAACTTTGAAAGGATCCATGGTTGATATTATGGGCACCAAATTTCATGATGACTTTGAGGTAATCGAGTTGGATGAATAGGATAACTATTTAGTGCTTCTAGGAAGGCTATGGTTCTATGCCAAAAAATAATATATGTGATTTAAGAAGAGATATATGACCTTTGAAAAGGGAAAGGAAAGTGTATTGATTCCCCTTTCAAGTGACCAAAGACCCCCTATGTGGAGAGTGTTAATCTAGAGGATGAGATCAACCATATATAACATAATGGTATAAGGCATCAAGAATATCAACCCAATTAATCAAGGATTAATCTCTTGGGAGGATGGGTAGTCTACCTCAAACACCACTGACATCACTTATAACTAATGGGTTAAAGATGCTTATAAGGCCACTAGTTGTATATTCTACTTGGTACATACAAAGGGGCCAAATACTATGGGGACTAGTTGGGTATAGATTGATCATGTTCTAAAATGATGAGTCCCACACCATGAGGATAAAGGAAAGAGGTTACTCCACCTGAGCAAAGGCAAGTTTTTAGCACTCTTAACATTTCAATGGAATAAACTAGTGGAAAGGTATGTCCATGACCTTGAATAAAGCATCCCTAAAGAGAAAGATAGAATGGGTGCACTAGTGTATACCTTGAGAATAATTACCACATGTTGGTGGGAACTACAATGGTCTAACTTCCCAACCTAGCCAAAAGTAAAAGTGGTCATTTTCATTAGATTTAGGATGCATAATGAGAAATTTGATATATCGATGTATTTTATAGACTTTGATCATGTGGTGCATGTGTGCCTATGTGAAGAGACATGGACTAACTATAGAATGACTTCCCTAAATAATTTATGGGTATACACATTTTATAAGACTCTTAAGACACGGGCACAAGAATGTTATGTGGTTAATGAGATGCACTAAGAGATAACTAATTGGGATGCCCTAAAAGATAATTTTTTTCATAGCTTCTCCTTTTCCTCATAGAGCTTAGAATTAGTTGAGACATTACAAATAATTTGGATGGTAGTGTTCAAGGACACCTCAATCCTTGAGGAGCACCTAAAAGACATGTTCAAGAAAAAAGTTTGGCAATCCCATCTTTATTTGAGGAATAAATGCTCAATATAGACTATATCAAAGAAGATGATGAAACCTGGGAGCAATGCTACTAAAAAATGTTGATTACCAAAATAGAGCTCATACATCAATTAGATGATAATGATCATAGTGAAGAAGACCCCAATCATCTTCACGTAGAGATAATGGAGGGAACCCAAAAAGTCAAGGACTCACACTAGGAAAAGAATGAACCATACCTTGTACCATTAAATACCATCAAAGTGGACATTAGTGTAGAAGTGGAGCCAAATATGGCTACTCTACGTACTTATTGGTCTTACATAGAGGTAACACACATCATAGACCTCTTGAAAAAGTTCTAAGACTTGATCCCTAGGACTTATAAATATATGAAGTTCACCCACCCATGCCTTGGGAAGATGAGCATAAAGCTAATCGATAGCATAAGACTAGTCAAAAAGTGCCCCTATAAGACGAATCAGGTGTTATCAATGTTATAGGTGTATTACATAACTTACAATCACCTGAACAAGACTACACCATTTCAACTAGTGTTTAGCATATATGTGATTCTATCGATGGATTTATTGGTTTCATCATTGTGCATATCATGCATTAGTCAATTTGATGACCAAGAATCATTGAATGTAAGGTTAGATGACTTAGAGTGCCTAGATGAGGCATGCACTTAAGCAAAGTGGAGCTAGAAGATAGAAAAGGCATGCTATAATATCTAACATGATAAGCACATAAATCATAAGGTGATAAAAGAAGGGGCATTCATTTTTCTCTATGACTCTAACTATATCATGCACCTAGGCAATTTGTAGATAAGGTGGATGGACCCATATATCATCTATAACATCTTAGAAGATGACACATGAGAATTATGCATGTTGTCAGGTAAAATGCTCCCTAAAAATTTCAATAGCAATTTATTGAAGATATATTGATAATGAGGTATAATTTTCACCATCAGACACCAAATTCTTAGTCATTATTTAGTTATATTGAGTGACCAAAATAATGTTTGGCATAAGTCAAGCAAGTTCCTTTTTTGGGTGTTGGTTAAATTTTTGTGAGGTAAGTGAATAAGTGATGCTTTAAGGTCACTATTTATAATGTTTTTGGAATTTTAATGAATAATTATAGCTTGGTGAGTCAAGCATGGATACTCTCTAAGCACCTAAGGATAGACACCTAAGTTATGGTCACATGATGTTTATCTAAGTCTGATATAAGGTACACTATATCTTCATACACAAGATTAAAGAAGTGAGGCATCTTTAATCCTATAAAAGGTCTAGTTCAATGATTCTAATCATAATTCCAGTCAAGTGAGTCAAGAAAGGTTTTTTTAAACACCTATACTAGACACTTAAATCTTTTAGCACATGGAACTCACTGGACTTAAAGTAAATGTGAATTGAGAGAGTCACACAAGATATAATGAAGATTCACAACATGATCATGTGCAAGAGATCAGATAATAATGCCACACTAGAGGGCCAAATCAAGGGATTTGTATAGGGTAGGAAAGGCCAAGGAAAGAAGATCAAATCATATTGATTTATGAAGGTAGACAAATATGCTTGAAATATAAGGATAGATGTAAAAGGAAATGAGATCGAGGAGGTTAAATCATGAACATGTGAGGTATTATACCTAGGTTACCATCTTAAAGGAAAAAGTCATGCCAAGTGAAAAAATCATAGGAGAAGATCATCAAGACATGCTAGAATCCACCCAAAGTGAGGTGGGAAGTGACTAATTGAACTATACATCACTTCACGAAAAAGTTGTTAGAATAATTTAATGTGATGGTGACAAAGGCACAAAGATCCACATTAGATGAGCAAATAATAGAAGATTTTTGTGGATTTTATGTGGCATAGAAAATATCAAGGAATTTATGCACCACCACACCATTAATCAACCATAATTAAGGTGGTAGATGAGAATATAGGTATAAATTAGTGAACAACTAATTGCATCTAGTTACAAACCTTATTCTAATTTGAATTTTGAATAAATAACTAGAGTAAAACCAATGAACTAGAGAGTCAAACCAAAGAGACCTTACTATAATGAGACCCCAAGCACCCCTAGATGCCAAAAGTGAATGACTATGTAGAGAAATAAATTACATTCCTTGTGAGATTGGTAGAGGAAATAAAATGGCATAATATGGGAAAGAACTAGGTAACTAAAAACTAAGGTGATGCCAAGGACACCATTTATGACACATTAATCTTAAGATCCAAACATATAGTCATATGCCTGACAACTATGTGAAGCACCAATGAATATTGAAGGCTTTGAAAAGATTAATAAAGCATGTTTCAACACCAATAAGTTTATAATGGGGGAAAAGTGGATGAGTTTAGGTTTGTAGTAGGCACAAAAAGATGTCAAGAGAGTGTGATTAGTAGTAGAAGCTGAAATTGCAAAAATAATAGCACTATTAGTAGAATGGGTAATTATCACCCAAATTGATCTAGAGGATTTTGAGAAGATGTTCTACCAAGACATGTAGTTTCCTAAAGAGGTGTTGATGGGAGAAAACTAGGTGTCATTCGTACAGAACTACTTCCTAAAATAGTACAACCACTTAACCTTCAATAATATGAATGACCTAGCACAAGATTGGATGGTAGACATAGGGGTAAAGACTCCATAAAACACATTGTTATTTGATGTCTATATCCAAGACAAAATAACGACCACTAGTGTGATGTAAATCTATAAATTACCATGTTTTAATAAGTTAGAGAAGATTTTATAGTTCCTCCTCTCATCAATCCATAAGGATCAGTTCTATTTTGTAAGGAGGTGCATGAGGATATATAAAAACCTCATCAAACAAATCAATAAACACCCAATATTTGATGCAGACATCTATTATATGATGGCATATATTGCTAGAGTTGATAAGGTAAGGAAGCTCCTAAGTTACTACAAAGGAGGTTTCATATTCTCAATCAAGGACATTAATGATCCTGAGATGAGGATAGTTTCATGCTTGGTAAGTTATAAACTATGCCCAAGTGGTCAGTGGTTTGATGTAACAAATACCTACCTATGCATCACATACCACATGGTGTAGGGGATGAAATTCAACATTGCCAAGTTTATCTTAGAGGACATAATCAAGAATGAACTTGAATGTTACATGAAAAAAGAGACCTTCTATTGAGGTTCTATGTTGATATTGATGTGATGGAGGAGATCAACATGCCTAATGTTGATGGATACAACTTATGGGTCTTCTCAAAACATAATGAATCCCCAACACTCAAATACTATAGCTTCACTTAACTGCCTACCTTAACCTTGAAGTATAAATCCTGAGTAATTGGATGATGTGCCTGGTACATTGAAACATTCATAAAATAATGACACATCTTAGATAAAATCCTATAGAGTCTATTTAGAATGGTAACTTTCACCATCATGAAGAACTTCTATGTTGTTTAATTATCACTCATAGATGAGAACCACTTAGGTTGGCACTTCAGAGAGGCACTATGAAGAATCCCCAATGCATACTAGGTGGATATCTTATTAATAACTATGGATGCAAAAATGCATAGGTTGAGGCATCAATACGTTCACCTAGTGGGCAAGGAAACAAAAGATTAGGAGGATGATTTAGATGTCATCAATGATTATCCCCTCAAAATGTAAGTCACCCTTTGGCATATTCATAAGCTCTTCTATGAGATGAAGCCAAGGAAGAAGGGTGCACCCATGATAAAAGATGGTGACCTCAGTATTTAGGTCACTGAAGAAGGAGATTTGGTGCTAGTGGCACCAAGAAAATCCCCTGAAAAGAAGTAGGGAGAAACCTTGGAAGAAATACAAGAGAACCTTCATTTAAATATTGCCTCTGAACAAGAGTTTGGCTCCTCTATTCCAAATAATAATCATTTGGTTTTCATGTCAATGATTACCTCACCCAAGCTAAGGGAGAAGCAAAAGAAGAAGTCCAAGGGGCCAATGGTGATGCCCATGATAACTTTGGTAGAGATGGAAGTGTAAGAGGTGTAAGAGGAAGCAAACATGGAGTGGGGACAAGGAGGAGAAAGAGGGATTAAAGTGTATATAATCCAAAAATAAGAGATAGAGGAAGATCCTCACACTAAATAAAATCATGAGGATTTCTAAAGTGGCATTGTTGCTATGCTTAGTGAATTAGAACTATCAAGCACTGCAATCATATAACCCACAACATAGCCTCTGTAATCTAATGAGGAGAAGAGGCACTAATGGATTTAAATGGGCCTCAATAAGGACCATATAGAAGTGGAACTAGAGTTAAAATAGAAAAGGTAGCCCATAAATGCCAAGGGCATGACACAGGTAGAAATTGACAAAGATGAGACCAAGGAGATAAGGGTCAAGGAGGAAAAGACAACCATGATCATGAAAAATAGGAAGATAAAGATAAAGATGGCCAAAAAGGAATAGGATAGGAAAGAGATGGAATAAAATAAGTATGTTGTAAGCATGAATCCCATGAATGATAAATTAGTAGAGGTTCTTAGTACCCCCACCAACATAGCAGAGGAATCTACACCACAGGCATGGCCAAGTAGTAAAGGGGTGCCTAGAGATAAGAAAGTTTATATCAATGCTTTATAGAAACAAATAGAGAGTGTATTTGAAATACAATGGACTAAAGAGGGACAAGTTGGCACCAAAGAGAAGGAAGTATCAAACAAAGGAGATAAGTACAAAGAGGAACCTTGCTAGAGAAACAAGACATGTCAGAGGAAAGTCCTAAAGAAGGCACTAAATTTGATGAAGAAAAGTTAAATCAGATGGAGATGGTCATCCAAGAAGAGGAAGTTGAGCTAAGCTTACAAGAAAAATATCAAAATGGGTTCATGAACAAATATTATTACATGATGGAGTATATGCCCCTAGATTCACCATGATGTTGATGTACCAACAACTATCCTTTGCCTTTGATAGTTATATGGGTGAACCTCAATTCAAGGTACCACAAAAGGTGATCCTCAATGTAGACCAACAAGAGGAAAGACAAGACTCACTTCTCATCAACCCCCACATAATGAATCTAGTAAGGTCAAATAATTCCCTCCTCTGAATGGATTCTGAGGTAACACATAAGAACATCAATGATGTTAGAGCCTCAAGTTGGAAGATCACTATAATAAATGACTACACCAAAACCTCAAGGTGTTAGTGAAATCTTCCCATCAGGATCATAACATACCACCATGCTTCTAAAGCCTAGACTTTATGTTGGATTTATGTCCATGCCACTAGAATCCATATGTGTACAAGCCTTAGATGAACACAACCATGCCAAAAAATCCACCTGCTATATGACTTGAACCTAAGTGGAGGATCTGATACCACATGTAATGAACCGCTACACCAAAACCTCAATTCATTAGTGAAATTTGTCCATAAAGATCATAACATCTAACCACACTATTGAAGCCCAAACTCTAGGATAGATTTATGCTTATACCACTAGAATCCCTATGTGTACAAGCCCTTGACAAACATTAACATGTCAGTGTAGCCACCTGATCCATGACTTAAACTCAAGTGGAGGCTCTAATACCACATGTAATGAAATACTACACCAAAACCTCAAGGTGTTAGTGAAATCCACCCATCAGGATCAAAACATCCCACCATGCTTTTAAAGCCCTATCTCTAGGCTAGATTTGTACCTATACCACTAAGATGTTATGATCCTAGTGGAAAGATTTCAATAACACCTCAAGGTTTTGGTGTAGTAGTTTGTTACATATGGTATCAGAGCCTCCACCTAGGTTCAATTCATGGAGTGGGTGGCTACATTTGTATGGTAGTG
Organism: Torreya grandis; assembly: GCA_037957365.1. Lineage (NCBI taxonomy): Eukaryota > Viridiplantae > Streptophyta > Pinopsida > Cupressales > Taxaceae > Torreya > Torreya grandis. The sequence continues at coordinate 809,988 of JARHVA010004401.1, forward strand.
TTTGTCTGAGGCTCATACACATAGGGATTCTAGTGGTATAGGCATAAATCTAACCCAGTGTCTAGGCTTCAAAATCATGGTGGGATGTTATGATCCTTATGGGTGGATTTCATTAACACCTTGAGGTTTTGGTGTAGTGATTCATTACATGTGTGCATGCCCCCCCAAGTTTATATCCTCAAGGATGAATTCCATGTCTTTAAAAACCACTAAAATGCCATATTAGAATAGGAAGTCATCATTTCCAAAAGAGCTGCTCTTACCCAAGGTGGAGGGACTAGATTATGCCATATATATAATACTATAAGTAGTAATCAACATCCTTTTGTATCTCTTTGCACTTTAAAGCTTCAACAATGGAGGCCCAAGTGAAATCTATGAATACCTCAAGCTTCATCACATTTGGAGAATACAGATAACATGGAGAGCAAACACTTATAACTTCAAGTGTAAATGTAGGTAGCAATAGTCAAGTTGAGTATTATTTTAAAAAAATTCTTTTATTAATGCAATGCTAATGGTAATTATGGTTCATGCCATATTAATGGTGAGCTCATCACCTTTGCATTCAAAACACTCTAAACTATTTATTTTGGAATTTAAATTTAACAATAATTTGCCTTTGATTTGTTGTAAATTTTAGCTTTAAAGCTAAGGATATCCAAATTTTGACACATGCCATTTCACCTCAAATATATTTAGGCACTCATGGGGTATGAATGTGACTAAGGTGCTTAGTCAGTCGAAATTCTAGAAACATGGCATATGTTAATTGCTCATAGTCTCTCAAAATACATCCTAGTGTGATGACTCATTTGATCTTTCCACATGGTATATTTTTATTTATGGTGAGCTCTCGATGGTGAGTTTTAGTTTTGATTGGTATTAGAAGTGTCATGCATCTCCCTCATATGTAATTATGTATTTTCTTTGCCAGATGGTTATCTCATTAGAAATCATAGCTTCCCTTTGATAGGTGTCATATTTGGAAGTCCTCTAGAGATTTCCTTGATAGGTGTTTCCTTTAGAAGGATTTTAGCCAACTATCATCAATGTGATGATGATTGTGTGGCTTGGTTGGAGACATGAATCACTCTTAGAGGAAATCCTATAGATCTCAGAATGCATCTTCATAGGAATGACACATGACATCATATTATGGGTCTAAGGTGAACATGTGTTTATGTTGGAGGTGATCCAAAATATCTCAAATAGAAGTACCTCTAGAATGATAATGGCATCATCTCATGGGTCCAAATGGGACATGTGTCATTATTATGATATTTTCTCCATTTTTTTTATCACTTATCATTATTAGAAAGATATTTAGATAATTTTATGCCATAGAGTCTTGATTGGATGGCTCAAATACTACCAGATGTCTTGCTTGAGAGATATTATGAGATTTAGATGGATGAAATGTGGTGTGGACACACATCGATGTTAGATGAACTTGAACAGGAAACACATTTCTTTGAAAGGATTTTTAGATCTAATTAGTCATATTTGAGACATGTAATGGCATCTTGAAAACTTTTGGATTATAGTGGGATGCATGGGGATTTGTGGTGGCTTGGATCAATTTGGATTATGCATGAGGGATAAGATATTGACATGTATCCTTGGATTTGAATTATAATGGCTAGTCTCATTGTGAGATCTCTAGATGGTGCCACATAGCTTGCAAACTTATTATATTTATTCAAAGTGTCCTACATGGGGTGTGATAAATATCTAAGGCATTACGGTGTATGTCATGGTTTACATATGTCCCTTTAAAGATGTAGCCTTAAATTTTATAGTTAACAAGGCATCACAGACCACTACTTTAATCTTGATGTCTTGCAAGGTCAAGTAAGAGGTTAAATTTGAATTTCAATAATGTCAAATGCCTATCTTAAGAAAATTAAAATAAGTTTTAAGCAAAAAATTGCAAGTACTTTAAATAAAATATAAGGTTATTTCAATAAGATAGGTGAATATCATTGCATTCATGCCAATTAGAGAACCAGGTATAACATATTTAGTGAAGGCCTATTTGCACATTTTTGGAGTGTTAATGGTTAATGATTCATTATTTGAATAATACTAAAGAAATTGTAATAACCTAAATATTTCTAAGTACTAATATGTATTACAAAATGAGTAATTAACTAAAAATGTAGAAGTACTAACATTGGTGGATTAAACCAAATCCATATTCAATCACACAATTTATCAATCTTGAAATCTTACGCATTTTTAAATTTAAAGAAATGAGGGTCCCCATTTTAGGAATAGGGGGTACTTGACCATCAAAAAATGGTGACCTATGTGGGGAAACATTAAAAAATGTTAGAATCTAGATCTTTTGTTCAAATATGAATAAAAATTTAGTCGTCTCATTTTTATCTTTAGTTAGTATCAAAACTTCCTTTCAAAACTAATGAAATCCCATAAGCTAGAAATAAGGATTAAATATTGTAAACAATCATATTATGTGTGTGCTTTATGGTTCATTAGCCATTGCCATTGGGTTCAAAAATTATAACTTTAAAGATTCAAGGAATTAAATATGAAGTGACTTAAACATTATTTATATTTTTATATAATAATGCTTTTCTTAGCTAGGGGTGGCTTGGGCATTGCTCTGCTACCAGCCAAACATCCATAGCTCCAATAGAGATACCTTTGGCTCCATTTTGGCTCTTTTTCTAGTACCATCTAGGCATCCATATCCTTGATAGAGATTTCCTAAATCACCATTCATGGAATATGAAGTATTTTAAGATTTCACTTCATTGGTGTCATCATTTTTTTATACTTGCATTCATAAACCCTAATGGTTGGGAACCAAAATTAACCAGATGTAGGGTTTTTTCAAGAAATAGTCTAGATGCAATTCACTTTTAGATGCCAAGTTATGCCCACGTAATTTATTTAGCTAATTTAAGTGATAGTATGATGGTCCACATAGATTCAAACTCTTTTTCAAGCAAATGATCATTCATCTAAACTATATTGTAACCTTAAAATAACTTAGGACTTTCATGAGAAAACCAATTTTGAATTAAACCCACCCAACTTTTCTAAATTACAACACTTCTAGAGGTTTCCAAAATTTAGACAACAACTATTTAAGACCAAAACTCCCTTCTTCCCCTTTTAGGATTAGACTAACACAAATTATTTTAATGAATTCTTGTCATCAGGACTTATTGCTAAACTACAACATAGAACAGGAAAACAAGTAGAAAATATAAATCAAAGAAGGAAAGGAAATAAAAAGAAATCAAAATAGGAAATCAAACTAATCTACTCCTACCTAATATAATACTAAAGAAGCTTACTATCCATATTTAATTTGTGATAGAGTGGTGGAGAAATCATGCTTCATATATTGCCCATTGACTGGTAAAGATAATTCATTTCCTTTCAATTCTTTAAGCCTGAATGCATTTTTACCTAATATTTTTGCCAATTGGTATGGTCCAATATAGAGAGAAGTGAAATTATCATCATGCCATTTTTTCTCATTTTCCTTTTCCCACTGTAGGACCAAATCTGAGATGCATAACACTTTAACTTTGGCTTACTTGTTGATACATCTCTTGATAACATCCTAATGCTTGTTGAAGTTTTTTAATGCTTCATCTCTAGCATTCTCCATTTAGATGATGTTTAATACCTAGGATTTCACTCTTTCATCATCTTTCATGTACTCAACCATGAGATCATAGGTGTTCAGCTTCAGAGTGATAAGTAAAATAGGATTATACTTATAAAAAATTAGGAATGGGGATGCTTTGAGCACCTACTTGTATCTAGTTCTATCCTTACATAGAGCATATTTTAGCTAGTCTCCTCATGATATCTCTAGATGGTGACATGCATCTCATGAACTTGGTATATTTATTCCAAGTATCTTATGTAGTGTGTGATAAATATTTAAGGCATTAAAATGTTTGGTGAGGTTAAAATTTATCCATTTAAATTTATAGTCTTAAATTTGATGTTCATTAGGGCATGAAAAATAGCTACTTTAATCTTTACATCCTTTGAGGTCAAGCAAGAGGTTAAATTAGACTTTCAAAAATTTCAAACCCTAAACTTAAGCAAATTAAAATAAGTTTAAAGCAAAACTCTACAAGTAAATTTAAAAAAATATATAAGGTCATTTCAATAAGATAGGTGCAAAATAAGTTTAAAGCAAAACTCTACAAGTAAATTTTAAAAAAATATATAAGGTCATTTCAATAAGATAGGTGAAGCTCATTTCATTCATGCCAATTGGAGAAAAAGGTATAAAATCATTATTGAAGGCCTATTTACACATTTTTGAAGTGTTAATGGTTAATGATTCATTATTTTAATAAAACACAAGAACTTGTAATAACTCAAATATTTCTAAGTACTAATATGTATTGAAAAATGAATAATTAACTAGAAAATGTATAAGTACCAACATTAATGGATTAAACCAAATCCATATGAAATAAAAAGATTTAACTAGCTTAGCATCTTAGGCATTTTTGAAATTTAAAGAAAGGAGGGTCCCCATTTTATGAATAGGCGGTAGTTGATCATAAAAAAATGGTGACCTATGTGGGTAAACATTGTAAAATTTTAAAATTTAGATCTTTTTTTCAAAGATGAGTCAAAATTTAGTTCTCATTGTGATCTTTAGGTAGTATCAAAACTACTTTTCAAAATTAATGAAATCTTGTAAGATAGAAATATACATTAAATTTTATAAATAATCATACTATGTGTGTGTTGTGAGGTTCATTGACCATTGCCATTGGGTTCATAAATGATAAATTTCAAGCTTGAAGGCATCAAATATGAAGTGACTTAAACATTATTTATATTTTTATATAATATGATTTTATTAGTTAGGGGTGGCTTGGGCATTGCTTTTCTACCAGCCAAACATCTATAGCCATGATAGAGATACCTTTGGCTCCACTCTGGGTCTTGCTCCACTACTAGCTAGGCATCCATAGCCCTGGTAGAGATTTCCTAAATCACCATTCATGGAATATGAAGTATTTTATGATTTCACTTCATTGGTGTCATCATTTTTTATACTTGCATTCATAAACTAGAATTGTTGGGAACCAAAATTAGCCAAGTGTAGCATTTTGTCAAGACATAGTCTAGATGTAATTCACTTTTAGTTACCAAGTTTTACCTAGGTTATTTATTTAGTGAATTTAAGTGGCAGTATGATGGTCCACATAGATTCAAACTCTTTTTCAATCAAATGATCATTCATATTAATTATATTATAGCCTTAAAATAACTTAGGACTTTCATGAGAAAACCCGTTTCAAATTAACCCCACCCAACTTTTCTAAATACAACACTGCTAAAGGTTTCCAAAATTTTGAAAACCAATATTTAAGACTAATACTGACTTCTATCCCTTTTAGAATTAGAATAACACAAATTGTGCCAATGAGTTCTTGTCATGAGGATTTATTTCTAAACTTCAACACATAATAAGAAAACAAATAACAAATAGAAATCAAAGAAGGAAAGGAAACAACAAGAAAGAAAACTAATCTAATCCTACCTACTCTAATCCTAAACAAGCTTACTATCCCTCTAGAATTTGTGAAAGAGTAGCATAGAAATAATTATTCATGTATTTCCCATTGACTGGAAAGGATAAGTCATTTACTTTCATGAATTTGAGCCTAAATGCATTTTCACTTAAGATTTCTACCACTTGGTATGGTCCAATACAGAGAGAAGTGAACTTGTCATGTTATCATTTCTTCTCATGGGAATTTTCTCATAGTAGGACCAAGTATTAGATGTCTAATGCTTTAACTTTGGATTACTTATCAAACCATCTCTTGATAACACCCTGATGCTTTTTGAAGTTATTTAATGCTTCTTATCTAGAATCCTACATCTGGATGATGTTTAATATCTAGTATTATACTCTTTCATCATCTTCTAAGTACTCAGCAATGAACTCATAGGTGGGTAGATTCAATGTGATAAGAAAAACAGGTTGTTACCCATATACTAATAAGAATAGGGATACCTTGAACACCTACTTATACCTATTTCTATCTACCCATAGAATATATTTTAGTAGAAACTACCATTCTCTATGTTTTTTCTATATGTACTTCTTGATGGTATACATCAAGTTCTTGTTGGTGGAATTAGCAACTCCATTACCCTATGGGTAATAGTTTGAAGAAAACTTGATGACTATATGATTTTCATATGCTTATTTAGTGAATTCAATTGATGCAAAGGCTAGGCCATTATCACATATTAAAGAAAAGGGTATCACAAATTGAGTAATGATATTCTCTTCCAAAAACATGATGACATCAATACCTCTATTGTTCTTAGTGGATATTATAATAGTCCACCTAGTGTAATAGTCTATAGTGGTGAGTACAAACTTGTGTCCCATCAAGAATTTTAGATTGATAAATCCTACAAACTCAAGGCCTCATTATGAAAATGGCTTCACTTCAATTATTGGTTATAAAGGCATAGATGCCTTTATCTCTCTCTTATCAAATACTTTATATTGGTGGCATATTTTCTCATTACCTTGGTAGAATTCTTTACATTGGATATGTCCTACAAGAATTTAGCTACAAACACCTTCATTTGGGATTTTAACTCTTGATCATCCATGAAGGAGGCATCAGGTTTGGTTACCTTGGTGACTATGTAATCCTTTAGCAACAAGGAAATTTTGAATTCAATTTTCTCCAAGGATGTAGTTATATCCTTGATATATTCTAGTCACCTCTTCAAAATCCTTCCACTATTCATCAAGATGGTTTACACAAGAATAATATCCTCATGTGGAAACACCTTCAAGTTAGATAACTTATTGATTTTTATAACTCTAACTAATTTTTCAAACTTATCATCATAAATTACAAGCTTTTGGTCAAGTTTAATGACCACCTTGGATTGTAGGACCCCATCTTCCTACCTCTTATTCATGACTCTATACAAGTTGAAGATATTAAAAATAACATTTAAAAATGAAATTAAAGTTCCCTTTGGCATAGTGGGCAGTGTTTACTCCTTCAACCTTTTTAGTTCCTACTACATCCCCTTCATTAAGGCAATTATGGACTATGTCTTATCCTAAACTATCGACATAGGGCCCTCTACATATTCCTATACCCCTTTAGGGTCAACCTTCATTTTTCCTCATCAAAGTGAAGAAGGTATATTCATTCTCATGGATCATATATGAACTTGAATATGGATGCTCAACATATCTTATAAACACACTCTTTATAGTGTCTTTATCAACATCAAATCTCATTATAATTTTAGTGGAAGAGGGGACTACCTAAGGCTTCTCCTACCTTATTATCTATATGATGTCTCTGACCTAATTTGGGGAAGAAATAGGTGTTGGTTGTGTGGGATGTGGCTACAATGGAAGTTCTTGGGTAGAAGAAGAGGAAAAGGATGAAATAGGTAGGTATAATATTATTGGATCCAGATGCCCAAGTGGATTAAATAAAGATTTGGTATGGCCCATGTTAATAAAAAATAAAGGGAGATTGAAGGCACAATAATTTTAGAAGATGTGGTGATGTTGAGTGGCTTACGAAAGGGGAACATTATTGAGATACTTTTAAATGGATTTGTAGATGCAAGGGAACCAAGGGTGAGTAATGCACTAGTAGTGGATGCCTAAGAATAAGTCATGTGTGTAACAACATGAGAAATGAAATTAGGAAAGGTGAAGCCAAAATAAGTACCAACTTGGATCATACTGGTGTCCATTGAGTAGTAATTAGAGGTTGAGGTAGCTACATTAGAAGATAATGGAGTAAATGGGAAATCAAATGTGGAAGTGGAAGTAGAAGTAGAGGCAAAAGCATTTGAAAAATAAGGTAGTGGTACTTTACCTACAATGAGAGCTTGGGGAGCTAATGTAAGAGGTACTACTCCTCTTATGGTAGTCATGAGATACTTATTTATCTTGTATAAATTTTTAATATTTCTTCTTAATAGTACTTGTATTTCTTCTATTGAGAGCTCAATTCCTTATTACAACTCCTTGAGGTCAATGACATTTGGGTCAAGTTGACCTAAACTATCTATGGTATCTCCCATAGTAGAGGTAGAGATAAATGTAGGCCCTTGTGAGAGACCTGGTAGGCTACTTGATTCTCCTTGCGTAGATATTATAGCTATGCTTTGGCTACCTAAAGTGGCTTGTAATGGATGTCTACATGGCCTATTATTAATGAGAGGAACATTATCTTTTTCTTCCTCTTCTTCATGTTTTTCTTCATATTCTACATAAGACATAGTTCCATGAGTTGGTGGAAGTTGAGGCCTTATGATGTATTCCTTCTTCTCTCTATCTAGCCTCATTTCTAGCTTGATGTTCTTTCTTGAAACATTTTTTAGGACTACCTCTTCATTCATAACATACTTGTAAACCCATTCATGAACATCTTCTTATTGCTTGTATTTCATAGCCACATATTTTTTGAATTTTAATAGGTGATTTGTAATGGCATTGTTGGGGTCCCATGCTTGGAACTCATATTTGGCCAATAGGTATGATTCCTTATGCCTTATATCCATAATGATATTAAACCACTTTGTGATCATAGTCGTTTCTAGCTTGTAAGGAGTCTTGTGGGGGATTATTATCTTCTTGATTTTGAAGATGCCATTAATGCCATGTAGTAATTGATATGTTATCTCCTCATCAACCAATTTCATTTTCAAATATATAGGCAATCTAAGATGAGCCACCTTCACCCCTTCTATCTCGATGACCATGCAATCAGGGTATAGCCAATAACTTCCCATCTCCTTTAGTATTTGTCTAACCTCTAGGGGAACTCTTAGCATTTCACACTGGGTGATTAATTATTAGATGACATGGTAAAAATATTCTACAATAACCTTTATGTTTCACTGGAATTAGTGAATATTCATTATATAGAATAATTAGAGCAAAACCTCCTATCAGTAAAGGGACCATGAGTTCTAACCTAGCTAGATATTTACACAAATAACATTTAATAGGTAGATAAACATGTAGAATGGATAACCATTCTATCAAGTGTCATCAATTACATAAAATAGATTATTTTTGATGATGTCTTAGAGTGAGGGAATCTATTGATCCTCTAAGATTATATGTAGTAGTGAGATAGTTATTATATCCACATAGCCAATGTGTGCATTACCATATATTATATTAAGAAGAGTGAGGTTGATCATAAATCCTTTCCTAAATTTATGGATAGGTATGTTACCTAAGTTATCCATAAATACAAGTCTAGTTGGGTCAATTACCCATGATGCCAAGAATGTCTTTAGTTTGTGTGCCTCATAATAGTTATCAATGATGATCTAGTTATAGTCTAATTATGACAAATGTAGGTCATAGTACTTTTAAAATTTAGGACTTGTAATTAAATCAATTGGGAGACCTTGGTTCATGGATTTGAGTAACCCATACTTTCATCTCATCTTCTTAAAGATGCCATATAGTAGGTTAGTGCATGACATGACCTATGGCTTCACTATGGCCTTGTGGAGATCAACAACTAGATTACAAGGATGTTCAAAGCTAATTGGATTATGTGAGGAATGGTCTCAACCTCATCAACATCTCTAGATCCTTCAAGATTATAATAGATTCTACTGAAATGCATGTCCCCTAAATTTATAGCCTTAGGGATGAATTCCATGTCTTTGAAAACCATTGAATTGCCATACTAGAATAGGAAATAATCATTTCAAAAAGAGGTGCTATTGATTTTGGTGGAAAGACATGATTGTGCCATTTATATAATATTTTGATTATCAGTCAAAATCCTTTTATATTTCTCTACACATTAGAGCTTTGAAATTAGAGGCCTAGGTGTAAACTATGAATATATTGAGCTTTATTGCACTAGCAGAACAAAGATAGTAGGGAGAGAAAATGTGTATAAATTAAAGTGCAAATGTATGTAGAAATAGTCAATTTCAGTAGCCTTTTAAAACATTTATTTTATTAATTTAATGTCTATGGTGATTTTAGTTTGTCATATTAATGGTGAGATCATCACCTTTGCATTCAAAATACTTTAAACTATTGATTTTGGCACTTAATTTCTTTAGAATTAAAATTTAGCACTAAATTGCCTTTAATTTTTCATCAATTTTATATTTAAAGTTAAGTATTTCCACCTTTTGACATGTGACATGCCACCTTGGACTTAGCTAGGCACTTGTGGGGTCTAAATGTGACTAAGGTGCTTAGTCAACCCAAAGTCTAGACATATGACATATTTTGATTTCTCACAAACTCTTGGAATGTAGCTTAGTGTAATGACTCATTTGATCTTGCCATGTGATATCTTTTGATTTATGGTGAGCTCTTAGTAGTGCCTTCTAGTTTTGATTGGTCATGGGAGTACCACACGTCACCCTTATAGGAAATTGTATATTTTCTTTGCTAGGTGGTTCTCTCATAGGCAATCATGACTTACCTTTGGTAGGTGTCATCTTCAAAAGTCTTCCAAAGCTTTCTTTGATAGGTATTGACCTTAGAAGTGTTTTTTTATAACTATTAGTAACTTGGTGCTAATCATGTGGCTCAAGTGGAGACATGCATCACTCTCAAAGGTGATCATATACAGCTCATAAAACATCTTCATAGTAATGACACATGGCATCATCTCATAGTTCCAAGGTGGACCCACATTCCTCTCAAAGGTGATTGAATGGATCTTAGATAAAAACATCAATATAATTACATCTGGCATCATCACATGGGTCAAAAGGGGACATGCATCATTCTCATAAGATTTTTTTCATTCCTCTTCCATTTGTCATCCTTAAAAGGAGTTTTGGATAGTTTAATGCCATCAAGCCCTGATTAGATGACTTAGGTGCTACTAGATGTCTTACTTGAGAGCTCTCATGAGTTTTATATGGATAAAACATGGTATAGACACATGTTAATCTTAGATGAACTTAAAGGGGACACATGTCACTTTGGAAGGTTTTTTAGATCTAGTTAGTCACATTTGAGACATGTAGTGGCATCTCATAGGCCTCTAGATTATTATGGGATGCAAGGTAGATTGGATTTATTAGGGTTTCTCATAGGGGATAATAACTTGACACATAGCCTTGGATTTGAATTCCAATGGCTAGTATCCTCCCAAACTTTTTAGATGGTACCACATAGCGCGTGAACTTGGTAGATTTATTATAAGTGTCATATGTGGGGTATTATAAATATCTAAGGCATTACAATGTTTGGCAAGGTTGAAACCTATCCCTTTTTATCTATACTCTTAAATTTGACATTCATCATGGCATCAAAAAATTATACTTTAATCTTGACATCCTACAAGGTCAAGCAAAAGGTTAAATTAGACTTCAAAAAATGTCAAATGCCTATCTTAAGAAAATTAAAATAAGTTTAAAAATAAACTCTACAAGTAAATGCTTTAAAAAAAATATAAGGTTATTTCAATAAGACAAGTGAATATTGTTATCTGCATGCCAATTAGAGAACTAGGTAGAACATCCTTAGAGAAGGCCTATCTGTAGATTTTTAAAATGTCAAATGGATAATGATTAATTGTTTGAATAAAACTAAAGAACTTGAAGTAACCCAAATATTTCTAAGTACTAATATGTATTGAAAAATAAATAATTAACTATAAAATTTAGAAATACAACATTGGTGGATTGAAGCAAATCCATATAAAATAAAATTATTTACCAAGCTTGGCATCATAGGCATTTCAAAATTTAATGAAAGGAGGGTCCCCATTTTAAGAATAGGGGGTAGTTGATCATCAATACATATGTGTCTCTTTTGTCATAATATATGATCATATACATATTTATATTCATTAAATTTTTTTCTAGCTATCATCTTATAGGGATCCACTAGTACATATGGTATTTTTTTGTCTTATGAGTCTCTAGACATTATAGTTCAACTCATGACACTATTGTGCATGTTAGTGTCCTAAATCTGATGGTAGTGTCCCACCTAGTTCTCTTCCCTATTTTCATACTTTTCAATTTTATGACTATTTCTAAGAGATTAAATGTTTTTTCTATAGTTATATTTTGTGCATGCCTAGCTATTAATCCAAATTAAAAGGTTCCCTATATATACAAAGTTAGGTCATAGTTTTGGATCATTAAATAAGCTTCTCAACTAGCATACACATTGTTTTATTCAAAATCAATTAAATCACACTATACATAAAATTTATATAACTCAAGTTTGAAGTATTAGAAAATATCAAATTCACACTTACATTACTTTTACCAAGGGTTTCAATAGGATAAATAGCATATAGTCACACAATCACCATTGGATACATACACATAGTAGGGAGAACTACATACAAATATGAATCCCTCTTCAGAGTATATGGCTATGTAGGTATACCTTATAAACAACATGGTTTATAGGGTTAGATAAATTCACATGTTAACCCATTTTTATTAAGTCACAAGTATGCAAAAGGAAAGAAGATAGGGTTTTTTGTCATATATTAATCACTCACAAACTAGCCAAAAAATTAGATAAAAATAGGAGATTTAAGTATAGACATAGGTTCAAGGATAAATTGAGTTGATTATAGTAGACATATAAAACCATTGAAATCAAGACACTATCATTGATGGTAGTTTACCAAATGCAATTATAGTGTTCAGACCAGAAAATGTAGTAAAGCATAAAAAAATGGGATGAATGGCCAAATTTTAGACCTGAGGCGAAGGTAAGTGAATGTAATAATCCAAAATAAAAAATGCTCTTTTCTAACATTTATTCACATAGTTATTGTAATATTTATTTCACATGCTTAATGAATTAATTTCCAATACTATTATATACTATGTAGATCTAAATTATTCACATTATTAAAATAAATAAAAAATATTTCTATAGGGTGTTCATTTAAGACCCATTTTAGATAAAATATTATAATGACCCTAAGTTCTAAGTCTAATAAAACCATACCCTAACTTTCTTTAATGTTTCACCTTTTTATTGTTTCATATTATTGCATTTATTTTCTAGATTTGATTTTTTTTAATGGGCATAGTATAGGTGATGTTTGTTCTCCTTGTTTACCTAGCCTTCATTCTCTTTCTTTTGGGTGTGTCTAGGTTTATAACCCTAAAAATACACACCCATAGTGAAAATCCTAAAGAGACGCACCCTTTTGAATTTTATAACAATATACTTGATTATCAATATATTACTTATGAGGATATGATGGCTAACAAAAAATAGGATAAAAATACTTCTTTTCTAGCCACCCCTTATAGTTATGTTAATGAATGGACCAATGATCTAGTTCATGAAAATAAACATATTGATGATCGTATTTAATATTAACACGACTTATGATTATAATTATGATAATTACTATGCATATTTATAAAGTGAGTTTGAGGAGACTAGCTCTTATATTTTTCCCATGTTGATTGATTTACAATCTAATGATTTTTTTTCTTGAGAAAACACCTAGTTTTTAATTACGATTTACTAATGCATTGCATCATATTATATTTTATAAAATGATCATACATGAAAGCAAAATAAATAACCTTATTTCAAATATTTATCATAACATCCCTCCATACATATAATCTTCTCATGATGTCAATGTAAAAAAAATTGAATACCTATCTCCTTTACTAAATGAATAATATGTTACAAAAATTGAGTGTCTTTATTCTTAATAAAATGCTAACAATGAGATGAAAGATTAAGATAATTTACCATTTTAATAAAATTATAATAATGAAATTACTCACTCTCTCACTCTAAATAATAAAATGTTTCAAATACATGTCATTATTTACCATTTCTTGATCATAATATACAATTAAATACATCCCATGTATATCTCCCTCTCCTTATAGAATGGACGTTTGAAAATAATAACACTAGTCAAAGTAGTATACATGATGCATATGAAAATGAATCAAGTGATTGTGAGAACTTTGATTGAAATGACACCAATTATAATATCCATAGTGATGAAGAGGAATAGTTTCATCCAATGATAGATAACATGCAACAAATTAAATTTTCATTTCTTTCTTGTAGTGAAGATTCAATTAATCAAACTATTTCTCATAATATTATTCATGATATGTTTTTGATTAATTAAGGCGGCAAACCAGGGGCCAAACCTTATACAGTTAAAAAACATAAGAAGGCTAGAAAATAAAAGATGCCAGCACCAAACCAATGGCATAGTCGAGAAACAAAGTCAGAAGCAAAACAAAACACTAGAAAGACCAGAGTCAAAAAGGATGAAACTACATAACTATAGAATTAACAAGATCCTTAAGATTCTCATTGTCTGCATTGTTAGCATTCCCTAGATTACCCACCACTTCTAACATAGTCATATTCAACAAAATGTTATTTCAAAGGCCTTTGGTGAAGACCTTTTCTAGCTTTTGAATGCAGACCTTCAAGGCCCCAATATCTATTTTCCAATCATTCTCATTCTCCGAACACTCACCAGCTTCTTCTACATGCATCTTCTCCTTATTATCAGCAGTTCCCCTAGAATCAGCACCCTACTCTTTAGTGACCTCAAAAACTTGAGAAGCCTATTTCCCACCAGTGTCCTCTAAAATTTCTTGAATTTCTGGCTCTTCATACCCCAATTACCACCTTGAGCTTCAAACAAGTAACAAGCCCTCAGTTCCATTTGCACTGGATGTAGATGTGAAGGCTCATTTTATAAAATGGCCCACCGTAGTGACGTCTACTTTCATGCTTGAAAATAATTCCCCCTTGGTTTTCATGATGAGACTCTCGCACCTCCACCTCATGATACAAGGAATTAATCATGACAATCAAGGAAGTACTAAGGTTATCATTTTCCATGATCCACAATGGCCTTCTCCACGTGGACCACATTTAAAAGCTATCTTCATCATCAATGTGCATCATTCATGCTTCATCATCTCCTTCTGAATGATCTCTCTAATGTTTAGGGGTATATGAGCCCCTTGTTTCCATACCCTCCATCCTGAGAATTACTAACCAAGGTTGGCACAAGCATGAGTGACCCTGTTACCTTCTCTGTAGGTGTGGGTAATCTCAACTTCAGAAAACTTTTGTAAAAGAAACTGGATGTCTGTAATGATGTCTTTTAGATGGATACCAATGTTAGATGCTTTATTAACAACATCTATGACCAACTTAGAATCTCCCTGAATATTTAAATCTCTAATTCCTAGGGATATAGCTAACTTTAATCCCCAAAGTAAGGCCATAGCTTTAGCATAGTTATTGCTCTAGCAACCCATGCCACTAGCATAGACAATAGACATCCTTCCTTTTTCATTTCTTATTATTCTTCCTCCACTTGCTTTACCACTCAACTTGGATGCCCCATCAAAATTGAGTTTCATCCAATTGGGTTTAGGTGGTATCCATTTAGTATGAAGTCTCTAAAGAATTTTGGAATTATCATGCCTAGGGATAAGGTTTAAAACCTTCCATTTGGCAGCAATTTGACTTTCAAATTCAGATAGGAGTTTCTCTATAACACTAATATGAGCTATTGTAACACTTTCCAAGATGGTCCTAGCAAAGGAGTTAAACACCTGAGCAACATTTCTAGTAGTGTCCCTAAAAATTTTGTGATTTCACTCTTTCCATAAAGTCTAGCTCAAGCATGGCAGAGCGTGCTTCCATAATTTCTTAATCTAGGGATGTGTGAAGGTTGAGTTCTAGCTAAGAATTACTTCTTTTTAAGGTTAGAATTTCAAACCCATTCAATGCCAAAGTTGTTAAGTATTGTGCCCCATAAATCTTGGGTAAACTCATAGTGTATGAATAGGTGTGAAACTGATTCCTCTATAGAACCACACAAAAAACATCTATTGACCAAAGTAAACCCCCTCTTTTGAAGGTTATCCTAAGTAAGGATTTTGTTATGGGTAGCAGCCCACCAAAATAGGTTGATCTTTGGAATGAGTTTATGATTCCAAACCTTTTTCCATACCTCCTTATTATGAGCTTCAAGTGTAAGCAGATGATAGGTAGATTTGACAGAGAATGATCCATTCTTATCTAGCCACCAGTATTGTTCATCCTCCCAAGGGAAGAGTGGGATTTTGATCTCCTAAACACATTGCTAGATCTCCCAAATTCTTGGGATAACCTTAGGCCTGTGCACACAATAATCCAAAATGTTTTTTCAAATCCTTATCCCATTATTATTTTCCATATAATCACTAACCTTATCACCAAAGAACTGAGTAGTCAAGTCTATAATTTCTCCATAGTTTCAATGGGAGATGAGAGGCTTGTCCCTTAACCAATTATCCTCCCAAAATTTAATCTGCTAGCCATTTCCAAGCTTCCACCTAATTCCCTATTTGAGAAGACTTCTACTTTTTAGCATTTTATTCCATATCATAGACCCCTGGGGTAACCCTGCCTATTGAAGAAAGTTGGAATCATCAATGCTATGCATGTATTTGGCATACATTATTTCCCCCTATTAATTGTTGTTATGAATTAGATTCCAACTAACTTTTGAGAGGAGGGATTTATTCATTTTCCTAATTGATCTTATATTAATTCCACCATGAGATTTTGTGAGACACACTTTTTCCCATCTAACTAAAGACATTCTCTATTTGTCTTCCACTCTCATCCATAAAAATTTCCTTTAGATCTACTATAACGTTTTAGCAAAATACTTAGGAATTTTAAAAAGAGACATGAAGTAAGTAGGAATACCTTACAAGGATGCCCAAAGAAGTTGCAGCTTACCCGCACTACTGAGTAGTTTCCCCTTCCACCCAAGAAGTTTCCTCTGTGTACATTCCACAATGCCATTCCAAAAACCTGAATATACCTCTTTGACTAAGAGTGGGAGACCTAGGTAGGTAGCTAGTAGGCCAACCTCAACACAATCTAAGATATCAATGATTATATGTTTAAGTTCATTAGGAGTGTTGAAGAAGTACACATTGCTTTTTTGGAAATTTATTCTTTATCCCAAGTCTCTAGCATAATCATTAAGTATATTCTTCCATATTCTAGCTTTGATCACCGATGAGATGCCAAAAAAGATGGTATCATCCAAAAACTATTGTATAACCATAGGATGAAGGGAAGAGGCAGGTTTGATGCCTACTAGCTTTTTTGAAACTATAATAGCTTGTATGTATCTTCCCAGTGCCTCAACCATAATGATGAATAGGTATGGGGAGAGAGGGTCTCCCTAGTGAATTCCTCTTGAGGAGGAGAAAAACCCTCTAGGAACACCATTAACTAGCACTGAGAATTTAGCAAAAGAGACCACATTCCATAACAAGCAAGACAATTTATCATTAAACCTAAATTTTCTAATCACTTGGAATAGAAAAGTCCATGAAACTCTATCATAAGCTTTAGATATATCAAGCTTGAGGGCCATCCCAGGGATTTTACTCTTATCCATGGAGTGGATAGTCTCATGTGTGGTGATCACAGAATCAAGAATCTGTCTGCCAGGATGAAACCTTTTTGAGCAAGAGAAATAATTTTATCAAGGGTTGAATTCTCAAAACCAGCAGTTTAGTACATATCTTATACACAGTGTTGCATAAGCTAATGGGTCTAAAATCAGCAAGGTGTAAAGGTTGAAATTTTTTAGGAACAATTACAATGAAGGTATTATTGACTTGTTTCAAAAGTTTTCTAGATCTAAAAAAATCACGAACTGTAGGTGTGAGGTCTGCTCCAATAATCTCCCAATATTCCTAAAAGAATATAGGAGGAAAGCCATCAGGACCCAGGGCTTTAAAATCACCCATGGAGAATAAAATAGCATGTACTTCTTCATCAGATACAGGGTTTAACATTTCTAGATTGTCTTATTTTATTATCAAAAAAGGGATTTTATCAATGAATTGACTCATAGATCTATCAATTCTATCATTATTATTTTCTTTCATAAGCAGATTCTAAAAGAACACCCTAGCTTGCTCCCCTATTTCATTATCCTCAGTAATAATGTCTCCATTATCTAGGACAAGATTAGTTATTGAGTTGTATTTTCTATGTTACATAGCTGAGAGATGAAAAAAGTAGTGTTCTTATCACCCTCTTTAAGCCATTGAACATGAGATTTTTGTTTCCAAAAAACCTCTTCCCTTTTCATCAGATTCTTCCATTCTAAAGATAGATTGTTCTCTTCTTCTAAGGTGCCCTCAGAGTCATCCCCTTGATCAATCAATTGCTGAATAGCCTTGAGTTTTCCCATTATATTTTTCTTCTATTGGAAAACTTGCCCAAAATTGTATCTATTCCAACCATAAACTTCTTGTTTAATGTGCTGGAGTTTCTTGACTATTCTAAACATGGGAGTACCTTGAATGGGAATATTCCACCATTAAGCCACCATTTGTCTAAAACCTTTGTGTTTAATCCACATAGATTCAAAATAAAATGGAGGAGGTCTTTGATGTCCGTGATCTCTCCAATTGAGGATATTCAGGTAGTGGTCAGACATGGTTCTAAGTAGAGCCTACACCTGCATATTTTGATAATCATTCCAATTGCTTGATATCATAAATCTACCTAATTTAACCTGAATCATTTTATCTCCTCTTCTTCTATTGGTCCAAATAAAATTTTGGTTTTGTAGCTTTATGTCCAATAATCCCCAATCATTGATGAATTCAGCAAAGTCAAACATGCTGTTTGAGTAATCAATAATTCCACCCTATTTTTTAGAAGGGTATAAAGGTGTGTTAAAATCTCTGGTTATCATCCATTTAGAATTCCAAGGATTATTCTTGTAGCTACTCAGATCTATCCATAATTTTTGTCTTAAAGCTCTGTTATTCGGTGCATAAACATTTACCAATGTCCAATTCAAGGAAATCATGGAAAAATTGGTAATCAAAAAGTGCTTATTATGATCCATAAGAGATCCTTGGATTTTAGCACTATTCCACATAGTGACAATCCCTCCCAAAGCCCCTTCAATAGGACTAATACAAAAAGCCACCTTAGGCCATATATAGTCAGCAATTTTCACAAAATTCTCCTCTTTCATCTTGACTTCTTGGAGTAATAGAATATCTAGTTTATTATCTAAAATGCAGTTTTTAACGTCAAACTACTTTGAGGGACTGTTAAAGCCCCTCAAATTCCATGATAATATTCTCATTTAGAGAGTTTGGAGGGTTGGGACTCCAGTGTTTTCTATTTTCCACTGGTAATCTCCATAGCAATCTCTCTTTGTCTTGTTTCCCTTAGGGTTGGCCTCCCTTGTTTGGGATCAATACCAACATCTACACATTTTTTACCTTTCTAGATCTTTTTCTTTGGGGTAACCCATTCTTCCTATTCATTGCTGCCATCTTGTCCTACTACCCCTATTGCCAGGTAGTTTCCTACCTAGCCTCCATCTTCTAGATCATGAAAAAAGTCTGTATTTGACTGTGGATCTGGTACTCATTGAGTGTGACTTTCAGGTGTTACTTCTTCCTATCCAATCCTTGAAACTATGTCTTCATTGAATTCCTTTAGCAAAAGGTCCCCTCTTTCCCCTTCCTTAAACATATTACTCTATTTTTCTAAAGTGTAGACTGTGTTAAATGTGGCCTTGTGACTATCGTCAGATACTATATTCTCCTTTGGGACCTCTTTTCCCTCATTACTAATGATATCCTCCTTTCTCTTCTCCTCCTCTCCTTCTGTATCCTTCTGACTATCATCTAATCCTATATTTTCCTTTAGGATATCTTCACCTTCACTACTAGGGGTAGCCTCCTTTCCCTTCCCCTCCTCTCCTTTTCCTGTATTATTAAGAATTTCCACATTATTCTCAATTTCTTGCTTGCTATTTGCTTGCTCCTCCTCTACATTTTGGGAATCCTCTTTCATCCCCCTTTGCTTCACTTTGCATTGTGTCATTAGATGTCCCTTCCTCTTACATATTTAATAGAAAGTGGTAGCATTCTCATAAGTAATTGGCTGAGTCCAGGTTCCATATTTAGAGTTTAGCTCAATGGATGTAGGGAGAGTCTTATTTATTTCAAATTTAACATAGAGTCTAGCATACACACATCTGAACTTAGTTTTGGTTATATGATCTGAGGTGACATATTGACCAATAGAATTGCCAATGGCTGTGAAGATTTTTTCATCCTAGAATTCCAAAGGGAATCTTGGTAATCTTACCCAAGCAGGTGCTATCTTATTAAGGTCTGAATTAGGATCAAATCTTTGTTTCCATGATCATAAGGCTAGAGAGTGTGGTCCAAATAGCCAAGGACCTCTATCAAGGGTAGAAATCATGTCCTCCCTATTCATAAATCTAAAAAGGAATAGACCTCTAACCATGGTTGTGATTGAAACACTACCTTTAACTTTCCACCTTGACATAATCCATCTTCTAAGCATTTCAATATAAGGATGGAAAGAAAAAAACTTACCAACCAGTGTAAGGTCCATGGATTCCACTATTTCCTCCACCAGATTGTCTGGGATACTCAACGCCTTACCCTCTAACAGAATAGGGAGGCTCGACATGCCTTTTGATGGACACATATTTTCACCTATGAGTGCCTTCTTCCATCCATTGGATGGACTATCCCCTAATAGATTCTTGGATATATCCCCAGAGGTATTGCTACCTACAGTGACCTCCATTGGATCCATGGTCCCATCTGTTGCACTTAGGGGGCCTAACCAGGCAGGAAAAAACTAGTTTCAAATATTGTCCACATGCTTCATTCCTCCACTCCTCTACTTTCTCTTAGATGCCTTTGTTAGTTAATTTCATATGTAATGATTCTTTACATAATTGGTATACAGAAAAATAAGACATTTAAACTGTTATAATTAATTGTTTGAGTACATCATGTGATATGAATGTTCCTTTATTCACTATTCCTAAATCATACTATGCAACCAACTTATAATAAAATGAAAATTTTAACAAGTCCATTATCCCTATTTTTTCAATAGATGGAACATTAAAACCCATAAGTGTATATTCTCTAAATTCCACCATTATTCATAATATGTCCATAATGATTTCTATAGGATACGTTAAAAAACAATTTTCAATTCTAAAATTATAATAATTATCATGTAATGTTAATATTAATGATAACATTCTTGATGACCAACCTCTTACACAAAATGTATTCTATCACCCTTATCTAATTGATTTTGTCATGGTTGTGTTACCTTTATTCAATGGTTAAGGAGACCCTTATATTAATTTGAGATAATCAATACATTGTTTTGGTTATTAGGTTAAATATGGGTGCCTATTGCTAAAAGTGTTTCATAGAATTTTAATAAGAGAAGCTTGGAATTGATAATATAGTCTTCCAAATAGTTTCTTACTAACTTTCAAAAAGATAGATGGCATAGTTTTATCAATTTTTCATAAACATAAAATTCCCAAGTTTTAATTAGAGCACTTACCAGGCTTAAATCAACGTGATGTTGAGTCTATTCAAGATTATGCTATAATATTTTGGGATGCACTTTATTATTTGACATATAAACCCTCATATTTGGAAGTATAATTAATATTTAGTAGGTGTATTTTTTCTCCACTTCAGTAAAGAGACTTGAATAAGCATTATAATTTATTTGGTAGCCTATATATGGATGTGCAAAGTACACATGGGAACTAGTGAAAATAACATATAATTAACTAAAGATTCACTACAAGGAAATATTTTTGTGACATATTCTTACAAAGTGAAAGTACCAACTCAAGATATTCATAAGTCATCTCTAACACCTTCTCATTAACCAAGAATGAATAATATGGAACAAATAATAAAAATAATCCATAAAGGAAAGGAATAAACATATAGAATACCTCCTACAATTAGAATATCTAATTATAATAAGATATAAACACTTTAGTTTGATCACACTGTAGATCAGCCACATGAGATACTGAATGTGTTAGTGGATAGGAATTTTATTACTCTTCCTCAAAATTACTATTTTCCACCACACATATTTGAAAATATCAAATGGCAACCCTTTTGCACTTATCATGGTATTAATAGAAATTTTAATAGTATTTTTTATTATTTATGAAAAATTATTACATATATTGATTTTAGAGGAGTTATTTCATTTAAGAGTAAGACATCAAGGCCTCGTTTTCCTACTTCAAGGGTCCATTCACCAAGGACCAATACATCCCATGACATTCCTACCAAGGAATGAATGGTCTATTAGAATTTTATGAAGCATAATATTAGAATTAATCCTTATTTAAGTGCACATTATATAATAATCAGTCTCTTCAAAGTTAATATTACCAAGGAACCATTATTTGATTGAGCTCCCACTTTAGGTGCATTTGGGGGAATCACACAATCTTATGTTACAAAATCTAAACATAAATCAAAATTAATGTTATATAAGGCAATAATGGGTTTCTAAAATAAATCAGACATCTAAAAGTAAAAAAATCACAATTGACATTTCAAGAGACACATTTAATGCTATGACTAAGTAAAAATAAGGGTCATAGTTTCCACATAATCATTATAGTCAAGCATTTTCATCCTCAAATGGATTTTATGTTGTGCAGTGAAATAAGATTGATAAATAGGTTGGTCTATTCATTAGTGGATAAATTCAATAAAAAACAACAAGAATAAACATATTAAGCCTACTACCTTGGTTAGCCAAGGTAAATGAATTGGATAAACTAACAAGAATCATAACAATATGATTACACCTTACCCATGTGACTTCTCTTCAAGGAAAATTCATAAGCATGTTTGTGCCTAGATATGGAGCTCAGGATATTTAGAAATGTGGTCAAGAAAATACCTCTAACATCTCCTCTTGCACAATTTGGATTATTTTATGAATGAAAATAGAAGAAATGGCTAAAGCTTTTAGAAGAAATTATGCATTATATCTTTGCACTAGAAAACTTGTTATTAGTTTATGGTGGCCCTTGTATTTATAGACTTGGCAAAGTGATAAGGACCATATGTATTAATATGATAATTAATGTTCCAAGATGAGTCAAACTTGGTGGACTAAAGGCATTCAATTTTGAAGTTAATATTTGTGATTAACAGGCATAGATTTCCAAATTCAGATATTTGTTACACTTATGTTGATTTTTTAGATTCATGACTTTTGTGACTAGTGATATCATGATGGTGTCACTTTTAAATATTTGGTTGAATTTATGAATTTATAAAATTATATATTCACCCACTTTCCATGGATTTTACACTTAACATTTTAATTAAACTTGATTATATTTTTTACAACTCCTGGAATTTAATAAATTGTTGTGCACAAATGGTTGAAAATGTTAATTTGCTAGGTCATAATTTGACTAGAAATGAATCGTAGAAAATTAATAATTAAATTATGGATGTATTGATGCATTTAGGATATGCATGTCAATTGCATGGAATAATTTGGGGTTTTTGGTCCATCTCATGCATTAGTATAGAATGCCATTATGACCTATAATTTTGAAATGAAAGTGGTTAAAATTGAATGTCTACATTTTTCCTATGTTTAAAAGGGTTTGGTGAGATATTCATGTGAATCAATGACTTTTTAAATATTAAAATGGTCACTTAAAATGATCACAATTTAAATAAATAATTTCACTCTCGCTTTCATTTATTTTTGTTTAGTTTATGGAAAACAAGTTTAAATTGAAGCCCTAAAATTTTTTTGGGCTACCCATGATTCCCCATAGATGTAGTTTCCAAAAAATAATATTAATCAATAGGTACTAAAAAAATTAAATTAAATAAGAATAAAATTTAAATTAACCCATGGATAAGATTAATCTATATGAGTCAATGCTTGTACATGTTGATTTCCACTAATGAAAATAATTGAATTAAATTGGACCCAATGTAGGGGGAGTGTGAAGGATGCATCCAAAAATAAGTGACACACTTTTACATACCCAAAACAAAGTGAAATATATGGGCTTGGGGAATGATATATCCTAAAACAAGTTCTACATTTTGATTTTCGCAAAGAAGGTTAAAGTTGTAGAGCTTGGAATTAGAAGAAATATAGATTGATTGAATAATGATTTTCCTATCAAGGTGGATTTGATCATTTATTTAAATTATTTTTCCAAATAGGGTGTTTAATATCATTATTTTAAATTATTTTCCCCAACATGGTAGTTGTGATCATTTATCATCTAAATTACTAGTTGATTGATTGGAAAGCATAGCTCAAGGATAAAACATTTTGTACAAATTAAAGATGAGATGAATGATGAAAATTTAGGTGAAATGTTAGAATTATTTTTTAAATAATTAATAATCCATAAGATCCAAGAACATGATATTGATCAAAGGTAATGAAATAAATTATTGGAAGAACACAACAATGGTTGAAGAATAATGAGAATGGATTAGAAGAATATAGATTTTAATAAGAATGAAATAAGGGTGGCTAATATGACCTTAGAAATTGGTTGTGAATGAGTTTTGCCTATATATTCCAAATATGCCTAAGGCTAATGTATTTCTCCTAATAAATTAGAGAAAATGGATGAGATTAAAGATGGAGCAATGTGTATGACTTTTTTTCTAGATGCTTATTTAAATATGCACATCTTGAATTATCATTGAAATATACATGTTTGTTTCAAAAAAATTATGGTGATGTGTTTATGGAAGATTAAATTCCATGTTGATCATGCATTATATAGGTAAATTATGCTTGAAGACATTCTTTCAGCCCAACAATTCTATATAAGGCTTGAACACATGATTTTTAATGTAGAATGTGATGGTATTCATTTCTATATAAACACCATAATGTATTAGCTATAATTTTAATAATTAATAAATCCAAATCTATTATACAAATGAAAACAACACAACAATGATAAAAACCATGATGATGTTATTTATGTATGTAAATGGATAGTCTTAAGTACAATTGAATGACAAAGAACACTATGATGATGACCTCATTAGCACAATGGAAAAAGACAATGAGATAATAATAAAATAAAATAAATAGGAAAACAATAAAATAAATAAACACACAAATAGGAAAACAAAAAACAAAAATAATAATTTTTTAATTAACCAAGTCAAAATCCATGTGTGAAGGCTAAAAAATAATGTTCATGAAATGTCACCCCCAAGCAAGGGTACATTAAAGGGGATGACTAAAAAAAATGTGGATGATATTTTTATAACCAATAATGAGTTTACCCTAGTAGGAAATATATGGTAAGGACACATCCCAACAATTGATACCATGATTGGCTCAATGAGTAATCAAGGATAATGACTAGATTTTGGCTAAGACAAATGTTTTTGAATTTTTTGGATTTATATCTCTCATGGATATTTTAATCATTTTTTTAATGTTTATGATTTTATGGCTTTATATCTCTCATGGAGATTGTAAGCCTCATTCTAATTTTTAATGTCTTTTTAGTCTTTTTAATTTTGTTGGGTTTTTGGCATCTCAACTCAATGGAGGATTTATATATGCATAATTGAATTGTAAAATGGAAAAATAATGGCTTAAAATGTTCAAAAATGAAGATAATGTGAAATAAGGGTAACTTATAAAATTATGCAAGTGTGGCTTAAGATGCTCATAAAATAGTGAGATCATGGCTTAAGATGTTTACAAAATGGTGAGAGTGTTGAATATGTGTAACTTGTAAAACAAAATGAGTGTGGATTAAGATTCTTAAAAAATGGTGAGAGCATAGCTTAGGATGATATAAAAATGGTGAGAGTTTGTATTAAGGGTGGCTGAGTAAATCTCAAAAATTGAGCACTGCCTGCATAGTTTGAATGGACCTCAAGCCACTATAGTTCCTCTTACAATGAAAGATAAAAATGGATGACAATGAGGGAATGGTCTAGGAATATCAAAGGACCATGTCTCATGAGAAAAAAAATGTGTATATTCAAAAAAGTGTCATATGGTTAATAGGCTTAAATGTTTCCCAAAATAAGTCTTAACATATCATCCACTTCCATGACAAGTTTAAGATATGAATTTGACAATAAGACGGCCTAAGATGAAGAGGATTGAATGATCAAAATTATAGGATAGGTAATGTATTTTAATAAATAATATGAATCTAATGGAATGGTATATAACATATATAGATATACCCAAAGTATCAAGGTACTTCTAGGTAACAAATTATTTATGCATGACACTAGAAACCTAGGTTTCATCATGGTACTTATCCAATCTGCCATAAGCATAGTTTTCATCATTGGGAAAACTTATTTTATTTTTATTTTGATAATTTTTACCATTTTTAATTTTATTTTTTCAATTTTTTATCATCTCAACTCAATGGAGGCTTATGTGATTGATAATGCAAATCATTTTTTGACTAACCAATACCTAGTTTGAATAGCTACTCTATCAATAATTTGTTATTTATTTAGACTACACTAGTGTTGTGATATTTTTTGGTCATTTATTTTTCTTCCTCTGAACCTATAAATAATGTGTCTTTATAACCTCTTTGAAAAATATTGCTAGTATGAATGGTAGGTATGGGATAAATGGCCTAATTTAGTTATTTAAGATATAATTTGAGTGAATGATAGGATCATGATGGAATGCATAATGGTTTAAGGACATATGAATAATGGTATTTTTATTCACAGACATTGTTCTTTATTCCATATTAAACTTGATTTTGGTTATGGTGGGGCTAATATTGAATTCATTAATGTCTTCATAAAATAATGAAAAACTAATTAGCTTAGCTATTGGCACCTCAAAGAGGTTTTCACCAAAAAAATATTCTTGATTATTTTGATTTATATTATCCAATAGCTCCTTTAATAAGGTTTCACTAAGGGGTGTTGATAAATCATTTTGATTGTCCTTTAACACCTTTAGTAAGGTTTCACTAAAGGATGATGATTTTTCATTCTGATTATGATCTAACACCTCAAACAAGGTTTCACTAGAAGATGTTGAGTTTAGATTATGATTATCCCTTAGTGCCTAAAACAAGGTTTTACTAAGATATTTTTGTTTTTCTTAAATGTTATATTGGTTTAGTATAATTTTTTCCACTGATATGCCACCATGGAATAAGTTAAATGATGTGTGATTCTATCATTCATAATTGGTGTTCATGTGAGGTGGTATGATAATATAATGGTGAGGTTAGCCAATGGTAAAGGGTTGTGTAATGGTAATGGAAGGATATAAGGAGTAACTATCCTTGTAGAGGTTACTAGGAGAACTTGTGTTGATGTTGAAATAAAATTACTCAACAAATGTATGAGGATCATAAATGCTTTCAATCCAATATGCAAAGAATGTGTATATAATGTCATAACATCTATTGAGGTATGTTTATTCTAAATTTGATATGAACTCAAATGGATTTTTTATAAGTGTATAACCAATGTCATAATACCCACTAATATATTTTTATTTTAAATATAATTATGAATCAAAGGTATTTGAATCCAATTTTGATTCTAATTTTGATTTGAATTTTGATGCTAAATCTGATATTGGTTCCAAAATGGAACCAAATTCTAATGTTGGATTTGATATAGGACCTGCTTTTGATTTAGATGTTGGTGTTAATGTTGATAAAAATGTTAGTTCTAAAGGGTAACATATATTAGATGTAAATGTGTCTACAAAAGTGGTTTATTAAATTGCATTAGCCACAAGTACCTTGTTCACATTTCACGTAGAAATGAAGGCTCTAGGATGAAGGAATTTTATAAAATTAGGAATGTTTGAAAATGGATGAATAATGGTTTGCTTCTCACTAATAGTGAGATCTTCAAATATAGCCTCATTGAATATGGGTCCTTCTTAAAATAGATATCCTTAGTCAAATAGAGGTAGACCAAAAATGGCTTAGATTTGGTTAAAGATGGGTGATTCAAAAAGAATTTTTAATAGTGGTTGATTATAATGATCATAATTTAGAATTAGATGTATTTGATTATGCTGGGGAAGGGGATCATGACATATCCCAATCAATTAGTTATTAGACTTGGAAAAACTTGGGTCTTTAATAGATATTTTCCCTTCGAAGGAAAATGATTAGATTTTTTATGGCTCTAAGATTAGATTGGATATTAGACAAGTAATTATGGAATAATTAAATAAAGTGTCAACTAGATAGATCTATAAAGTAACCATAAGATGATTAGTGAGGACGTGACCATCATGTTGTACTAGAGAATTAATGACATGGTTATGCTGGGTTGGGTCTATAAGTTACATATTCAATAAAGTTATTTCATCTTTTTGAACAAAGGTATGCAATTGGTCCATAGAAAAATTATTTAGGAGTTTAGCTCCATCTTCATTGAGCCACAAAATGATGGAATTATTGTATTGTTTGAATAGGGATTTATTCAAATTGGTCTCAAATCCCAAGGAATAAGATGGAATAAAATATGCCCCAAATCAAAGACACATGTAAGGGGATTGGTCTTGAATGGAATTTTTCCAATGAGGGTGGAACTAGATTGGTAAAACTATCCCAAAGAGGGAAGATTTGGTCTAGATAGAATTATCCTAAAAAGGTCAAATTTGGCCTAGATAAGATTATCCCAAAGGGGGTGGTCTTGGTCTTAGTATTTTAAATCGGCCTAAAGAGGGAAATATTGGTCTAGAGATATATCCCAAATAGGGTGGTCTTGTAATTTTATAGAATTAACCCAAAGAAGGTGGTATTGGTTTAGATAAAATAGGCCCAAAGAGGGTATTCTTGGTTTAGATAAAATGGGTATAAAGAGGGTAGTCTTGGTTTAGATAAAATGGGCCAAAAGAGGGTAGTCTTGATCCAACATAACTAGCTTGGCTTGGTATGGCCCCAAAAATGGTAGAATAACTTGATGTGATTCAAATGAAATAAAGGATGCATGACATGAATTATTAACTAATATGTATAAGAGATTAAATAAAAAGATAAAAAGTGGTTTGAATTGGCATGTAATGGACTTAGAATAATTGTATTTGGTCAAAATATACACGATTTGGAATTGTTTTAGTTATTTGGCTTTGAATCTAAATTTGTTAAAAGTTGACATAATTTATAATTAGAATTAGAACTTGGTTCAAGATGAACTTTATTAGATAGGAATTACTTAACATGCATTTCAATATGAACTGAATCAGATTTGGAATATGGTTTAAGATGAACCTAATCAAAATAGGAAGGGTTTAACACACATTTCAAGATGAAAAATATTTAACTTGGTTTGGTTTGGTTTGGTAAATTGTTCAAGATGAACCTAATTTGGTTTTGAATGGATTATTATATGGTTCAAAATGAACCTAATATGAAATGTAAGTGATTTGGTATGTGGTTCAAGATGAACCTAATATGGAATGTAAGTGACTTTGTATGTGGTTCAAGATGAACCTAATTTGGATTTGAATGGATTGGTATATGGTTCAAAATGAACCGGATATGTCATGGAATTAGTTTGACATGTGGTTCAAAATAAATCAAATATGGCATTCAAATAGTTTGGCATGTGGTTTAAAACAAACCATATATGGCATTGGAATGGTTTAGCATGAAATTCAATACAAACCAAATTTGGATTTGAATGGATTGGTATATGGTTCAAAATTAACTTGATATGGCATGGAAATTGTTTGGCATGTAGTTCAAAATTAACCAATTATGACATTAGGATGGCTTGGCATGTGGTTCAAAATGAACCAAATATGGCATTTTGATGGTTTGGCATGTGGTTCAATAAGAACCAAATTTGGCTTTAAATGGTTTGGTATATGGTTTAAAATGAACCTGAATGGCATGGAAGTATCTTGGTATAGGAATGGGTTCAAAGTGACCCAATGTGAACAATAATTTCCAAACTAGATTTGGATCCAAATGGACCTTATTTTAATGGTTTTCAATTGGACATCCTAATAATACTATGTGAATAACATAATGGTACAATCAAGAAAATCAATAAACATAACTCCCAGAGGTGAATATAACCTAAAAGTTAGGTAGGGTAATTCCTCATATTTTATGTGTGGTATGTACTATGTTTTTGACTTTGGTTTGTAGAATCTTGGCATATTTATCTGAAAATCTAGTTATGCACAAACTAATGGTTTTGACAAAATAATCAAGCAATCACAAATGTAACTTACAAACTAACATAGGTTTATGACATGTCATTGAGTCCTTTTGATATACTCACATTTGAGAGGATAATATTTAAGGGTTCATAAAAAAATATTGCAATTATCAGTAGGGTTTTTTAAACTCCCATTCTCTTAAAGGTTTTTACTAAAAGGCAAACTTTAGGGTGAATACATTTCAACCCCTACATCAATGTGAATGTCACGATAAATGTGTTTTTATTCTTTTTTTTTTGCTTGTCTAGATGGTCCTAATATACCTTGTGATATGTGGGTGATTTAGAACAATCTATCAATTATATTTAATATGTTATAGGATATTCTATAAAGGGTCTAGTTCTTTTGTGACCACTTCAATCGCAAGGGTCTCAATGAAGTGTTATCAATGAAATCAAGATTTGAAGAACCACCAACTAATATAATGCTGGTGTAACCCCAATTTATATACCTCATTATTTAATAGGGTTAGTATAATGCTAATATGTCACTTTTTGGGTCAATGCACCTTTAAAGACCATTGGGAAGGTGATGAAATCCACCCCAAGAAGTCTATAAATAAAAATGGAAAATCATGCTTCATTTATGATCCTCAAGACCCCACAGATGGGCAAGAGAAGAACATACTTTTAAATAGTTTTTTTGGTAGACAAGAAATCAAGTAAAATTATATTTTAATGGTCACTTAGGATCTATAAGGGTGTTAAAGGGAGAGTATACACATAATGTTTTACACAAATAAGGAAATAAAAATAAAATCACTTAAGCTAAAAAATGAAATGCATGCACTCTTAAGAGCCAAGCCAAAAGTGATTATTCATTATTAAGCACCAAATATAAAATATGATTGATGTTTGCCTTGTAAAATTGTGTAAAATGCTTTTTTGAATATCAAAACCTACAAATAACAAGGTAGGAGTTTATAATGTGTTCTTTAGCAAGTGAAAACTATAACAAACAAGTTAGTTTTTATATCAAATTAGCACTCTTGGATATTCCATTTTATAAAACATAAATGCAATTTTAATTCAAACTAACTACATAACCTAAAAATTCATGGTTTAAAAAAATAAATTATCAAAATTAGAGTCTAGATGACCCTAAACAAGTCTTTATAAGCTGGGAAGTTTACAACATTGTGATCTTACTGATAAGTATATCAATCTCATCAGTTAGCAAGGTAATCTCATGGTTTGTATAGTGATCTTTCCAATTAGAAGGATGGGTTCACTATTTAGCATAAAACACAAAATAAAGGGAAACATATGTGATGTCACTATTTTGGTTTCAAACCCACTATTTATCAAAACAAATCCATCATTTTGGTCATGAAACCACCATTTCCTAAAAAACATTATCACTTCTTAATTTCCATTTTATGAACAATAAATACATGAATCCAAACTAACTACATAATCTAAAAATTAAGGAGATAAAATGTGGTTTTAAAAAAATCATCAAAAGTGAAGTCTGGATGACCCCGAATGAGCCTCCAAAAGCTGGGTAGTTTTATTGCCTAGTGATTTCACCAATATGTAGGGAAATCTCACCATTTTTATAATACTATTATTATTTTCAAAAAAAATTGAAAATGAGTAAAGAATAATAAAAACCACTATTCAAAAGGTCAATTTTATCGATATGTAGGTCAATCTCACTATTTTCATAGTAATCTCACCATTTTAAGAGCAATCTCATCATTTTACTAGAAACAAGTAGATAAGTAATCACTAAACCACTGATCTATAAGTCGATCTCACCATTCATGGGAATGAACCTCCTAACATAGTGTAATTCTAGTAATGTTCAAGGGGAAAATGGAAAAATGAGAGGAAAATGAAATAATTTGAGGCCAAAACATGGTCAAATTTTGTCATTACAAGTATTAAGAGGCCTAAAAGGTATTAGTTGGGTGTGAGGTCCCACCAAGCATGTCAAATGTGGAATAGGATTAAAAAATATGCTATTCCATGTGTTAATAGATAAATTCAATATAAAAAACAAGAAAAAATATATTAAGCCTATTACCTCAGTTGGGCAAGGTCAATGAATTGAATAAATTAACAAGAAGCATAACAATATGATTATACCTTCCCCATGTAACTTTTCTTCAAGTATGGTCCACAAACATTTTTTTGCCTAGCTATGGAGCTCAATATATTTAGAAATGTGGTTAGTAAAATGCCATCAACATCTCATTATACACCATTTATATTTGTTTGTGAATGAAAATGGAATAAACGGTTGAATCTTTTAGAATTTTTTTTGTATTATATATTCACACTAGAAATCTTGTTATCAATCTATGATGGCCTTTGTATTTCTAGGCTTAACAAAGTGATAAGGACCATCCATCTCAAGACGAGAATAAATGGTGTAAAATGAGTCAAATTTTGTGGACCAAAGGCATTAAATTTTGGATTTAATATTACAATTAATAGGCATGGCTTTCTAAATTTAGATATTTGTTGCATTTATATTGATATTTTGGATTCATAAATTATGTTACTAAGGATGTCATGTTGATGTCACTTTCAAATATTTTGTTAAATTTATTAATTTATAAATATAGATATTCACCAAATTTTCATGTATTTTCCACTTAAACCTTTTAATTATATTTACTTAAGTAATCCTTATTAGCCTTTATTTAATTTTTGGAATTTAACAAATTATGCATAAATGGTCGAAAACAATAATTTTCTAAGTTGAAATTTGACTAGAAATTAATCATAGAAAGGTAATAATTGTGTAAAATACACTACCCAAATTAGGGATTTATGGATGTGGTTAATAAGATGCATGTCAAGAGCATGGAAGAATTTGGGCATTTCTATGGTTTTTGGTCTAGTTTGTGCATTATTATGGGAAGTCATTTGACTTGAAGGGTAGTGGTGAAAATTGGATGTCTATAGTGAGTAACTTAATGAATATATATAAAACTACATGATAATTATAAATAAAAATTCCAAATGAACAAAACCAATTTAAAATTCATCACGTAAATAAATCAAAACATTGGCATCCATATAATCATATAGGTAAGATAACATGCTATAAATATTGTCATTATATGTATATCAAAATAATAATAAAACTTACAAAATTTCAATTATATTTTGGGGGCATATCCATAATATTATATTATTAATCATTATCTACATCCATAGGCCTCACACCTCTTTATGCAAATGCTGTAACACTTCATTTGGGGTTAGGAGATCAAGACCACACTCGCAACCTCTCCTCTAGGGTTCCTAGATATTGAAATATTTTATCATGATCATTATGTAAGTCATCATATATCAATGAATGAATTTATAATATCAATGACACTCCTCTTATTAATAACTCATCTACCTAGTTTTGTACACAACTTATCTTGTTTGTTTTTCACCATATGGTATGTTGCCATAACTGTGATCATGGGATCAAAAATTGGTGTATGTGCACCAATAATATTAGTGAATCACTTGACAACACCTTTACAAGAAATGTCCAGGGTAATATTCCACATCAATGTTTGTACAATTCTATCAACCATCATGGCCCACTCTTAGTTTCCTATAATTAAAAAAAACCACCATAGTATAGATTGTGTGTGTGTGTGTGTGTATGTATTTATATAATACCAAAACTATATAAAAAATTCAAACAATATAATACCAAAACTATATAAAAAAGTCAAACAATTAAAAGTGATATACTTACATACAATACATATATTTTCATCAATTATATGTTATGGTCCTACAAGATCACCCACACCTATACATCCTCCACCATCAACCTATGTTATAGGTCTTATACTAGGGGGTAATAATATTAGTAAAAATTAGTTATCATTGGTCATCAATCCATTACTATGTGTACACAACCATACCCCTTGCATCTTCACCATTTGCCAACATAACTATAGGGTATGTCACCCTAGCTGAGAGTAGTGATATGTGTACAATAGTGGGGGTAGCCCTATCATCTAACCTAAGGTTTAATTTCACTATATTTTTCCATTGATATAGATCTGATGGAACTCCGTGATGAATTTTAAATTGGTACAATACATGATTGAAATTATAGTTATCATAGACCCCAATGAACTAATCCACCAACCACATAATAAATTTTAGTCCTTGCAACTCCTACCCATCCTTAGGACAAACACTAACTGTCCTTTATGGACACCACATAATCTAATCATGGGTTAGTTGGTTGAATATCATGTGATACTCCATAGTGATGTCACCCCTATTTTAAGAAAATACCCACCAATATGCAAATATATGTGGATGGGACCACCCATAAAATGGTCTACCAACTAGTCAAATAACTGAAATGTGATCATAGGCCAAAAAATGTATAATTTTATCTACTCCCAAGACTTCACCATGAATATCTAATAAAAATCTATATAATTCCCTATATAAGTGGTCCATCATTGTGCACCCCCAAGAATAGTGAGCACCCTTCTCCTTAATACTTCAAATAATGTGATACTTTAGATATGATATCATAACCCTAACACCATATATTGAAATTAAGTAAGTAACTAATAAAAAAATAAATTTCCACAATTATGGAACATCAAATCTAACGATATCCTCTAGGTGGACTATCCCATATAGCTCTACCTAGGCCCATCTCTAACCTATGAAATATACACAAGATATATGAATGTATCTAACACTAGGGTCACGTAATAACACTAGGGTCACGTAATACCTAGGCCCTCTCTCATATAACTCAAAAGTGTATAATGTTATACACATCCTTTACTGTAATGGTCATCTACCTTATGGGGAGATAAAATGTACAAGTATCAACATTCCACCTCTCAGCTAATTTTGTAATTAGATGTACATCATAATGGATATGTCCTAATCATCTAACTAAACCAATCCCTACCTAATTTAATATTACCTAATCAATCACTTTTAAATCCAACATGGTAAAAATAGATAGGTGCCTCCCATACTTAAACTCATGAATGCGCACATTCTTATACAACAAAAAATTCAATGTTATTCATTAATATCCTTAATAATAATTAAAATTTAAATTAGCTCTAAGGGATGTTAGTGTCGAATAATTCCATTTAATTTAGCTATTAACATAGGACACTAACATCCAAAAAGGGACATGACCCTAAAAAATTAGATGGTATTGTCCTCCCAATTGAAAATAGTGTCCATCGATGTTTTCTAAGGCCAAAAGTAGAGCCCAAAATACTAAAATGTCAAAATTCAAGAAAATAATAAAAGTTCAAAATTTTCATTTATCAACTCTTTTAGATCATGGCCCTCCAAGGTAGCCTATAAGACATTGAAATGTATTTAATTCATGACTTTCCCTCAAGGTATTTTTTTTTAAAATAAAAAGCACACAAGTTTCAATAATTAAAAAATGAAAATGA
Organism: Torreya grandis; assembly: GCA_037957365.1. Taxonomy (NCBI): domain Eukaryota; kingdom Viridiplantae; phylum Streptophyta; class Pinopsida; order Cupressales; family Taxaceae; genus Torreya; species Torreya grandis. The sequence continues at coordinate 845,540 of JARHVA010004401.1, forward strand.
AATATAAAAAAATCAAATTTACTATATATAGAAGTTGAATTTTCCCCTCATTGCATGCACCTATGAAAATGAAACTATAATATTTTGAGACATGTATATCTAAACTATGAACCACAAGTTGTAATAGAGTCCAAAATAAGATATATTTGTTAGAGGTACAAACCACTGAGAGGGGGGGTGAATAAGTGGTGGCAAACAATCCAATTCAATTTCCAAACCCTTCAAACACTTAAACATTCAATAAAACCATTCATGAATCATTCAATATAATTATAGAAATGAATAATAAATAATTTAATATCACACATACAACGCAATATCAATGTGGGAAACCCCCTTGGGGAATAGAACCCACTATCAAGATTGAAAACACATAGACTACTTGACCTATAAGAAGTATGCAAACATGAGACTTTAGTGAAACACATTTTCCACAAGGAGTACCTACCTCATTTATGGTCAAGTACTTCTAAACTAGATGTTGACCACTATCCCAACATGTATGAAATGAACATCTCCTAATCATTGATTGCCTACCCATCTGATGGAGACACCTTATAAAAATTCCCCTTCATTTTTTCACATACTCATAGACATCCAAAATCATCTTTTAGATCACCCTAAACTTATCATCAACAAATTTGTCAAAAACTTAGCAACATGACCAAATGGGCATACACATAGTCCACACTCTAATCTTCTTTTCAATTCTCTCCCTAATTTTAAAACCTGTAAGAGCACTAATAATGACATAAAAAAATATGACCTAGAGGTCACACACATAGTCATAAACCTACATTACTCTATAACTCATCCACTAGGCACACACCCTTTCTTATATCCTTCACTCTTCAACTCTCTCACACACTTGTTCTCTTAAGTATAGACATCACCACCTTTGATTTCATCTTTTATATAAACTTCATGATTATTAAATTCTTGGTCAAACATAATAATTACCTTATCCCTTAATATATCTAACATATCTTAATACCACTCTCACAAGTCTACCATAGCAACTATGGGTCACACTTAAGAAGCTACACCTTTTAATTTGGCCTTAGTAGCCCTTATAGGTCTCATAGAGACCTATTCACTCATTTAGCACTTCAACAAGCAAATTAAAAGCACAATACCACTTCAAAATGAATAGGTCCACTCCACATGAACTCTTAGACATCCTTAAATTATTATAGTCATCATTACACACCTCTATATATTCACAATCTACTAAAACATTATCCTTATACATAAGAACACCATGAATGAATAAATAATCAACTTATAATCATTTGGTCATACTAAATATGGATTAGTCAAACCTCTAAAATACATATTGATCATCCTTAATGAGTCTGAAACATTCTCCAATAGATAATTCCACTTGAAGCATCCAAATACCATCAGAATAACTCAAAATATCCTTCTCAAGTCACTTACAAAATATGGTAAAACACATAGTCAACTTTATAGCTCAATAATTTTGATTGTAAAAATATTCAAACCTTCTAACTATATTCAATATATGTGTCTTAAAGTCCTAAAACTTTGATTTTAAATACAACTTTGAATTCATATTAGATCATAAGTTATGGCTCAAAAAATACAAATTAGTTTGTCCCTTTACTAAATTTAAATGCCAACGATCACTGTTAAATGCCAAACAATTTTCCATCATCTTGTGTCCTCACATATTTTGATCAAATACATATCATAAATTTCTTTGAGAATAACCTAATATTTAAATATGATAAACATCTATCACTTTGACCTCATCTCATGCTCCCTATAAATTTTGACCAAATACGCACCGTCGATCTTCTTAGAAGTATGTCCTTTACCTTTGATTACTATTAAACATCAAGCACTTTTTATCATCTCATTTATTAATAAAAATTTGTAAAAAAACCACTCCATATATCTCTTCAAGAGTATCCTAGACTTTAACATGCTTAAACATCAAACACTTTGACCTCTTTGACTCAATATGCATCATCAATCTACTTCTATACAAAAACGTGCTCACGATTAGATCCTTATCTAGTCCTAGTCTTTAACTTTTGAAAATTGTGATAAGTATGGGAACCACTCCAATTTTCCTAGAAGGCCAACCTTGAACCTTAATAACTTTTTCTATGCTTAATCATATATCCTAAAATTTAAACCATATGATCTTCTTCTCTCATAGGGGAATCTATCCATATATCAATCTGCTCCTATAACCTTCACATGTATGAAATATAATGTCATCAAACTACTTAGATCTAGTTAAACTTAGACATTAATATTAGATTAATTTTTCATCACAAATCTGTGATTTTATTAAATGTGCACCGTTAGATCCCCCTTTGTAAATTTGGCTAAGTATGGGAAAACATTGTAATTTGCTTGGGAAGCCAACTTTAAATAATTATATATTTTGTTATACACAACCTCATGACCTAAATATTAGAACATATAAAATTCAAACTAATATGATCACACCCATATGACCAACTCCTCATAATGCATCCATACATGGTAATGGTGATGTTAGCAAACTGCCTACTCAAATTTTGTTGTCACAGAATCAACTATGCCAAGATGAACATAGTGGATAAATATATGAATACCATGAACTTCCACAAGATCTCCAATCATACTTGACCTCTAATAAGACCCCTCATACATGATAAATACTTCAGACCCATCTATAATCATGCCAAACATGAAGATCAACCAAGCCTACTTCAAACATACTAGGATAAGCACACTACACACTTTGCCATTAACACTTAGACTATCAAGAAAATTCATACAATCTCTTGGACACCTCCATGAAATCATTGAGAACTATCTAATAATATACCACTTTGTCATTGAAATTAACACCCATCAAAAATCTCATGTTCCTTCTCTCTCTTCAAGCACTCTCATAATAGGAACCTTTTCCCCCTTTGACATAATGACAAAGTGGGCACAAAATGATCTTAAGGAATTGAAAATAACACCAAAAAGTTATTACCACCTTATAAATATGATACAAACTCCCCCTTACCTTGATCGTACCTATTCTTTACCTTAACAACTTCTTCTTGCTACATGCTAACACTCTCTTCAACCAAACACTATAACTAATGAAGAAAGAACACATAAAAGCACTTAAATCTCATGTAACTCACCAATAAACATATAAATATGACTCACCCTAATATCTTTGATCCATTTCACCTCTTAAACATCTTCAGATCTCCACACATCATGAACAACCAACACATAGACTTACTAGCCTTTTCTTTCAATCCACCTCACAGACCACCAACAGACCTCATTCCACTCAAAAAATAGGAAAAATTATCTAAACCAACCTTATAATTTACATTTAAACACTCATACCATTCTCTTTTGGTTAAATTGATAAAAGAAAAACTTTTCTTCACACTAGGCCTATCTAGTCTCCTTGTAGCCCTACCTAGTAATTGGAAAGACCATAACGTTTAGTAAACACACAATCAAGACCTAAAAATTCATATATGTATCACTCTCATATTACCATTTAGTAACACCAATTTAATTACCTAACTTATTCTCTATAACATACTTCCTTCACAAACCTACTAGTTAATTAGGCCTCCATCTTGACAAAGTCATGAATACTTTCAAAACCATAAACAATAATATCTCTATGAAGCTTTATTTGATAATCAATTTGTCCCATTACACATATTAATAAGCCTTATAACACAATTCATAAGGAAAACCACTTTTATAGAATATCTCAAAAGTTTAGAATCTTAAAACAAATAGGGTCAACAAACCTCCTTCTGGTCAATGCCTACCTCTAAAACTTCTTGCACACTTGGAGACAACCATCACACACTTATAGACCAAGATTTAATACTCCATAATTTTGGTAACCCATACATCCTATAAACCATATTAGGCTTGTTTGCCTTTAAGCCAAAACTAAGAAAAATGAGAGCACTAAAAATCTGTAATTTGACTTCAACATACCTTCATACCACAAAAACACTTGGAACATGATAGAATAATGTCAATATAACTTTATATACAAACTCTAAAATCCTTGATTTCCACCAAGAAACCTTCAATATGACCCTACAGTCTACTCCAACTTTAGGACCAAAGTCTCTAAATACACCGTGAGCACACACACTTGCTTCTCCACAAGAAATATGTCTCTTAAGAAGCATAGGCAAAGACACTCTAATTCACATGGTTCCTTAGAAAAATGTAAAACTAGGAGTTTCCCACAACTCCTCAAATTCCTTCTCCTCCTTGTCATATTATACTAATAGTTCTTCTTCTTCTTATTAGGCTTAAGATAAATAACTTGCTCATCCACTAAAACATTCTCCTTCTCTTCTAAGACTATATTGACAACAAATGGGGATAACATAGATTCATGACATACATTTTTAGTTGAATAATATTACTTATAGTTTAGAAACTCATTTATAGGTATTGATAAATAATTTTATTTCCATGAAACTTTCTCATTAATAAGAGGATGTTCACTTGAATTCGTACACACCTCAAAACTAGCCTCAACCAACACCTTGGTCTTCTCCTTGAGCTTGGTCTTTTCATTCACAACATAGGTATAAAATGATATCCCTTGGAACTCTTCAACTTCTATATCATTCTCCACCATATAAAATATATTACTTATACCTACATACTCATCATGACTCACACTTACCACCTTTAGTTTCCATGAGTTAACTTTCCTTCTTTCTTACACTCTAAGATCGTAATTAAACATATTATGTCTTGTAGGCCTTTACTTGTAGAATCTAGTAATGTGACCTCTCTCTTAATAGTTGAAGCATGCTATACCTTTTTTAAGAATCTTATCCTACCTTTCCTAATTATAACAAAATCTCTCAATATGTCCATTCTTTTGACAATTTAAACACACTACTCTTTTTGAAAAAGACTCACCTTGCGTTACCTTATTTGGACAATGCTTAGAAAAATGTCCCTCATCAAGATAGTTGAAACATTTAAATTTGTTCACACATTTTTGACTGATGGCCCCCATCATAGGTCTATATAAACTCATTTCTAATAGACCTTCTACACTCTCTATCTCTATGACCAAATTGATTACATGTGTAATAGTAACCATTAAAACATTCATACCTCATAGCCTTTGGTTGTCTAATCTCATTTGTTTTCAATCTATTTTCACCATCACTTTCTGACTGATTGGTGACATTCAAGAACTTAACCACCTTTCTCTCATTGACTTTCATGTCAACTTGAGAAGTAACTTTGGGATCTTCATTAAAACCCAATCCAAATTTATCACTAGTAGAATTTTGACCCTTCAGGAGATTATCCAAATCATTAGAACTTTTATCAAACTTGACAAATGATTTCACCTTTATTTTAGACTTATCTAACTCATCTTTCAAAGACACAATCTTATAAACATACATTGAACATTCTTCTTCTTTGGCTATTATAGTTTCAAACACATATTATAACTTAAAAGTAAGAAACATGACTGCACCTTCATGCTCATTGTTATCTTTATTCATTCTTACTTCATACACACTAAACGTGTCCTCATAGTCCTTGATTTGAGACTTCATCTTATTTTTAATATTCTTATAAATCTTAAGTTCTTCAAGAGCCTTCATAAATTCAATATCACAATCCACCTCATCTTTATTATCATTTGAATCACTCTAAGTAAACTTCTTTTAATATGAGAAACCTCCTTCCTCAAACATGAAGAGGTATTCATATTCAAAAAGACCATCATCTTCATGATAAAACTTTGAGTCACTATCTTCTCTCTTATCTAATGAGACACAATCTTCTTTGGTGTAGAGATTCTTCTTGTCTTTAAAGTAGTTCTTGTTGTCAAACCTTTTGAATCCCTTCTTGATTTTATCAGACCTAAATGATCTATTGCCATCATCATGACTTTGACCATGATTCTCATCATTATTATTATGTTTATGATGACATTTATTAGCAAAATGTCTTACTTATCCATAATTGAATCATTTGAAGGGTAATTTACCCTTATGCTTCCCTGAAACTATTTTTAATTTCCTTGTAAATAAAGTAATTAATTCATCATCATCAATATCAGATGTGTCATCCTGCTTGAGTTTATTACCTTGAAACTTCATCTTTAGCTTCATTTCCATCTTGAATTTTTCTTTCTTCTTAGGTGGTATATCATCATTTATTCTTATCTCATAAGTATTAAGGATGCCATGAAATTCATCCATATTTAACTGAGTAATATCATGACTTTATTCTATAATTGATACTTTAGAATCAATCTTGAGAGAGACAGACCTTAATACTTTTTGAACTACACTAGATTCTTTAATCTTCTCTCCAAGACCTCTGATGATGTTCACAATCTCATCAACTCTCTATATAAAGGATGTTATAGAATCTTCTTCCTTCATCTTGAGACTCTCAAATTATCTATGGTGAGTCTATAAATTTTTCAAATTAACCTTTGAATTTCCTTCATAAATAGTCTTCAAATTATCCCACATTTCCTTGGTAGATATGTAATTTATTACCTTGGTGTATTCATTCTCAAAAATACCACAAGTGATAGCATTCATATCCTTGAAATTATTCTCAAATAAATTCTTATCTATAACACTAGATGGAGAAATATTATGTGTAGAATAACCATCCATAAAGTATTTCCAAGTGTGAAACCCTAGGGCCATGATGTATGCCCTCATCATCACAATCCAAAAAGCATAATTAGATCTATTGAACATCGATTCTTACTTAGTGGAAAAACATCCTTGTATTTGATGGCTACCCATATTGTACCTTGGATATCCTTCAAGTTGTCAAGCCTTTATAAAACAACATGCTTTGATACCAATTGTTATAGGTAAAAACTATTGAGGGGGATGAATCAATGGTGGAAAATAATACAATTCAATTTCCAAACCCTTTAAAAACTTAATCATTCAATACAATCACTCATGAGGCATTCAAGATGTTTATAATAATGAACAATAGATAATTCAAGATCACACACATAACATAAGATCTATGTGGGAAACCCTCTTGTGGAATAAAACCCACTCTCAATCCTACAAACACATTAACTACTTCTCTTATAATAATTATGCAAAAATGAGACTTTAGTGAAAGACTTAATCCATAAGGAACACATACCCCTAGGATGGTCAAGTCTTTCTAACCTAAATTTATTGAAACACCTCTTCCATAAGGAGCACCTACCCATAGGATGTTCAAGTCCTTATAACCTATATGTTGAGCACCCTCCCAACACCTATGATTTTAACATCTCTTGATCACTAATTTCCTACCAATATAATGGATAAACCCTACAAACACAACCTGCTTCACTTATTCACACACTCACTGACATCCAAAATCACATGTTGGTCCACACTACACTTCTTACCAATAAATCTATCATAAAATTAGAAACATTACCAAATAGTGATACACACATTCCACACTCTGATCTACCTCTCAAATACACATTTAGACCTACAAACCCTTCTTTTATTTAATTCTCTCCCCAATATTTAAAACTTCAAGAGCACTATTCTTGACATAAAAAAAATTACTTATAGGTCATACACATAGTCATCAACCTACTCTACTCTAAAACCCATCTATTAGGCACACACCCTTTGTTCTTTCCTTCACTCTTCAACTCTCACACACACCTCTTCTCTCAAGTCTAGAAATCAACAACTTTTATTTCAAATTTTATATAGCCTTCATGATTATTATTTTCTTGGTCAGCCATAATACTTGAATTATCCCTTAATACATCTAACATAGATTAATAAAACTCTCATAGGGAAACCATAATAACTATGGGTGACGCTTAAGTGGCTATGCCTTTCAATTAGGCCTTAAAGCCCTTATAAGTCTCATAGATACATATTCATTCTTTTATCACTTAAAAAAGCAGATTAGAAACATGGGACCACTTCAAAATACATATTTATACTCCATATGACATCTTAGTCATCCTAAAATTATTACTATCATCATTACACACTTTTGTGTATGCTCAATCTACTCAAACATTCACCTTGTACATAAGAACAACATGAATGAACAAATAATGAACTTTTAAGAATTTGTTCATATTGAATATAGATCATTCAAACCTCTAAAATCTATAAAAATAATTCCAAAAGTGTCTACAACACTCTCTAATAGTTAATTACCCTTGAAACATCCAAATACTTTTAGAATAGCTCAAAATATCCTTCTTGGGTCACTTACATAACATGGTCAAACACACAGTCAAATTTGGAGATAAATAACATTGATTATAAAAATATTTAGACCTTTTATCTAGAATCACTATATTTATCTTGAATTTATCTACAACCTTTCTTTTTTATTTCACCTTTTAATTTGTCTTAGATCAAAATTTATGGGTCAAACACTATAGACTGGTTTTTCCCATTGCTAAATTCAAATGCCAATAGTCACTATTAAACATCGATCAATTTTACATCATCTCATGTCCTCACATATTCTGATAAAATATACACCATTTATCTCTATTATAGTATCTTGATATTTAACTATGCTAAACATATGTCACTTTGACCTCATCTTGTGCTCCCTAGTAATTTTGTCCAAATATGCACCTTCGATCTTCTTAGAAATAGCTCAGTCTTTACATTTGATCACTATTAAAAATAGAGAGCTTGTTATCATCTCATTTATTCCTAAAAATATGGAAAAAATTCACTCCATTTATCTCTTTTAGAGTAGCCTAGACTTTAACATTCTTAAACATTAGACACTTTGACCTCTTTGACTCAATATGCATCATCAATCTACATTTGTATGAACACCCGCTTTCTGTTAGATCCTTATATGGTCCTAGTATTTACCTTTTGAAAATTTAGTCAAGTATGGAAACCACTAAAATATACCTATAAGTCCAAATTTTAACCTTAATAAATTTTTCTATGTTCAATTGCATGTCCTAAAATTTAAACCATATTATCTTCTTTTATAGGGGAATCCATCCATATATCAAGATGATCCTAGAACCTTCACACATGTGAAATATGACACCATCAAAATATTACTCAAATCTAATTTAAATTAGACATTAATTTTAGATTAATTTTTTTCCATATATTTGTGATATGATTAAATGTGCATCATTATATCTCCCTTTGCAAATTTGGCTTATTATGGGAAAGTATTGTAATTTGCCAAGGAAGACAACTTTGCATTGTTATATATTTTGACATACACAACCTCACTACCTAAAACTTGGAGCATAGAAACTTGAGACTAATTTTATCACACTTGTAAGATCAAACCCCCCTAAATCATCCATATGTGGTAATGGTTATGTCATCAAACTACCTACTTAGATTTTTTTGTCACAAAACCAACTATGCCAAGATGAACATAATGAATAACCAAATGAATAGAATGTACTTACATAAGATCTCCAATCATATTTGACCTCTGATGGGACCCCTCACGCATAATCAATACTTCAAACCCATCCTTAGTCATGCTAAAACTAAATATCAATCAAGCCTACTTCAAGCATAATAGGATAAGCACACTACACACTGTCATTGACACTTGGATTATCAATACACTTCATCCACTAACCTAGACATCTCGATGACATCAATGACAACTATGAAACAATATTTTTAATTATTCAATTTTCATTAACATTAATTATAACTTCCAAAATCACATATTCTAATCTATAAGAAAAACATAATATCTTTACAAGATAAATAAAAAATAACCAAATATTGAAATCACACATCATCTAAGGCATAACCCTACTACCTGATTGATTACTACATGTTTGATATAAATAAAATATTGTCATACTATGATTTTATACTTATGTGTCTATAAATATGCATTCCCTTTATCATATAATGGGGGCATATTATTGGGGGCATGAATTTTTTACATGAATGCAAACATATAATTAGAAAATTTTGATATAACTCATGTCATTTAGATATACATTTGGGTCTTAATATCATGATCTCAACATATATTATATAGATTTGGGACAAAGTTTTCAAACTTATGATAGATAACATACATATATTTCAAATATTTAAGATAGAGTTCTTATATTTTTGGTAGATATTATTCACAATGATAGAATATAGATTCATAAGCTATGTAAATATTCTTTAGTTGAAATAGTTATAATATACATTTTTTACAAATTCATGGTTACATTTTGATATATGATTTAGCTTGAGATGATTTAGAGATTTTTATTCCATGGAAATTCACCAAAACACAAATAAATATATAGATTATACATCACTTACAAAAAGAATTATGGGGGGCATTAGTTCATTCCTTCTTTCATTTACACATTAATTCACATTCCTTATCAATATGTATCAATTTAGCCTTTATATTTATACAACTATTAGCTCCTTTTCATAATTTTATCAAGATTAGGTACATTAAATGGCTTTATAACTACTTCCCTTTTATAGTTGATGATGGTTACACCATTTTACCTAGGTGAGATTAGCTAGATTATGTATTCACATTCAATTTTTACAATCAATACTCAGTGCCCTAGATGGCCTTAGCACTAATACTATTAAACTAGGTTGGGGACATGATCATCCCCCAACTCTCCTTACTCAAATAAGTATCTCCAAGATGAAGCACACTTGACAACTTGCATACCCATTAATTTTACTTGCCAAAAAATGGTTGGGGCCCTAAGTCCCCTTATATATTTCCATCCTCCACAATGAGGACAATATTCTAAATGCTTCAATATGAAGCACACATACAGGTTATATATATTCTCATTATTTCAAAATTTTAAATTATATGCACTAGTTATAATGTAACATGTGTTTTTTTACATGATAGGGGATATAAATTCAAGTTAAAACTATCATGAGAATAAGGTGTGTTTATGCACTTAAGTATAAACTTACTTTAATCCTAGTAATTTGATTTCATGTAGTTACTAGATTAATGGGGGAGAAATGTAGATACCCATATTAGTACAATCTTATTTATTTGATTTATTTTTGCATATATGTTGGATTTATAAGACTTTTGATAGAGAATTAAGAATTTATTAGTGTGGTATTACATGGACATATTTAGTTGTGCCTCATTTATTGTAATGCTTAATCTTTTACATCATTTTTTTCATTACTCTATTTTCTATCCATCTTGTTACTTTAGTCTTTTTTAGCTTTTGAGTCTTTAAACACTACCATTTGGCTTAGGACAATATTATCCATGCTAGTGTCTTGAATTGAATGGTAGTGGCATACCTAATTATATTTCCTATTTTCATACTTTTCATTTTTATGACTATTTTTAAGGGCTTGAATGTTTGTTCTATGGTGAGATTTTGCATGCCAGTATATCTTAATTTAAATTAAAATGTTCCTCATATATAAAACTCCTGGGAATAGTATTGGATCATCAATAAAACTTCTAAATTACAAAATACATTATTAAATTTAAAATACATTGAATCACACCATAAAATTAATTTCTAGAACTAGAGTTTGAATTATTCCAAAATGTCAAATTCATATTTACATTGCTTATACCAAGCGTTATAATAGGAGAAAGAGCATATAGTCATGTAATCAAAATTTCACACATACACCTAGGAAGGAGAAATACATGAGAGTTTTAGGACCTATTTAGAATATATGGATATGTATTTAGCACTTATAGCATTGGTATTATTAGGATTAGCTCGAATCACACGATAAATCTATTAAGTCACAAGTGTGTAAGAGGAAATAATTTAGGGTTTTATCATCACAAACTAATAACATGAAAATTAATTGAAAATTTAGACATAAATAGGAAATATAAGTATATGTGTCGGTTAATGTATATATTGAGTTGATCGTATTACGTAGATATAACTATTGAGATCAAGGCATTAACGTCGATGTTAGGGTCAAAAATTTAACACTAGTGTCTACATCAGAAAAATTAGTAAAACCCATAACAAACAAGACACAAGGATAAATTATAGGATTGAGACAAATTTGGGTGATTTTGACAATACATAATATAAAAATAAACATTATTCTCTCTTATAACCCTTAGTCACATAGTTGTTGTAATATTTATTACAAATGCTTGAATGAATTAATTTCCAATATTATTATATGTTGCCCAGATCTTAATGTTAACATTATTACAATCAAAGGTATTATTTTTGTTAGATATTCATGTAATATCCATTTTATATAAAATGATATAGTGAAGAAATACATAAAATGAACCCTAAGAACTTATTTGATGACATTGGCCAGATCAATATAATTAGGAGATGTCATATAGCACTAAACAATATTGGTCATGTTGAGACATTAAAAATGTCATAAAATAGGCTTATAACTAAATTATATAAGTCAATAATTACATGAAGTTAAAAGGTGATAAACATATGATATTAGCCTCAACAATGCCATATGATATAATGAAATTGACATAGTTGAGTGAGATATGATGTAAGGAGATATGTAGTATGATAGTTTTGAGGAAACTAAGATATTAGTGGGAATTATATGATCATGACATAGATATAAAAATCTCTCATAAATTACCAAAATCATACCCACCCATTTCTTTATACATCCTTTAAGGCATGAATTTAGAGAGATTAATGATTGACAAGTTCTTGCAAGAGAAAGTGCAGTAAATTATAAAGTGAAAAATAATATGTGTGTATTGGTAGGGGAAGGTAAATTAGTTTCTATTTTAATTTTTGAATCAAAGGTTTATGTTCTAATTTATATTAGGAACTCAAATTGTTATTAGTTTATTTTACAACTTGAAGTTTTAACATACACACCAAAGTCAAAAAAAAGTATTGTTGTACATACTTTTAAATTATTTTTTGTGATTATGTAAATCCTCAATCTTGTACACTTAGAATAATCAAAACTTGGCTTTTCTTCTTAGTTATATACATGCTTTCTTCTGCAAGCCTTAAATCTTCTTTATCTTATGCCCATTAGCCTATCTCTTAGTCTTACCAGCCTTATATTGAAGACACAGAAATCCCATCTTGCCCAAAATGGTTAAAATTTACTTATCTTACACGTATATAAGTTATGAGCCTATAAATACTCCCTTTCTCCCTAGACACTAACATCTGGGATATATAATAACATCAATGCTAAAGTCATATCCCCCTAAATTTATCCAATTTTCAAATTAAATATATTGAAATGGTCAACCTAAGTGATTTAATGAGATTTATCTCTTGGTAGGATTGGTATAAATATAATATAAACCCTCATTCAATGCTCACCTAGCATTCAAACTAAAAAAATGCTTAAAAATCACTCAATTACCAAAAGCTTTCCTATTATACCATATTTTGATATTATTTAAAGGAGTAACATAGTTAGAGGTCTAAAGTAAGAAAGGAGTAGTCATCAAATCATATTTACCAAGTTATAAGTTAGGTCATTATTGAACTTGATTTACACACATTACATGATTCACACACAAGCCAACATGTAAGGGAGAATTACATGGATCAGATGCCCTCATTTGGATTATTTGTTATGTAGGTAGAAATTTTTGATAGTAAGTTTATTTTAATTTATCTTAGCACCATGTGCCCACTAACCCATTTTCCCTTAAGGCCACTTTTAATATGGAAATCTAGGGTTTTATCATTTCACTAGGAGTGAAAGTCCATGACCTAGATTTGAATGAAATAGAGTGAAGGTGAAGCCAAACCTAAAAGCATCAAAGTGGTCAGATCCATTTTTAGTGAATATTCCACATATGAAACTAGCATGAAACCTAAATAATAGCATTGATTTAACTATCTAGGCCTGACATAATTGTTCGAAGATCTAGAGGCACCACATCCATAATTTGATGATTATTCTAAAATCTACTTCCTTCCTACTTTCATCCTTTTCTAGATCCAGATCTACACTATCATCAAATATATATAAGTACCTTTTTTATGACATTTTTATATCTATCATACTTTTACTTTCCATTTATATCTTCTCTCAATTTAATAAATTCAACATATGGTACATCTGAGTTTAACACATTAATTGGTCTGATATAATGATATTCACCTTTATTCCCTATCATTTATATATCCTTAACCCTATCTACCCAAGTATGAATCTAATCTAAATTAGGGTCAAAAAGTCTTTATCATTATTATATCTCTAGAGTTTTACACCTATTAGTTATAACACAAATTTATTTATTTTTATCAAAAATAGGGTAAAACTACCTATCCATCTAATCATTTAGAGTATTCAAACCTTTGATAAAATAATTTATAAACCATGTCTCCATAAATATTAATGATAAATTGTTTTATGCACATATTTCTAAACTTAATAAAAGGTACAATGAGCTATTGATTTATTATTTATTACAATATAATAACATGATATCAAATATGACCAATCTTATTGAAGGTAATGAGTTACAAGACATATTTTCTTAAACAAGTACATGATTAAATAATATTAAATAAATTTAAGTATTTGGATGAATTATTTCATATATTAAGATAATGATATGTGAATATCATATCTCTAAATAAACACAATTATGAACGTAATACTCCAAGTATTTCAACAACCAGTTTTCAAAGAAATCCAAGCTACAAGGTTAACTAAAATGATAATAAGTATGAGGTCCAAAAAAGTTATTAATTCAGTTTCAAAACTCACAAATTGGATTTTATTATCCAATCCATAAAATATATAATTTTCATTATTATCATCTCTTCCTCATTTACTATTACAAAATTTACTTGAGTAAAACCTAATATCTCCTCCTCCACCAAAAGATTTGCATGCAAGTAGGTATATACCTCAGAAATATGATATTAATGCATATTAAAATTACCATATAGTTTTCATTTATTCTAAAAATATATTTTTTTAGTATATTCATAAGATACAATATGTTATTGATGATAACACTATTGATTTTATCACACGCACAAAGGAGACTAGATAAAAATAAAATAAGAATTATAAATTGAAAATATTCAATGAGCTATTCACAAAACATGAGACAATATAAAATAAGTATACTTATATATTAAATTATACATAAAATATACACCCTATACATGTGGAACATAATCACCCAATATATAGGATTATTAACACAATTACTGACACCATAACACAATTCCATATTATTATATTTGATGATAGTGAGTTTGTCGATGATAATTTATATCTATAATAACTATTAATATGAGATTACATAAAAAATAAAACCATACATAGTAATGGTATACAATTGGTTAATTAAGAACATATGGATGATGATATTTCTTAATACACTTGGATATACATAATATGACTTACAAGATAATGCATAAATGGTCAAGGGATTTGAAAGAACACATGACACTCTTAAGCACATTGTAATACCTTTATTATTATTATTATTATTATATAATATAATTTATATAATATTTATAGTCTTACCAATCACAAGGGCCTTCTACATGTTATAGGATATTAATGGATATAGAATCCTGATGTAGTGCGATCTATAGTGAATCAATGCATCATATATATACACTATAATAAGGTAGTTCTAATTTCATGAATTAGATATGAATACCCTATTAAACCAATGGTAGTTATTCCTTCACCCCCAAAACCACCATAGTTAGTTTTTACACATATTAAGTATCATTATTTGGAGTCATTTATTACACCTCCATAGGATCTCTCTATACACCCAATTCATAAAAGAGTAGATAACTCTCCTAGGTATCCAATATTATAATATTTATTAATTTGAGAGTCATTCATGACTCACATATTCCATTACCTACTATAGAACTTACTAATCTATTACCACATATATTTATACATGTTTCATAATAAACATAGGAGTTGATACATTCTTATATCATACAACATACCCCATACAACCCTCGACTTTCCAAAGTTACTTATAATACATGTGAGCCTATGCATAATGATTATAGTTCCATTTATAAACTTCATTCCTTTTCAAATTATTATACACCTATATCAATTACTTTTCATTTGTGAATGGTGACCCTCAAACCATATGATAAAATCACTCCCCATAACTATCCCATTTATGGGATTATTGGTAAAAAATTTTCAAATTTTATGTTAAAATAAACAAATATAAGGATTCCAAGATAATTTAAAAAAATAAAAATAAAAAAAATTATACATTCAAAAATGTTTAATTATTAAAATAAAATAAAATTAAGACATAAGCATAACATGATTACTATATTACACTATTTACATTTGTTATTTATCACTTTATGGTAGATAGCATATTATTTATATAAACACATTTATTTCATGGTATATGAGTGTGACACAATACATACATATCATACATGGACACATAGATTATCGACTCTCCTATACCCAATAACCATGCCAAAGTTTAGGAAATATTAGTTTATAGGTCACACTATCATCTGTTTTCATATTATCATGATGATTTATATGGATTTATTACACATGACTTGATAATTATTCATATCTTACACAATAACACATGGATTAGCTACTTTACTATGATGTGACATTGATATACATGCATAGTGAAAAGTAGTTTCCACTTTCTATATGATTTATTGATATTATTATTCTTTCATGATATTATATTCATTATTTTTATTGTGTATAAACCATAGATTTGTGTGTGTGACATTCATTTTTTGTTATTTTTGACATTTTTATGTCTCTTGATTGTTTCCCTTATCCTTGATTATTGTGAAATATTTATGTCCCTTATCTGTGGCCTTAGCTTTATGTTTGCCATTACATGCTTATGATTGGATTAATTTATGATTATCTATTAAAATTGTTGATATTATTGATGTTTTTATGTTTTTTGTTGTTGTGATCCATATCATGCACCTCCCTTTTGTGTGATGTTCCATGATTTATATCATGCATCTCTTTACTGAGTAGTATTATTTATTTATTATATTATTAATGGATATTATTTTATTCTTCATTGATACATATATCCTAAAATGACAATTATATTCCCTACATTACATATGTTACATATATTATTTTATAATAAATACATTACTATGATAACATATTCTCCACATGTTTACATGATTCCAAGTGATCAAATCATTGTATATGACATAGTATATTTCACTCTTATTTTGAGATGAGTGACTTGTAGGATGTGTCCCTCAAATGAAAATGGGGGTATATTAGCGGGATTGGTATAGAGACACAAGCTTACATTAATATGAAATTTATATTTTAGGAGAAGAATATATATTCTAGAAATTTAGAGTGGTTCAAATATCAGATTAGTTTAGAAATGAAGCATATATTTTACACATTGATAAAGATGTTGGGGGAAAACACCATGCATATTCACTCACTTTACAAAGACATGAGATACATAATAATTATTAAAATATAATTGAGTGCATATTCTATAAAAAAAGTAAATGATTTATAGGGACCAGAATTAATTTTTTTCACATAGAGATACATTTGAGATATAGGTTTTCATATCTAGTATATAGATGCATAACATTCTACATACATTTGAAACAATTTATTCAGGTTTGATATTGGTTCAAGCATATACATACTATTATAGATTAGTTGGCACTAATTAATGAAGTATGACACTAATTCACGCACATTTAAATCATTTTCATTGATCACTTTTTTATTTTTTTATTTTCAAACACAATTCATTAACACTAATAAGTGAGTAACAATAAATCTATAAGTCCATATATAGTAATTGATTTCTATTTTTGAAGTAATGTATGTAGAGGTTTAACGAAACTCAATGATCATGAAATTACTCATAGATAACCCATTATGTGATTACCATATTAGGTTACAAGATCAGAGATATATTATTTACTTGAGAGGGTTGGTGAATTTATCTTCAAAACCCAAGGTATTTAATATTTACAAAAATTTAGGGAATAATCACCCCAATGCTTCATGTGATTCAATAAGGAATCAAAGTTTTACAATGTTTCAACAAGGAATAATCATCTCTAATAGGTTATATAACACCATAATTTCATCCACATATAAGTGTAGTCCTTCCTTTCTTTCAAGTTTCAAATTTCATATTTCACATAAGAACATTGAATAATACATTTTCATTATAGGTTTTATTGGGGCAAGCTATACCTTGGATCCATGTATGAAATATAAAATGTGTTGTATACACTTAAGTATATATATTTATCATTTTAATCTAGTATTTGTATTGAATTTATATGATTAATAAAAGGGGAACATACTTAGGTGTATATATATTTAGCTAGTTTTAGTGGGGAACATAATTAAGTCACCTATAAGAACCTCTCACTATATCTTAAACTAGCTAAATATCTTATTCATACATCTCCAAATCATTAGATTTACATTCATATCTCTTGGACATAAATTTCAATATAAGATAGTTTCATTGATAAAATTATCCTAAAGGTAACATTATTATCCCTTAGCCAATAATTACTATTTTCAAAATCTAATATATCTTTATGGTTGGACCATTCACCTTATGTGTTAGTGGCATGATTAATTATTAATATTGACTAAAATAAATAAAAATTAAGGTCAAGATTATTAAAACATCTGTCACTCATTTGACACTCATATATTAAGCTACTATATACAATTACACACTGAGCAAAACTACCATATTTTTCACAATTGAAAAACTATTCACTAAGAGCAATCATCAGTGAAGCTTGAAGCACACATATCCAAGTCAAGATCAAACATCTTCAAGTGTAAAAATATAGATCATTAGGTGAATTTATATATCAAAGGATCAAAATTAAAAATTCAAACGAATGGGAATAACTATGTATGGCTTTATTTACCTATTTAGAGTATCAAATATGTAAGAAGTGGTTAATCATCAACAATGTTTATTAGGGTTAGCTTAGCCCATTACACTTCCCATGTTTTTACATATTTTATCCCTTCAAAAATGGACCTAGGGTTTTGAAGAGAATGATATTTCTTTCTAGATTTGGGAATATAGTCACTCTTTAGGATCGCACCTACAAAACTATTTTAGGTAGATAATGGATTGTATGGTCAAATAACCTCAAAACACCCCAAAAAATTAATGTTATAATACATATAGATCTATCAATAATTTCACCCCATTTATAATTTTATTTTCCTCATGTGCACAAACACTGATTTCTAGATCTGAATGACTCTGTAGTCATATAAAAAGAAAAAAAACTAGTAACTTAAGAATGGATAATGACACCCAACCGTTAGGTCCCTCTTGTTTGCTCTCATGAACTTAATAGGAATATTTTCACTAATTCCTAGTCATCTGTATCCTTTTAGAATTGATCCCAGCTGAGCCAGACCCCTTTTTTCATGACTAATCCACCCCCCCAAGTCCCATTATCTCAAGACAATAGCACCACACTTAGACTATAGAATAGATGCCCTCTTGTATACTTTTGGTGCTCATGTCTAAGTTTAATTTTAGCCCAAATGGTCAATTATTTCTAGTTCCCCATCCTTCTACTTGTTAGCTTAATGTGAGAACATTCAACCCATGACCAATATATCCCTATAAAATACCATTCAAAGATCATTTGGAAAGGGTTGGAAAATATCACTAAGAAAGATAGAATACAAGAAATATTACTTATACAATCTTACCTATTCTCTATATATAAATAGATACTATACTTATGAGCTTATTCAAATCCTTATGCCAGTCCCTAGCCACCTCAATTACATCCAATTTAGCATTTTTCATATTCATACAATAAATTAAATAAAGTATATCAAGTGGGAAAATTATATATGGCTTGATCCCTCTTCAAATTATTGGTATATAGGCAACATGCCCACATAACGGGTGTGGATACACATTCAGTGAATCTTACACACACTAACCCCCCCTCTTTCTTGAAATTGGTCAAAGCAAAATGGAGTATAGGGTTTTAAGAAATAATATGATCTATAAGGAGCTATAAAAACTTTTGGATACCAAAACTTCATGGGTAGGGTCACACAGACCTAGTGAACAAAATCCAAAAAGCTCAAATCTTTAAGATAATAACAGTAGAGGTGGACTAAAATGTTGGTGCCACTCCTATCCACTTTTGACACTCTTTTACAATCATGAAATGAAGCTTATATCTTAGTTTTTGATAGTTTTCCAGTACTTCATAGTGAATCTCAGACCTTATCTTAGCCATATCATATAATTTCTAGCTAAGTCTTATTTTCTCCATCTTATTATTATTTTTAGAAAAATCAAAATTGCAATATAATTTACACAAATCATTATCTTAATTATTGCATATTTATTTACTGATTTTACTTCTTAGACCCTTTAACTAAATCAGGAATAATACACCATTATTCCCAAAATTGTTAAATCATTTGGTGAACATGACTTACTTTATTTGTACATAAAAAAACTAGAAACCCTAGGGTAAATTTCCTACTAATTTTTCCTATTTTTTTCTAATTTTTTACCTATATAAAAAATTCATAACTTAGCATTAAATTTTAGAATTTCATAGTAATTTTAAAATAATTTTCTTTCAAACCCTAGTTACCCATTAGGTCTAAATAATTTCCCAGTAATTTTTCAATAATTTTTGGATTTTTAACTAGCATATTAACATCAAAAATTCACTTCAAAGTTCAAAATTCAATAATAATTTTCAAAAATTTATTTTTCTCAAAACCCTAGTTACATATAATAGGTCCCATTCAATAAAAAAATTCCCTATAATTTTTTTAATTTTTACTTACATATGTAACTCAAAATTTCAATTTAAATCTCAAAATGTCATAGTAATGTTTAGAATAATCATTTTTCACACATTAGTTTCATACACTAGGTCCTATTGCTTTTTAGATATCACCTTACATTCTAAAATCAGATTTCAAAAATGGATCTCACTTATTTATAAATTTTTCTTACACTTCTTGCAAATAATAAGGAGACCATTATTGGTCCTATCATGTATATGAATGATTAAGTTTATCATATGTTAGTACAAAGCCTCATTCTTTATATTTAATGGTTAATATTTATAATAAAGGATGATATTACAACATTTATTGCTAAAAATGCAAAATATTTCAATACTCCTTTTACATATTCTCTCTCACTCATGTGGAATACTTTCCAACTCCATTTTTCTAAGCATGTTACCAATGTTATGTTACATGTCAACATTTTCTATACATTCATGCACAATTTCATGTTCTCTATCATTCCCTTTATGTCTCTCACGTGGAAAAAATTTAAATTTTATCATGTTAAACACATTATAAATGTCATAGTACAGGTAAAATTTTTTTAATGCATTTATGAACAAATTCATGTTCTCTATCCCTTGCTTGATATCTCTCCTATGGAATGCTTATTATAAACATATTATTATACAACTCATCACTCACATTTCATGAATTTCATTCCAAATTCATGATTTATACCTAGATGAATATAACTCCTTGTGTACTTTTGATTATCTTATTATCATTATTAGACACAATCAAACACTAGTGGTTAGATCTATCCCTCCTCTTTTCAAACTTGGTACATCTAGCTCTTATCCCTCACCTACTACCATCTCTATGCCTATATTAGATCACATGGTACATGATATCACCCAAGTTTTAGAAGATAGGGAGGTTGATTACACCCATTTCTATAGCTTTATCACTCAAGTTATCACCCCTTCTGATATAATTGTAGAACTTGAGCTCCTTCAATGATCAGATGTTTACAAATATGTGTTATATGCAACCCTTCACAATACTATAATTTTTATTTCCACAAAACTAGATTATGTTTCATCTATCCTCAACACCATTTATGTATATAAAGTTCATACATTTCCCCCACAGTGTCATTTATCCACTTCTTAGAGTTACAGGGGCCCGCACACTCAGTTTTTACTTTAGAGATTTTAGAGAATTTAAACATATATAGCTTTTAGAGCCATAGTCTCAACATTTACATCATGTTTTATGATCGTGTATGATTCCTTTCCTTGATACATGACACCATGATAGGGAGTGTCCCATGAGAATCATCAGTGAGTATCATCCCTTCCCAGTTTAAATATACATATCTTCTCTTCAATTTCTTATACATAGTTTCCTATGATTGATTGTACATAGCTTATATCAAAAATAACAAAAACATTCAAATATTTCAAAATACAAAAACAATACAACATTTCAAAAATAAAAAAACAATACATGTCAAAAGCATAAAAGCATTCAATTATGTCACAACACCAAAAATATTTTGATCATATACATCATCCATGATTTACATTTCTAATATTATGCTAGACTTACATTTTTTATTATATGTTATTGCTTATCAATTTATCTACATTACCATTCTTTACTTAATCTTCTTTAAGTCTGTGTAGTGACATCCAAATCCTTGATTGCTTCACTCTACCCATTGAGGGGGCATCCTACTTCTACATTCAAAACACACAATGATATACATACCCATTGTGGTCATCTTCTACATGAATACACCACACATTATATTTATCATGATGATGTACATTATTTACTAGATTACAAAGAATGTTATATTGACATCTTACTAGTATATAACACTTGTGTATTTCTTAACATATACCTAGTATTATAATAACATGTCTTGCATATATTCACTTCTTGCTTTGATTAGTTAAATGTGATGGTATTTCCATTTATTACATGCTTTACTTTCTTTCTTAGAATAGATAGATTATTTTCATTTCTCAATTCCTTTTTTGTCTCATGAATGTGCCTTACAAAATTTCCCAATATCTTTTACTTCAATTCATGTGTGTGCCTTGGGACATTTGCCAATGTCCTTTATCTGTACTCTTTTATGTGATTTTGGCTTTCACTCCAACCTTGATTGCTTCAATTTTATGTGTATGTGACATTTGAACATGCCTTGTATGTTTTCTTTCCAATTTGAGTGAGATGTGCCCATGTTCATTATTTTGTTAGCACCTTGGCCACCCTTATATGCTTCTTTCTTCTTGCCTTGCATGATTTCTACTATTTTTCTTCTTATTATTTTTAATACCATGATTCACATTATGCATTATCTTTATTTCTTGGATGCCATGATGTAAATCATGATCCATCCCTCTATGATAACTAACAACTGATAACTAATAAATCACAACTAACACTTCCATTTCTAGTCAGTACATTATATATGTTATTACATTCTTATATATATATATATATATATATATATATATGCATGCATATCTTTATTGATCTAACAATCTCTCAATACAAACCATGTTATATCTTGAGATATATTATCAATTATCATTACTATATCATCTATATTTGTAGAATAATGCACTTACAGGGCTCTTTCTTCTAAGGGAAGTCATTACAAGGTCTTCATTCCTCCCATTAGAAGAGGGGTCAATAAACAGGGGTTTTGTCGTAGAAATAAAATATCTTAATGATTAAAAAAATTAGCATTGAAACACCTAGAACAATAACCAGACATCAAACAAGTTAGAATAAACCAAGAAGATAGTGAAAATGTAGTCATTCAAAATGTAAAAAACTTGGTAACTTTAGCGTGGCTAATGACACCCAACCCTTAGGTCCCTCTTTCTTGCTCTCATGACCTTCATAGGTATATTTTCATCGATTCCCAATCATTTTTAGCCTTCTAGACTTGATCCCAATTATGCCAAACCCCCTTTTTCATGATAATCTATCCCCCCAAGGTCCCATCAACTCAAGATAATAGTACCACACTTAGACTGTAGCACTGATGCTAATCCTATCCACTTTTAGTGCTCCTATCTAAGTGCAATTTTTTCCCTAATAGTAAATTCCTTCTAATTCCCCATCTTTCTCCTTGACAGTCTAATATGAGCACATTCAACCCATGACCAATATATCCCTATAAAATCCCATTCAAAAACCATTTGGAAAGGGTTGGAAAATATCCCTAAGTAAGCAAGAATACAAGAAAGAATACTCAATCAATCTTCCCTATTCTCTACATAGACCTAGCCAATATACTTACAAGTTTATTCAAATCCTTACACTAGTCCCTAGCCACCTAAATTACATCTAGTTTAGCATTTTTCATATTCATACACTCAATTTCATAAAGCACATTAAGTGGGAGAACTACATATGGCTTGACCCCTCTTTATGTATTGGTATGTAGGTAGTATTTTCACACAAGGGGTATGGATACACATTCATTGAATCTTACACACCCTACACCCCCCTGCCCTATTTCTTGAAATTGGTCAAATCACAATGGAGTATAAGGTTTGAACAAATAATATTCTCTAAAGGGAACTAAATAGACTTCTAGCTACCAAAACTTCATAGGCATGGTCATACAAACCTAGCAAACAAAACCCAAAAATCTTAGATCCTTAGGAAAATAGTGGAAAAGGTGAACTACAACACTTGTGCCACTCCTATCCACTTTTGGTGCTCCTATCCAATCATAAAACAAAGGTTAAATCTTAGTTTGTGATATTATCCTAGTCCTGTATAGTGAATCTCAAGCCCTGTCTCAGTTGTATTAGCTAGTTTTTAGCTAAGTCTTATTTTCTCTAAATTATTACTATTTTTAAAAAAATAAAAAATTATATAATTTACATAAAATAGTAACTTAATTATTGCATATTTATTTATTAATTTTACTACTCAGACCCTTTAACTAAATTAGGATCAATAAACCAATATTGCCAAAATTGTTAAATCAAAATCATAGGCCTACTTATATCCCCTTTCCACCATCAAATGTTAGTAAAATTTGGTTAGTGAACCAAAAAATCTAAGCACCTTGATCTGTTTAGTATTTATATGTTTATCACATGCCCCTTATCAAATATATTTTATTATTTTACATTCAGATTCATGCTTAGATTTGATACTTTACAATATGAATTACATCCAAATTTGTATCTTAATTAGTTTAAAATAAAGACATTCTTAAAAATATTAAAATTTTAAATCCACAAACAATAATTCTTATACTAATATTTAGTCATTTTTACATTTTAAATTTGATTTTTTCACATCTTTCTTCCTTAAAAATGATGGCTTGGGTAAACCACATAGGCCCCTACTGCCCAATTATATTTATAAAAAATCAAAAATGATTTTTTTGTTTGACAGTATCTCCATTTTAATTCTTCTTAGATTGTGAATAAATATAAGTCAAACACTCATCTCATAAATTTGAATGGTGAGATTTGTAGCACATTATAACTTTGACCTAAGCCTAGGAAAAGAAGGAAATTCACATCTATGTTATAAGATCCCTCTATGCCTTCATGAGTAAATTAATGGCTACAATTATCTTATGATATTGGTAGGATTCCTCCAAGCCAACATTATTTATGGTTCAATTTAGAGTGGCATGGTCCTAATTGAATAATAAGTGTCCTAATGCAATTGATAGGATATTAGCCCCACTTTCCAACTACACTATGTCTAAGCTCCCACTATGCCTTCATGAGTAAATTAATGGCTACAATTATCTTATGATATTGGTAGGATGCATCCAAGCCAACATTATTTATGGTTCAATTTAGAGTGGCATGGTCCTAATTGAATAAGAAGTGTCCTAATGCAATTGATAGGATATTAGCCCCACTTTCGAACTACACTATGTCTAAGACAATCCTAAACCAAATTTAATATTTAAGATCAACCATTAAGTCCTCAAGTATTTATTTAATATTATTCACATCTTCCTTTTCCATCTCCTTCACCATAGCCCACACCCCTGCTAACTAAATCCTCATATCAGGGTTTCTAAGTTCCTCATTCATCAAATCAACAAAGTAATACAAAACTTTTTATCATCTACTACCCCCATTTATTCCTCATATAATTTATATTATAATTATTTTTCATGTCGTAATCAGTCTCAAATCCTTTCATAATTTCATATATGGTAGCAAGGATACTTGGATGAGGATACATAAGCCAAAAAAATAAATTAAAAGTAAATCATTTGCATTTATTCCTAAACATTCCATAAACACCTACACTTTCAAAAAAAATAATGTGAAGGTTCACATGCTTCACACCATCTCCAATGTCACCACTTCCTCATAATGATTAAGATAATTAATGAACACATAAAGTCACCCTCAACCTTATCACCCACAAAGAAAAATATGTTTGTATATGAAAAAATAGATCCACTTAAGGCACTAGTTATATTACTATTCCAAAACATATTTAACATAATAGAGTATAATAAACTCACTCCCAAGGTAATTTCCTTGGCTTCCACCTAGTGTTTGCATGAGTTAGGATGAGCTGCAACTATCCTCTTTATTTTAATAGAGTAGGACTCAAATAAGGTCAATAAAAAAGATTATTCATATACTTTGATAAGTGGGTAAGGACATAAGATATCTTTAGAGCTAGTAGATGGTAATATAAAACTCAAATGTTAATATGAAAGGGTTCCAAAGCCAAAGCCTATGAAATATGGATATAGCTCTCACTAGGGCTCAATAGAGATAAATTATATTAAGTATGGAATAAAATAAAAATATTGAAAGGGGTATAAGTAGATTAAATGATGGGTAAGTGATTATAAATATGGTAAGGTATAATGGTAAACCAAATGGGGGTGTATGCAACCTAAGGTGATAAATGGGTATCCTAAACAACCTTATTTTTATACCAACTTATTCAATATGAGGAACAACCTAATAATGGACACAAATATAAATTCAAAAATCAATAAATAATATCTAATATTATCTATAAATAGAAATCTAACTCTAAAATCTTATAATACTATTCTTTCATCTCAATGATGGTTCATGTAGTATGACTTAAAATTTTGATACAAAAATATTCACACATTTTAATCTAAAAAATTTCCTTATTAATAAATATAATCTAATAAGTGAAGAAAAGAGTGTAGGGATATAAATACATACCTTGGAGTGGACTCATCAACACTTAAATCTCCCCCTTTTTCTCTAGTGGACATTTACAAGAATTTTTGTAATTTAAATACATGAAATGGTTGGATGAAGACCTATATATCCTTAGTTAAGAACTCTACAATAGTTCTCCTATTAAGCTTCAATGACACCATAGGACAAGACCTCCAAGATAATGTTCTAAACCTTTATATGTTATAAATATTTTTTAGTTGAATAAATGTGAGTACAATCAATGTGGATTATTGTGATATATTATTTTAGGAATGAAATATGACCCCTATGTATATGTCTCTAATACCCAAAAATAACCTTGAACTATAGGCCAATGGTATTAGCAAGAATGACATAGTTGGAATATGTTGGCTGCCATAGTATAATATTAGATAGTTCAATAATTTAAAAATGCTAGAACACAAAATTAAACTATATTGGTTTGGCCAATATAATATAGGGAAAACTTAGGAACAAAATAAAATGTATTGGCTAGGATGATATAATAGGATTTAGGTAAGCTATAAAAATTGAATAAAAGTAGATGAAAAGATAAGTCTGATAGAGACTTAATTGATATTATACTGGTCAAAATTACGGTGAGACTAAAATGTATGTAAACATAGCTCACAAATTACCATGATCATAGTTCACCCCATTCAAGTGTAGCCTTTAAGGAATATACTTAGGGAGATTGATGTGTTAAAAATTTTCTACAAGGGAAAGCATCAATAAAGTGAAATCGAAAAATACCAAGTGTATACATATTCCCCACATGAAGGTCATCATGTGTCACAATAGTTTAACATAGGATGGTGATTTGGGATAAAAGAATAGTAACATAAAAGAGAAGAGATAAAAAAATAATGATAAAAGAATTGAAATTAACTAGATTAAATTGCATACTTTAATTACCATGTTGATTCTATATGATTATGTGTGTATTGATGCTGATAAAATGTGCCCAATGAGAAGATCAAAATGTAGACCTAAAAAATAAAAATAAAAAAATAAATTTTTCAAAAAATGTTTTGTAAGGACCTAAAAAATATTTACCTCATTAGGATTTTAAGTCTTATGTATGTTTTAAAAAAAATGACCTACAAAAGAAAAGATATGGGAAAAATATGGAATCTCATATTAAATAACTAAATTTTTTTATTATTGTTACTATAAATAAGTAAAAAAAAAATTCATTTGTGCTTTTGTTATTTATAGAAATATAGAGCTTTGAATGAGCAAAATTAATGTTATGAGAGACACTGGCTTGCAATCAATGAGGTAGATGTGTGGGGGGTCACATAAAAACTGAAATTAGATCCATATAGGTATGTGGTACATTAAATGTTATATTCTATCATTTTTTGGTAAAATGAAATAGATATGGGAAATCTAGATATTGGGACAAATACGTGTAATGAAATTTACCCCAAAATGTATCAAAATGAAGCTAAAATTAGGACAGGTAGTGGGTAATTAGAAAATTTTCAAAATTAGGGCCAAGGGAATTTATTAGGGCCAAAGAAAGCAATCTCTACCTTTGGAAAATTGTATTCTCTAAGCCAATATAATTAGTAAGGGTAAAATTCAAATATTTATCAGTATTGTAATGTATGGATGATACAATTAAAAATGTGTTAGTTGATACTATATGATATGGAAGATGTAGTATAAAATAGATTAAATTGTTGAAATCATAGGGTATGGCCGACAACATTAGAAAATTAAGCATAGTTGATGTAGTTAGATGAATGGCTAATTTAATAGAAAAAGATAAACATGGATGATATCATAGGATATGTCTAGTGGAGTTGAAAATTTTCCATGGACAGTATTTTAGGGTATGATAGGTGCTGTTGAAAATGAGAAAAAGGTGGGTATAGCATAATGTAGAGTCTATTATTTTAATTACTATTTTTTTTAGTTTTATAATGTGATTTTATATTTTTTTATCAAAATATTATTTCTCATTATTATTAGATATTTTTTAAGAATAAAAATTATTATGGAAGAGTGTGGATACTAGTTGAACATTAAATTCGTTGGAGATATTGTCAATAGTAGATAGAGCTCAACTAATGACACTGGGATTTGGTGGAATTATAGAGATGTGTCACATGCCTTTTAACTTAGATCATATCACCATGTGTTTAGAGAGATGGGAGAGGATGACTAATACATTATATTGGGAGGTGGAGGAGGATGTGATAGAGGTGGAACTTACATTGGAAGACATCAATGCCATAGTGAGCTTACCTATTAATGTTATATGACATGTCATAGATTATATATGAAAGGAGGGAGATAACTTGGTGGGATAAATGATCATATTTATAAGGTGAGATAGAACTCATCATACAAATTTTTTAAGTGTATGTCTAAGATATTCCATATATTTAAAATGCCCTTATCAAAATTATGACCATGTGTGTGTTGTGTCATTAGTCTGATATGGTAGTGCTTATGTACCTTATTGTTATATAATAGTCTACACTATATTACTTAAATTTATATGATATGGAAGCTTTATTATGTATGAAAATAATTTAGGATTTATATGGTGTACTTAGCAATGGATAATATATTATGGACTTTGTTACTATTTTTTATTTGGATTTATGAGAGGTCCCTAATGTACAAACTAGTGGGGTTACCTCATGTAGTGGATGAATATCTACCTCAAGTTATGATATGGGCACATGGCCACACATTATAAGTAATCTCTCATGTTCATGAACTGGAGACTATCATAAAGGACTAGAGTATATGGACATTGTATAGGGTCATAGTAGACACTTGACCATCTTGGGAAACCACATTTCAAGTGAGGCGTTAAAGCTAAATTATTGGAAATTATACCTAGTGGGTTGAGCCACATATGTGTGAATGCCTACCTAAATAGTTTTAATTTACACACTTTATGTCACCTTTTATTTTCCAATCTTATTTAGTTAGACATGATAGATAACCATGAGGGGTGGGGATAAGAGGCATACTAGTTGTAGTCCATGTAGTGAGACCTCATTAGTGTTTAGTGTCTAGTCAATGGTTATGGTGACAATGAGTAGTTCATGGAGATAGTAGAGGTAGTCATGAAGTTAACATGCCATATATATATATATATATATATATGTATGTATGTATGTATGTATGTATGTATATGTATAGATCCCCAAGTATGCCCAGAGGCAATCTAGAACATATATGGTCAAAATCAAAAGGTTATTTATCAAGTTGTGGTAGTATGCCAAGGGAGATGAAGAAAATTCAGCCCATATTGTATGTATAACAATGGACATGTGATTAGTAGGATATTTGATGGGGTTACAATAGGTATGAATTTTTTTAATGTTTATTCTATCCCTTTTTTCTTCAAGGGAGAGATGTACATGCTATAGGTAGTAATGATAAATATTCTTAGTGATTTGGATATATATGAAATTTTATTTCTAATTTGGTTTTTAATAATGGATATTGTAGTAGAGGAAGAATAGTGGTGAAATTTAGTGGAGATATCTCATCATATGATTTTGGACATGTTGCTTCGAGATCATGATACTAAGAGGATTATATATATGGTAACACCATTGGTTTGACCACGTGTTTTATGGTTTAAGTTGGTTGGAGTGGATTTGAAAGATCTCAAACACTGATAGAAGGTTTTATCTTAAGAATTAACATTAGTAGGGGTTGGATGAGATGCAATAATAACCTAGAAATAATTATCCATATAGAGAGTTGTACACATGAATCCAGAGGGGAGAGAGGCAAAGTGACATAAACATGTGGCTCATTTTGATGGATAGGTCTAGGGAATGCAATCCAAAACTCAAATAATATGGGTGATTTTTTAAGTTTCTCATTTAGGATCATACATGATGAGAATGGGACATCACCCCTAGAGGGATGAAGTTGATCCAATGGCCTATATCCTACATTTTTACTCAGATGTATTTTCATTTATCATAATGTATTTATGTATAAAACTAGGACATGCATATAGACATATCATTTTTCGCTCATTTTTTGTGTACTTTTTATGTAAATGGTATATGAGTTGTTTACTTTGTATCATGCATTTATGTTTTTAATATCATGCTATGAAAAAATGGTATGTGTTATGATGTACGTTTTACTCATTTATAGAAAATGTGATTAAATTCATGGTCAAATACAATAAAAACTAATTAATAAAAATGATATCATAAGTAGATAGAAAAAATAGTAAACAAAAGATGTAATAATAAGATGAAAAATGTAAAGCACACTAAATGTAAGCAAGATGTAAATATCAAGATAAAACATACTATATGTAAAATATTTTAAAATTAAAAGTTATAGATCACATCAAAATTTAAGATAAATTTAATCATAAGATGTGAAAATTAACTATGAAAATAGATATACAATGTAAGAAAATACAAAAGATAAACCAATAGGGATATGTGAGAAATTTATTAATAGTGTTATCCAATGTAATAAAAGTACAGTTAAATTGAATCAAACATAATAAATGATGATAATTATTATAAATTACATCCAATATAAGAAACTAAAATATTCAAATCTAACAAGGACATGTATCAAAATAAGTAAAAACCTCAATGTGTGAAATATGAAAATCAATGTTTGTACTAGAGTAAGATGTAAGAAAATAAAACCATCTAGAGACATAACTATGATGATGGATATTTTATGGATATTAATGGTGATATGATTTTTTGAATAATTCCAAGTTATATTCTTCATGGTCTTACAATGCAGCTTAAAAATTGAAAATACAAGTTGCTCTATAAATGAAAAATAAGAGTCAACTATGAAGCGTAAATAAAAGAGGCATGATCAAATAAAAGTGACATAAAATAAGTGGATATCATAAAATATGTGATGAATATTTAAGTATGAAAGGAACCATAAATTTTATGTAAAAACATTTAGCAAAGACAAGCTAATCTAATCAATTGGGTAGGGTAAATAATTTGTTGAAATCAAGGACCTAAAGAACCCCTCCTAGAAATCATAAATTTTGGTTGAAAATTGAATTATTTAAATAATCTCATGAAATATATATATATATGAAACAAATATAAGGTACCCTACCTTCCCATAATATGTTCCTTGCTCCTCAGGACCCCTTATAAATATGTCAGTCTATTGTAAATATTATGTAAGTATGTGAAAATATAGTTAGAACCAGAGTGGAAGAAGATATACATAGATAATGATGTAATGATACCTCTTACCCTAGTATAATATCCTACTATACCCCAATGTACATCAACTCTATTGTGACTCCAACTATGGGTTTTGAGATTTGACTAGAATAGGAGATGTGCCAAAAATATCATATCTTTTGGTGCGATTTTAATTTTAATATATAATTTTCCTTTTGATATTGCATTTTCTTATGATTCAGATTTTAAATATTTTGTAATTTTTTATTTTCCTCCTTCATACAAGTTTATAAAATACAACAATGGGTGATAAAACAATTTACTACCACAAGAGATCCTACACCTAAATGATAGAGAGGAAAGCTTAAAGACCAAGGATCCTAAAGACTCCTAGACTTGTCCCTTGGAAAAAAGTGTAATATTGAAATGAACCCAAGTGTTCCTTAAAGGAAATGAGAATATGGGGATTTTGGAATATTTTTCCATGTGATATGCTAGTAAATGACCATAAGAAGGAATATTTTGCTTCAAAAGTGGCTAGCAAAAAAAGAAATATTTGAAATTACATGGGAATGTAGGTCTAATCCTGAAAATGAAACCCAAGAAATAAAATGATATAAAATATGTTAATAATATCACTAGATAACACATATTAGTCTAAAAGGGTCTTATCATAGTCACTAATAAGAGATATCATCCCAAAAGATGGGGATTGAAAATATATATGAAAGAATCAAAAGGAGACTAAGGCTAATTGAAAAATGATGGAATATAAAATGTGATGAAATAAACTTTAAGGTGATATATAATGTCCATAAAGGAAACTAAGTCCAGCTAAAAATCACCCTAAAAGAAGGGGAATATAAAATACTAATAAAAATTGGAAGGTGATACCTAAGATTTACAAAGGACACAAAGGTCAAATATAAAGTAATGTTAATGACACAAATAAAACATACATGATGAAAATAAAAGTTCTTAAAATTAAAATATCATGATATGATAAATACATATACAATTTGCACCATATATGCTAAATAAAATATTTTTAAATATAATTATGTAAAAATGTGAAGTAAATTATTTAAAATAATTATTTTCTCAAAAGTGGCATGAAATGTCTCAACATACAACATCAATAAAATATATTGAATACTGTTGTAGTTGATATTGGACTCAAGCCATAGTATATTATACCCTTTCTAAGAGTCATACTAGGATATTTTGGTGGTATAGATCCAATGGAAAATTAGGTGAATTATAATGTGGAGGTTAAGGGGCCTCATAATGAGAATAATCACTACAGGGAATTTGAGGTGCCATGGGACACAAATTTTATACTCTAAGGGTAGATCTGGTTGTAAAGAAGGTGAATCCTCCATCCTAGATGGACCATGGGATCACTACTAGAAATTTTAAGGTGGGGACCATGGGAAGTATTTTAAATGTTATTGGATGGATCTACCCTTATCTATATGATGTGTGGAACACTGATGCCAAATAAAATACACCTCCATATGTTTGGGGATATAATCAAGTGTAATATTTGAATTTATCATGTTTATTAGATTTGTAAAATTAGATACCTTAAGAATAAGTCCATCAAGGTATTATCAAAGATATTAAAAAATTCAAATAATGTATATTATTCCCATAAAACCAACAAGAAAAATTAATATTAAAATATCTAGGAGATCAAATATTTATGGTAAGACATGGGCCTTTTAGATTTTGTGATGGTAATACTCATTGGTAAGCTCTTCACTCCCAAGCTTAAATGACTAGGTAGCTTGTGAAACTAAGTTGTTTCAAGAGAGAAAACATCATTAAGTGATAAAATTACAAATTATTTTGTGTATATAGAATAAAAATTTGAAAATTTTACTATAAATATGTGAAAATTATCCATTTATGTTATTGAGATTTTTGGAAAACCAGAACTCTAACTATCAAAATTTAGTACTATGAGATATCATGGATCATGATTGATGATAAAAATGTACTGGTGGATGTATTTCAACTAAATTTGGAACCATACATGTATAATTCACATTTATTATTTATTTTGTCATTTTGGATTAGCATGAGCTAGATTAGGAAATTTAAGCACTAAGGTAAATTTGTGTAATGAAATATTCCCCAACAAGTGTAAAAAAATATAAAATTAGGATAGATAATGGCTAGTTGATGAAATGTAAAAAATATGGAAAAGGACATTTATTAGGGCTGAGGAAATAAAATGCCACCTTTATTAAACTATATTAGCCATGTTGATTTAGTTTATAAGGGTATAAATTATTCATAATTGATTTTTCCTAGCATGATTGATATATTTAGGAAAAATGCTGGTTAATACATATGGTATGACTAATTTAGTATAAAATTATTCATTTATTTGATAACATAGGGTGTGGCTAATGGTATTATGAAATAAACATAGTCATTGCAGTTTATGAGTTTACTAATGTTATATAAAAGGATAATATTGGTTGATACTATATGGTCTAGTCAATATAATAGTATAAATATGGGATTGATATTATATGGTATGGTCGATATAGTAAATTTATAAGTTATTTGATAATATAGGGTATGGCCAATACAATACAAAAATATGCATAGTCAGTGAAGTCTAACAGCTGGTTGATGTAGTAAGAAAATGAGAATAATTGGATTTTTATGTTTTTCACCAATTTTTGAAATTTATCTTATTTTTTGGATCAAAATATAATTTTGAATTTTTTTTAATAATTTTTATAAATGCCAAAGATTAAGGCTATGCTTAAAAATGATATAATTACTTGTTCTACTATATATTTTTTCAATAGATGATCAAACATAACTTATCACACTGGGCCTTTGAAGGATCACATAGATGTTCCCATTACCTATTATCATAGATATTAATTCCACATTCCTTGGTTTATGTGAGATACTAACACATTCAGATGGGTGGCAGATGGTGATACTTAAATTTGGTTATCACCTTAGTGTATGTCCACACTATTATGGGGATAATGATTACGAGCACATTTATGGTATGGAATGATATAGAAACTAATTCAAGACCATAGTAGATGAGATATGAACACTAGATCAATGGGATATTAGGTTAGATAGATAAAAAACATATACTTATTATATGAGTCTTTTAGGTTTATGTTTCTAGTGGTATAGACATCTAAAAGGCCTTAATTAGACTTATGAGAACATTTTTATATACATCATTATCATATTTTACTTGATTTTTGATTATATAACACTTTTATTTTGGATTGGTCATTTGGGTAAAATTGGTGTGTTATTTCTTAGGCACTATGAGTAAGGGCCAATAGACCTTTGGACTGATTATATTATTCATTAGTTGGATTTATGATAGGTTCCCTATTTCTATACCTATGTGTCTACCTTACATGATTGATGATTACCTCCCATGATTGAGGAGGTGGGATGAAGACCATGTTTTCTTAGTGATCTTACATATACGAACCTTGGAGACCATTCAAAAGGACTAAATCATATGGATGACATATATAGGTATTGTGGATGCATGTCCATCATGGACAATCATAATAAATACACAAGGATGGATGTATATTATTGCATACTACACCTATTAGGTGGAATCACATCCATGTGACTTTATTCTAGGATAATTTGGGCTTGTACGCTTGGTGGCCTTTTGTGGTCCCAACATTTTGGGTTCATCATGTTATAGAGCCATAGGGTGAAGGAGGGAAATGAGTGTTAATTAAAGTACCCATGGGTGAGGCCTCATTAATATAGGGTTATGAGACAATTATAGAGATAAAAATAGGTATAATAAGTAGAGAGAGGAGGTAGGAAGCTAGTAGTAGCGCCTTAGAGATAAAAATAATAGAGAGATCTACATGTATCTTCAGCTAACAACTAGACCATTAAGTGATGAGTGTATAGATTAGATCATCAAGTTATAGTGGTCAAAAAAGGGATATATAGGTCATTATAAATAGCATAGATCCATTGTATCCTTTATTTATTAGGTTATTAGGGTGATGGCACTACTGTCTATAAGTTAATATTTTTGGTTTTATGATGTCCCTTTCAATTACTAGAGGTATATATATACATGTTAGATGTTAGTGATATTTATATTCAAAAATTTGTCTATACTTCTAAGGTTTAATTTTATTTAGGTGTGAATTTTGTAGATTTGATTGTAAAAGAGGATACACAATTAATAAATCTATTTGAGGATACCTACCATAGTATTTTGGACCTCACACTTCTTTTGCATGACACCATTAAGATGTTAGATCTCATGTCATTAGTGTTCAAAGCACATGATAGACAAATTAGACTAGTAGGAAAGGATACCAAGGAGCTATGGAGATCATAAAATTTTGATACTTAGGTGGCACTATCAAAAAGCATAAGAGTGGTATAGATTGTAGTGTGGTAAGACCTATCCATAAAGAGAGTTTCACACATGGATCTAATTAGATAAGTGTTGAAGCAACAAGTGTAGGTAGTGTACCTATAGGGATAGGTCTAGAGGATATAGTCATGTTCATAAATATATAGTGGATTATACATGTGGAATGGGATAAAGCATCTATAGTGATCATGGCACCTCATCCTCTTTAGGGGGATCAAGGTGGACCACAAACCTAAACCCATATTGTACATAACTTTAGTAATTTTCTAATATATCATA
This sequence comes from Torreya grandis, assembly GCA_037957365.1. NCBI lineage: Eukaryota > Viridiplantae > Streptophyta > Pinopsida > Cupressales > Taxaceae > Torreya > Torreya grandis. The sequence goes on from JARHVA010004401.1 coordinate 882,420, forward strand.
TTATGTATAGGTATGTATAAAATTAATCCATTACATACACACACACACACACACACACACACACACACACACACACACACACACACACACACACACACACACACACACACACACACACACACACACACACACACACACACACACACACACACACACACACACACACACACACACACACACACACACACACACACACACACACACACACACACACACACACACACACACACACACACACACACACACACACACACACACACACACACACACACACACACACACACAAACACACACACATATAGTTTTGTGACTCATAGATTTTATATAGAGGTATGATGAAATAGTTTTTTTATAGCATGCATTATTATTATTATTATTATTATTATTATTTAATATCATGCTATGGAAAATGCCAAAATCTATTTGTACATTTTATTCTTTTCTATAAAATGTGATAAAATACATGGTTAAAAACAACAAAAAAAATATGATGAAATAAATAAAAATGAGATGTAAATCACATTAAATTCTATGAAACTGTGTTTAAAAAATTATAAGTAAATGATTTCATGGCAGGATAGAAACAACACCATGTGTTCTTAAAGAAAGTCATTATGGAAGTAATGGAAGAGCTCATAGAGGATATTATTGGCATGTCTTATGAGGGCACTAAGGCCTTCAAATATAATCAATGGAAATAAGAGCTCATTCATGCCTTCTTTAAGATAGACACCATCTACCAAACGTATAAGAAGGGATTTCCAAGGGCTGATCTTTTGTGGAGATGGCCAAATATTTGATTATAGGTAATACACTATAGAACTTCAAAAGGAAAGTTCACCCATATATTTTTCACCCATTTCTTACTGCTGAACCATTTTAAAGGACATCATATTAGTTTTCCATATTATATCCTCATGTCACTAGAATCCACAATCTTATCTTTCCAAGAAAAAACCACCACTAACAAATCCACCAAGGGATAATTCTCCTTATCACTAAAAGAATGACTATCAATAGAAAATAATAAATCCATATTGTGGAAATTATCAAAGAAAAGTACTTTAAAAATGATATATTAGTTAAGGGTTGAAATCATGAGGCCTCTCCTTACACTTGCCTAAATCACCCATGAGATGGGGGGAAGAAGGTTAAAAGGAAAGCTTGGGATCCTTCTCCCCCACATAAGAGTTCAGGTGAAAAGGTCAATAGAATTCTCTAATTTTAATAGGGTGATGAAAACCCTAACTTTATAATCCATGATTTAATAGTGATAGAGGTATGGAGGAGAAATTATGATTTGACCCAAATTTTGGAGGGTTAGAGGCACAAGTTGATAGAGTTCCATGACAACAATAATAAATTGGGTAGGCAACTGGTGTCATTTTTGGAACAACGGAATAATTTTAAGATAATGAGTAGAGGGAAAGGATGAGGGAACCGAAAATGGTGTAGGAAGGTAAGCTAGAGGGAACCCCAAAAGGGAAATAAATCCTTACCATCACCCCAAGTAGCTACAACACCAAGAAATAGAAACTAACAACTGAGAAGGTCAAAGGCTTAAAATAGAAAGTAAAAATCGTGGTTGAAGTCCAAGGAAATAAAACCATAGGGATGATAAGTAGTAGTATTAGGAAGAATATAATTGGTAGTAGGAAGGAGACCCACTCCAAGGAGATATAACAAGTGGATTTGTTTTTATTTTTTTGCTGGTACTTTTTTTCTAAAACTCTACTAACTTTTTGTGTTCAATAAGTTATGATGGTCTTATTTATTTTTTTCTTTTATATACTATTTTCTTACTAAATTATGGTTTTTAGGTCCTTGTAAAATTTGAGTTTAAATTATTAAATCAAAAACATTGTAAGTAAATAAAATATCTAATGTAATAAAATGATAATGATAATAAAAAAATGATATTTAAGCAAATAATATATTCTTATGTAAAATAAGTCAAATCAAGTGAAACATATATGGTTTTAAACAAAATTTATTTTTTCAATGATAGATAAGACAAGTCAACTTAAATAAAATAAATGTAAAAAATGGACAATAAACAAGTGTCATTCAAAAGTGTCAGACAATTCAAGTCAATCTATATCAAACAGGAATAAAGACACACATTAATGTACTTAAAATTTTTATTCAAAATTTAATACAAGTCAATTCAACTAATTTAACATAAATAAAATCACAAAAATGATATACTATATATGATTTTAATGATTTTTTACACGTCATGTCAACTAAGTCAGACATAAAGAAAACCATAAAATGATACACTAAAAATTTTATACACCCAACTTTGGTCAAGTAAATACAAGTATCATATCTTTGGTGGATTTTGTAATTATAAGTTCTTAATGTTGAAGTAAGTTGATACTCATGAATGTTCTCATGTTTGTATACCTTTTCTATCATTCCTTTGTATTGATTTCACAATTTTTTTGAATTTTCAATATTCCATGTTAGTACTTGTCTGACTATTATAGATCTCAGGTCTTGCTTCTCATTTGTTATTTCATTTTATGGTATATGAATCACCCTTACTTTACAAGAATTCATTTCTCTCTTATTTGATTTTACCATTATTTTCCACCATAAATTTCAAATCTCTTTTCTATTTAAGTTTATTTTGGGATTATTTTTATAACCATTCTACTTTTGTTTGAGTCAGTTAGAATTTGAATACATTTTTGAAATTCAAAATTTTTATTCTTATATTTAAAGGGTTCCAAAAGGAGTTTTACATCTAGTACTTATCATTTTGTCACTAACACAGTAAATAAAATCACACTATAGTAAGGTTTACATAAATATTTGTCAAAGTTTATACATCTCACATATAGATTGAATATCTAAAAAAGTGGAGGGCCTAGGAAAAGATAATTTAGATACACATTATGTATGATCTAGTCACTCACACACACACACACACACACACACACACACACACACACACACACACACACACACACACACACACACACACACACACACACACACACACACACACACACACACACACACACACACACACACACACACACACACACAAAAGATACATAACTACATCAGCCCAAGGTCCCTCTTTTGGGTCTATGTAGGCAACACTTAGTTCAAATGGGATTTGAGGCCAACCTGACCATTCACACTACCTCACCACCCATCTCATTTTATCCCTATTTATTTTGTGTAGGACTCTATTGGGGTTTTGAAGAAGGAAATATGAAAATAAAGGTTTAATCTTTCAATATCATGTTCATGCAAGTCTAAAGTGCATCTACAAAAGTACCCACATATAATTTTAGTTTATAGTTTTGTTGTAAGATGATACTATAAAATAACACCCTAATTAGACAATAATGCACCACTCTACTATCAAAATGCCTTGATCTTATTTATGGCCAAAATTAAATTCAAATATTCAAATCTAATAGTGCCATAGTCACATTCAGGGTAAAAATAGTCAAACACAACTATGTGAGCTTCAAAAAGATAAGTTTCTCATTATTTTTTATAGTTTATATCAAACCCGTAGTTGTTCAATATTTTTTTTGTAATTGAAACTAATGGTTGAATGCTCATTTAATTAATCACTTCACTCTACTCATTTATTCTATTTGATTAAATTAAAACTCCATTAATCATATATTATATCAAACATATTAGTGAACCTATTTTATTTATCAAACATAGCCAAACCCTATCTTCTAACCAAAGGTATTTCCTTCCAAATTATTTACCCCTAGGGTTTCAAATCAAATAATTTATGTTTATCTTTTTGGATTAGATGGGGTAAAATATTTTAGTTTTATAAGGCTCCAAAATCACAAGTTTAATAGACTAAGGCCCACAGTAAAAAAATAAAGCCCCACGGGCTATGAAGCAAAAGACCGTCAGCTAAGCTAAATAAAAATTACCAATAAGGCAAAAACTAAGACAAAATAACTATATCAGATAGAACCCTAAACATAGATTTAATGTTCTCTAGAGATAGACTTCTCCTATGATGTATCATGTTATATCTCTTTAATATTCTCTTATAGCAATTCTTGATTAATTATAACCTAGATACATTTGAAAGGTCCTTCCAGGGGGCTATTTGGACTTATTTTCAAGGATTTTGATGGTCCTTTTAACTTTCAAAGTAGGTTGGGCATCTTTAGTATCATCATGTTCTAGCTTAGATATGATGTGTTTCTCTAGTAAAAGGGCTTTCATTTCCTTAACGTTGTCCAATTATTTCTTAAGATTAATTATTTTGTCTTTAAAATCATTCTAATCCTTGATGAGGAGTCCATGGCCCTCTATATACCCTCAAATTTATCCAATAAAATATTGAGTTTCCTACTGTGGTCCATATTCATGTCCACCAGGCTAGAGTTTCCATGATCTTAGACCCATCATCTTATTTCAAGGATATAACAATTGTTCTTGGATCTTTTATTACAGAGGTAAGGGAAAAGGTAGTCAGTCATTTGAAGGGGGACTTATCAAAATTTTTTATGGAAGAAAGTTTTGGTAAAAGATGGGAATAGGGAACCCTTCCTATTTCTCTAGAAGACTAGATTCATCCTCAGAAGGGTCTTCAATTATGATGTCTTCATCCAAAGTGTCTTTGTCTAGGGGGATAGACTTCCCACACACTGATTCACCATGTTGAACAAGTAAACAAGTAATCCCATAGTGGATGATATCATTCTTAACATTAATTTGATAAGCTAGGGCCATGCATTATAAGGATTTTAAGAGATAAAATGGTATATAGATCTTATAACCATAGAAGTGATTGAGATTTAACAAATGGTGGGAAAAATCAAGGTGTACTTACCTTCAAGGGCTAAATATTTCATTATCCATAGGCATATATCTTTCCAATGTTATGGGAGGTCCTATTATGGGAAACCCTTCTTGATAATAAATTTTGCATCAACTCAAGTTTCTATCTCTTTTCCTTAAAGGCCTTCAGCCCATCACAAGATATTCCATTCACTTCCTAAATTCTTTCTATAGACACCACAATATTAAACAGCTCATCGTTATAGTGTGTTTATTCCATGCAATCATAAAATCTTTTGAAAGTTCCTCATCATGGTCCTTGATCCACTTCATTAAATAATTATGTTTATCTTATGTTAGACTATGTGGTAGTACTAATTCTCATTTCTCTTCCTATTCTCATTTTATCTTTTAGAAAATTTAAAATGAATGAGAAGGAATCTCTTCCCCCGTCATCTGATTGATGAATTTATAGGCATTCCTTATAATTACAATAAATAATGGATAATTAACATGATTTTTTGCTAGGTGATGGATTTTAAATAGAGCATGGACCAGTTTGGTACATAATCAAGGGCCCATATGCCCATGTGATTTACTTACCAATATACTATATATTACTATATGTATACCAAATATTTATAATAATGACCACAAATGGCCATTAACAACTTCAAGAGTCTAACTATTTCCGTCAATGACCACGATCAACCTTAGGAATAACCAACATTCATTAACAACCCTAAGAGTATAACCAATGGCCATAGTCAACCTTAAATGCCTTTCTTGAGATTTGAACATGGATGGGGATTGAAACAACCAAGCCACTTAACCAACTCACAGACATCTCATTGGCAAAAAAAATTTGGGTAACATGATTTATCTAATTTGAACCAAAACTAGCTATGAAGTGTAGCACAAGTCATGGATTATGGCTTGCCTCATTACATTGAACATAGGTTTAAATCCACCTACTAACCCATATTGCATTAAACAGTAAGTCAATTGGTCTAACACATCGAGTACACTCAAAGATGACCCATTATAGCCTAGTGTGGGAATAATTATATAGAGGTGGTCAACATGTAAAAAGGACCCCAATACCTCCCACTTCTATCACTTATCTCACACACCTCTAGGATATCCCCATCATGTTGATTAACATGATTTTTTGTATAATGATGATGAGGATTATTATTGTCATGATGCATATGATAATATTTTGATGATCCAAGTGATAAATAATTTAGTTTAGATGCATGTTCTCCACCTAATCCTTCAATTTTATCTTTATCAAACCAGGTGAAATAAATTAATAATATAGTTCCAAAGAATCCTCTTATTGGTGATTATTTGTGTATTAACACTCATAAGTTGTCAAACATGTTTTCTACATCTCTCTTCAATGTTTCATAATATAAATCTAAGAAGGTTAAAATTCTATTACATAAGGAAAATGATATTTATGCATCTAAGCATATTAAGTGAAAAAATGTTCCTTTCTCATATGATAATGTTGTATCTAAAGTATAAAATGACAATACACATTTTATTCCCTTCTCTTCTAAATAAAATAAAATTGATGATGTTTTGAACAAGGTTGAAAATGTAACTTTTTATCCTTATTTTAATTTTTCTTTAAAAAATAATGTTTCAATCTCAAATAATGATAATTCAAGTGATAATGTTTTGAAAAAGCTTGAAAATTTATTTTTTTTCTCATTATTTCACCTTTTCTTCAAAAAAGGATGTTTTAATTTCAAATAATGATAATGTAAATGATGATGCTTTGAACAAGGTAGAACATGTAACTATTTATCCTTCTACCTCATTTGATTCAAATAAAATGTTTCAATTTCAAATTTTTATAATGAAGATCAAAAGTGTATTCTTCTTTCATGTGATGATACTTTAAACAATGTATAATTTATGTAACTCTTTATCCTTTTTTTACCTTTTCTACACAAAAGGATGTTACAATTTCAAATTTTGATAATGAAATAACACATTGAATTACTTTTAGATATGATGAGTTTATAAATTAAATTTCAACTTAAAAATACATATCTTACATCCTCTTCTAATCAAAATGAAAATGTGATTATTTTAAATTTTGATTCTACAAGTGAAAAATATTATGATCATGATGAAAATTGTAATCATAATGGTTATTATGTATATAATGATGAGGAAAATATCTCAACTAAATCTAGTATTATTTCCTCTCCAACCATCCTTTATGTTGATAATGATTATATGTTACATGATAAATAGATTTATAGTATGTTTAGTGATAATGGTATTTTAACTCATATTGTTGTTCCTAGTTTTATTCCAAAATATAAATAATGTCAGCTTGTGGATTCTAGTAATGAAAATAATAGTGTTATTTTTCATATTTAAATAGAATGTTATATGATATTAAAAACTAATGATATGGTAAATATGAATGAATCTCTAAAACCTACCATTCCTAAGGAATAATCTATTCCTAAACCTATTTCTTCTAAGAAAAATAGTATACTAATGGCCATAATTTAAAATAAAATTCAAATATTAAATTAACCATTCAAATATCATAATATCCCTCCACAAGAGATCATATCTTTAATGCATGATGTGGGTTATTTTAAACATAAAGTACATAAACTTACATTGTAAAGTAAAGCTTATCACTCTTATGTTGATTTTTATGCTATCTATGACAACCCCATACTACATAAAATATTTCATGCACAATTACCATGAAATTTTGAAATACCCACGTTTTCTAAGTTCAAAAGAAATCAAGATATTTATTTTCATCTCAAATCTTATAGGAAATCTATGAATGGGTAAAATGGTAGTTTGATACTATTACAGTTACTTTCTAGAAGTCTAGAGGATGATTCACTAAATTAGTCTCATCATTTACTCCATAGTGGATCATTACATACATATGTTAATTTATAAGATTTATTAATTATGTATTTCATCTATAATAAATGACCTAAATTTACAAATGAGAAGCTACCATTATTACATTAGGGAAAGTTAGAGCTAGTTTATGATTATATCTTACAGTTTAATGCATGTATGAAACACGTAATTTATCAACCAATAGATTTGGAGACACAATACATTTCTGTTAGAGGTTTAATTTTTTCATCTTATTTAAAAATTATTATTTCATACAAATATAAATCATTCCAACATATTTTTAATGTGACTATCACATTGAAACATAAATTAGGATCATGTTACCTAATTTAGAGGTAAATTTTGATCTTGAGTTGGTATAAATTGAATCATACAATTTGATTCAAGAACCTAATCCACCATGTCCTAAGATTCAATTAAAAATATAGATTAATATGTTTTATAAAGGGAAAAATTCAGTCTAAAAATTAACTCCTATATTAACTAAAGCATTATACGCTAAGAAATAACCTATACAATTTGATACATTTAGAGATATACTTCATGACATTCTCAGAACATTATTAGATATGAGGTTGATTAATCTTCCTCATAGTCATTATCATCTATGAAATTAATTATAAAAAATTATAAATAGACCTTATTACAAATACCATATCATAAATGACCATTGGGATAATTATTTTGAATGTAGACGTAAGATTGAGCAGTATGTCAACAAAGGTATAATTGCATTTATTAATAGCATATCCAAATCTATTTCTTATAGTTATACTATACCAAATTATACGATGATGAATTTATCATAGGACATTATTTTTAAGGAATAAATGGTTACTCATCATATTTATATAATTTCATCTAGGGAACAACATCAAGAAAGATCCATTGTACCATAGATTCAACAGGATTAAAAGCTAATATAGAAATATAATAAAACTTATATTAGTGTTATTATGTAAGGAAATATAAATATATCACTATTAATAATTAGAAAAATAATAAATATTTATGGTTTTTATGGATTCATATGTTTCCAAGACACCATCATTAGTGGCATTATTTTTCTTAGACTTCATAAGCACATGAGTTCTAGGTTTGGGATAAGAAGGCTCAAAATTGTCTGATGATAAAGTTTTGTCTTTTAGCTTGATCAAAGGCTACTTAAAATTATTTTATATAGATATTATTGACTTTATATTGAATTTTATTATGAAGAGAGTTGGTGAACAAGTGGAAGAGGTTGTCATCTGATATGTTATGCTCATCATTTTTTAGACAATTCTTTCTAACACTTGATGAAAACTTGGCCAGTCTTAGATTATGCTTCAATGCAATTAATGAAATGAGTTAATCTATTTTTATTATATAATTGGTTTTAAATTATTGAGCCAATTCATTAAATAATCCTTATAATATAAATATATAGTTGGATTTGAGTTAGATATACCAATCTAAAGCATCATCAGAAAAGGTTTTAGTTAATAGTTTGGTAGTTGTAAAGGTGTTAAGTTGAATCTTGTCTTCACAAATATTTTTAAAGGATAAAAAATGAAAATAATGATAAATGTATCCTCTATAGGTGATTTAAGGAGTGATGCCACCTATGTCTATGTTTGAAATTTAAGGATCCAATGGTTAATTTTTAAGGTGTTTAATTATTTTATTATGAAGGGGAGATTGAGGAATGAGATTAACAAGAGAATTTATAAGGTGGGGTATGGAATTAACCCTCCCATTGAGGTAATTTAGTATTATTGTTCATTTACAAAATGTGGTTTTGCATTTGAATTATTTGGGATTACTATTAGCTTAAAATCTATCCAATTAATTCATGGCTTGAAACGTGAGTTGTTTAGGGTAAAGAACATTTTGACTAATTTATTGGGATATAATATATGTGTTGTTGGAAATGGTATTAATTTGGGTGCTTTGGGTTGACCTAATAAATAAATTACCCACCATGTTAGTAGAAATACTAGGAATGAAAGATGAAGAAGTGAATAAGGAAGTCTCATACTGACTTGCCCTAGACATAATACAAAAACTAAGACTAGGGGAATGAGGTATTTTCACATGGGGAGATTTAATGATATGATAGATCACCATAAATTCCTTGATCCCATGTTTTGGATTATCATGAAGCTAAATAATAATTTTATTAGTATACTTAAGATCACATCCATCTTCTACCTCTCTATGATTCAAGGTGGGTAATCTTGATAAGTGGTATTAGGATTTTTAAGTGGCTCATAGCTCTTAGATTGAGTTGAATGTAGATGGAAATTACTTGTATCTTGTTATTATATATTATTATAAGGTATACAAATTTATAGGATTTAATAGGATTTGATGAGTTTCATTAAATCATTATGGGTTTTCTCTTTAAATTGAGTAAATTTGTGTTCCATGGTGGAATAGAAAATGATAACTTAACTACGATGGTTGGTATAGTTAAAAATGAAAACTTAAATTAGATACAATTAATAACTAATATAATAAAATATAGAATATATCAAGTTGGATGATACTTAGGGTGATAGTAAATAAGTATATCAAGTTTACAAATATAATTGGAATAGAGAAGGTATAATCATACTCTATCAAGTTGTCCAATGTAGTCAAGGAGAGACATAGCTATATCTAACTATCCAATATAGTTCCAAACATAATAAACTATATTATGTTAGTTGATATAGTTAATAAACACAACACAAAATTTTATAAAGTTGGCTGATACCTATGTGAAATAAGTAATCTAAAATGTATCTAAATACTTTGCAAAAATATTGTATGGAGGTATACTAAAATGATTATATTGATTTGTAGTCTCTCATAAATGTTGGTCCTAGTCATAATATAGTGAATATGACCATACATGATTCCTTCATACTTGTGAACACACTATCTCATTTTTGAGGTATGAGAGAAAATTCTTGGGGCTAACTAATTATTAGTGTTATTGTAGAAAAGTTTACTAGATTAGCTTTTTTCCTTAGTCCTGTACCTAGTAGATAAGCCATATTAGTTCTATGTTAATATAGTTAGGTGAGATTATAATAGGTTTTGGTGCTCAAAATTTAACACACTACTACATTGGGATCAATTTCACACAAGGCATAAGCCTTGTGTACTCACCTAAAGTGTAATAGAAAAAGGACTGGGACCGCATTGGGCTAGTTGAAACATGGCACAACTTAGGTTCAAAGGGACTTATCCATGGGTAAGACAAGTTTAGGGGGCATGTCAATGCTAGGTTATTTAAGGGGAGTTAATTATGCACAATCCTTCTTAAGGACACAAGTCCTAAGGTGAAATTTCATAACTAGTTGATCAAGATCTCAATGGCACAAGCTATGGGAATAACTAGTATAGGGTCATCTGGTCACTTAGACAAGTCATGGGGATGGCTTGGGTTCAAGTGAAATTTCTCAAGGTAGTGATCTAGGCATGGGCCTTAGAGCCTCAATGCATTCCAGTTCAAATACTTAGTTTATTTATAGGTAGGATAAAGTTGTTATATGGAAGAAGGACACCATTAGTAACTAGGGATAAACCTCCATATTATAATACATTAATGTAAAGATCTATATCATTGCTATTATAAACTAAGTCATAAATATAACATTGTCCTATATATACTAAAAGAATTAGCATACTAATGTTTAAATGTCATTCTTCATTAAATTCATAGTTTATCATATAAAGTTCAAGATATAAAACATAGCTTATAAAGTTTAAGATATAAAATAGAGCATATGTTCTTCCCTATCATTACTCATGGCCAAAGGCTCATAGGTGAGCTTGGGCTATAATTTTGAATGCCTAATCTATCTTATGTAGACTATGAAATACCAGGGTGAATCTATATTTTACTAGAGATTCATTTTCCTAGTCACCTCTCCTTTTTTGAAAATAACCTCTCTTTATATAGGCAATTGGGCATCCCCTTGACAGGTAAAATGGGTGCATGCCAAGTGATGAGATGTTACTAGGATTCGTGAGTCTTTTGGCTACACTACACTTCTCAGGTTGGTTGAGCACACATTTTATGTTGATTTATTTCTAGGGGTGTCATTATCTCACCTACTCCACTCCTCTAACACCCACACTTCTTAAGCCACCACTTAAAAGTTCTTGCATGGATGTCCTTTGAAGGTCAATGTTATGCAACTATCTACTAGCTGGGATGAGATCCTTGTGGATTCCTCTAGCTAGCACCAAAAATTAGTGTTGACCAAATGTGACTTTTAGTCAAATTTGGTCAAACCCTACAAATTGAAACTTTTCAAAGTTTCCCATATGTCTAATAGGGTCTCATGTGTGTATCCTTGCTCTAACCTTGGTGTAAGCCTATCTCTATTGTACTTTCCTAGTAAACCCAAGTCAACTCTATTCATATTTATTTAAACATGGTCAAAGGGTAAAATCATTTTAGAAATGTCCTAATGTGGTCATTTAAATGTTTTAAGGTGTTCCTAAGTCATAAATTTGTCCTTTACCATGTTTCATATGCAAAAATTATCTTTTAGTCATATTTTCAGCTTATTAAATCACTTGTACAAATGAGTTAAGGAACAATATTGGTCACCATGGAAGATTATAATGTGGAGGAGGTTATAACATGTCAAGAGTCAATCAGAGGTAGAGCACTTTCCCCTTGCACAAAACCCTACATGTTTTAAAATTAAAGATGGAGGATGAGATAGAAGGTGGATAAACCCTTCAAGAAGATTAGATAAGTTGAAATAAATATAAAAAACATGAATAACCTTATAGATATGAAGGAAAACAAGCAAGATGATCTAAGCAATAAGGTTTGCAAGTAGACCTAGTCATAAGGGATTAAGCCTAGCCCCAAAAGAGAGATCACTTTGAATTTTAGCCTTTAAAAAGCATTATAATTCTTTGGGGCATATTCCTGGAGGTAACATTAATATTTTTAATCCCTATTAAAGGTATGGAAGGTCAACAAATGGGTTTAAACTATAATGTCTGTAAGTAGGCCTAGTAGGCCTAATACCTGAAGAGGAGTCCTATCACTTTTAGGTCTGAATGACCACTAAAACTTGTTGAAATATGTTGCTAGGATGTGAAAAAAGGTGTTAGAACCATAAATATGTATATAAATCCATTAATAATCCATTTTTTATCTTGAAGTGCACACTACTAGAAGTACATGAGTGGCCAGATTGAAATACTCAAAACTTCCATGAATATTTGCATGGAGACTCAAGGTATTCATGGATGTTGGAGAGGGTCCCTAAGAATACCTCAATAGTATTGTGACAAAATTTTAATGTGTATCCTTTATGAACAAAGGATAAGACCTAAAAATACTTTAAAACCCTCACAAACCCTCTTTCAAACCCAATGGAGAAGATACTGCAAATAGAGTATCCATATGGGGAGTAAAGGCTAGGGAGGTAATTTGGAGTCGTAGAGGACTCTCCAGGGCCCTGTTACATATGATTGTGGTGTACCCTACCTATAAAAATGGTGTAAAACAAGTATTTTCTTGATATATTTGTGTGTTTTGAAGGTATGGAGAAGCTTCAAAGGATAAAACCACTTTTAGGAGAGAGATTGGGAATCGTTCTATGTTTTCATGTCCATATATTGAGTTATCTAATCTCTTAAGTGTGACTTTCATCACCTTCATCTTAGCCAATCATAATGAACAAGCAGTGAACACTTTATGAAAATGATAAAACTCTAATTCATGAACCTAATGACATAGACACTCTTGATAGGTGTCATTCCTCATTGCGCATAGATCATATTGCAGAATTGGAAGCATTTTGTGTGCCATGTGTTAGAGGTGCATGAGAGGGAGTCATTTGTAATTGTTAGAGATGATTACTCATTGATAAAAAGATATGAATGGTTTTAAACCATCACAATGCATGTAAAGGATTGTTATTAACCCCTCCCCCTTAGATCAACCATCAGACCTAACCTTATTTAGTGATGAGGTAGTCCAATGAAGGTAGATCAAGAAGGCAATTTCTTATGCAAGAAAAAGAGCATCTACACCACATATAGAGGAGTTAGATGAGTTTGAGGGATATTTGTCCTTGTTTTAATTATAATACCTATCTCATTATTTATTTCATGTTATTTTAACTCATATTCCTTTCTTGACAAGTGTCTTAGTGACTCTTGAGCTTCAATTTATCCCTCCTCTCTCATAATTGCTATATATACTAGCCTTTCTAGATATTATACAGATCTCTCCACCTGAGTATGGAAAAGTCTTGCTCAATTTTTGCCTCAAACTAATAAAGAATGTTGTTTTACTACATTCATGACTTCATGAAGTGCATTTTATGTTTGTTTGTCTTGTGTAAGTGTATTTTTCTTACCTTCACATGTTATCCTTCCTAGTGCCTTGTGTAGTTTGAAATTTCTCTTTTACATGTTAGTAAGAAGTGTTTAATGTAGATTTCAAGTATAGTGTATAGCTTATTTTTTAGTGTTTCTATAAGACCTATTGTATAAGTCCTCCTATCATAATCTCTCTTCGAGACCCCATGCTTGAAACATTGATGTAGAAGAGGATTGTTTAATTAGATGAAGTGTATGTGTGGGATTCACTTTTGTTCCAAGTGCATTGTAAGTGGTGTGAGTAGACAATATATTTGGTGTATCACCACCCCTATATTAGATTTTATTTATTTATCTCTCTCCCTTTTCACCCCCTAAAGTTAGTAGTAGGTTTAATCCTAAGTGGTACATCAAGGGAACTATCCCTAATCTAGAGAATCACCTCAAATTTGGGTCACCCATAGCCCTAAGGTGTTTCCATTATGCCACTTTAATGAGGAGAGTTGAAACATCTCCTTAAGGGATGAAATTTCAAGTGAAAATAGGTATAAAAAGGGATAAACTACTCCAAATATTGCCTCATGCTAAGATAGTTCTAGTTGGCATGACTAATGTAGTTGGTACAAAAGGGTGGCCAACATTACCCCATATAAAATTTCTAGTCTATCCCAAACTAGTCTTTTAGTCCCTTAGGTACACAAAATTTGAGTGCACACTATTCTAAATATACCTTGAAATTTTCAAAGCCCTATATATCACCCTTGATTTCTTTGATGATGTCATTTAATTCAGTTGAGGCTACCTCGAGGTCAAGCATGTTTGTGCTTTCTAATTCTTTCCTAAAGGACATAAACCTTTCTTTGATGTGCTTTACCTTGTTATATAAAATCTCCCCCTACTCACTGGCCTTTGTTTGGAAGGTGTAGAAGAGTGCCTCCAAGTCTTGATCCTAGGTCTTTAATTGGGAGATTAGGGAGTTGAAATTTTCCATTAATTGAATGTGTCAGTCCTACTTATCATGGAGTGTTGGAACAAAGTATCTATTTCCTCCTTTTCCTTCTTAAGGTGTGCATCAATGATTATTGCCTAGTTGGTTAAGTTGTAAAATATAGTGTCTACTTCCTCTATTCCTTCTTGAATTTTGGTAAAGAGGTCTTCTACCACATCCATCTTTTTATTCAAATATCCTCTTAAGGCCTCATAAGGGTCTTGTTGCTTCTCGAGCACTAGCCTTGTCCTAGGGAGCATGTATTCCATAAGCACACAAACTTGGTCAAATTAACTCATCCCCAAGGTATCCACACCATCTAGGAGGTATGGATCCACCTCTCATATGTTCTCAACTAGCTACTTAATCTCCATTTTTATGAACATCATTGATGATATTCTTTCAGACCACTAAGGAGGCCATATCAATCAAGGCATTGACTGATTTCATGGGGTTCATGTCATGAGGAATGAGGAGTTGGTATTTATGCCCTTCCTTCAGATTCTTGGCACTCCAAATTGCTTTTGTCATCACCTCAAATTTGGGCTCATCTATATAGCATTCTAGCACCCAAGAAACTTGGTGGCACAGCAGGGTCATGATAATCTTTGGAAACATGCACTCCATCATGTATACATCATCATCCTCTTTAAAATCTTGTTGTGCCCTTTCCCTATTGCCTAGGTCATATTCCCCATCCTCACCCAACTCTTCTTCCTCATTAGCACTAGAGCCTATGCCAATGCCTTCTTCTTCACCTTCTTCTTCTTAGGGTTCTTCATCAGACATCTCCCCATGTCCTCTTATTCTCTTTCTTCAACACTTAACTACAAATTATGTTCTTCTTGTAGGGGTTATTTAGTGGATGTTTCCCCCTTTTCCATTTCTTTTTATAGTGGCTCTTTGGCATGAGCTTTGGTTATGCCAGCCTTCTACTCTTCTTGCCCTAACAAGGCCTCTACCTCCTTTGTTTTCTTTTTCAAGGTGCCAATATCACCTTCCTTATCTCTAAGCACCCATTTAGAGCTAGTGTGCACATATTGTGTAACTTCTTCTACTATACTAGTGGATGGCTTAGTTCCTTCTCTGACATTCTCTACTTTCATAGTTCTATACTTATGGAAACATTTTTATTTTTTTACTATTCTAACATCCTATCCATTTCTACATTATATTACTCTTCCTTTATTTCCTTTCTCTTAGCCTTTTCTTCCTTGTAATTTATTTTTACCTCCTCTTTCTTGGCCTTTTCCATTTTGGCCTTCTTTTGTGTAGTTTGGGCTTCACACTTATTTTCTCTTTCCCTTATTTCCTCAATCTATATCTAATTGATCTTAGCTTGGGACATGACCCTTCATCTTTTCACACTTGCAGTGTAACCTTAGAGCCATGTCAATATGTCCTTGATCCAAACCCATTTCCTTCCATTAACACAATAGTTATTTTTCCATTAACACACCTGAATGGGTTGCCTCTTTGAATTCTTTTCTCATTTTTCCTTCCTTACTTCCTTCTCCCATCTACACCTTACACTCCTCCTCTTTACTTTGTTCTTTGAACTCTACCATTTTTATTAATTATTTGGTACCCCTACCTTTATCATTTCTTTTTTTGTTCTTGTATCTCCTACACCCTCTGCATTTCAGCTTCACTAAAGCTACATTTCCTCAATATCTACCTTCACTTCTTCATCTTAGTTTGATGTGGTAGGGAGGGGGTCCATTCACTTGATGATGAATATTTATCCTTAGGTACAATTTAAGTGCCCCTCCTACTCTCTTCTTACTCCAACTCCTCTTCCTTAGATAAGATTATCATTTGCATCACAAGAGGAGCCTTCTCCTTCTTCTTTTTCCCTATGCTAGGGGAAGTCTTTAGAATGAAGTACACATGATTTAGTGTGGAGGTCAAAGGAGATGATTCTATTTTTGAAGCAATATTCAACCTTTTCTTCTCTTATTTTTCCTTTAAAGTATCCCTTTATTTTTCTTTGGAGACTTCTTTTCAACTAGCATTGGAGTTTCTTCATCCCTGATCTAGACTAGGGGGTCTTCCTTCCACTTAGCACTTTGTTCAATGATATAGTAATTTTGTAGCTACATCTCATAGTATAGTCTATGGATGAAACCAAGGATGGTGACTTCTTGGATGGGATTGATGTCTGATCAATCTGAAGCACCTTCTTCATCCTACATGGACTTTTTATCTATGTGAAGGAACCGGTGCCTCAACCTATGCCTCTCCACATCCAATTCATTCAATGGGATATACATTTATTATGAATTTGGGATCCTTTGAAAAAAATCCCTAAAGTATCCTACTATAAAGTTTAAGGGGAGATTCAACCATCTTGACTTGTTACCATCCCTCATCACCAAACACACTACATAGTAGTTTTGCATTACGATGAAATTTTCCATCCTAAACATGATTTGAGGGAGCCCCTTGGGAATGCACCACTCCAATACAAAGGATTCTATGTTATTGTTGCACTATAAAATTATGTGCATATTATACTTGGGAATGAAGGTGGTGGGGTAGGTGTAGTTTTATACTTTTATGCTAGAGATTCATGGTGTTTTAGGAATACCCATAGATTATCTTCACTCCCATCTGAGATCCTAATTTCTTCCATCACAATCAAGATAAGGATGGATCCCCACCTAGAGGTACCCTTGGTGATATTGAATTATAGTGCATTATTGACCAAATTATCTATGATGAACTACATGATATTGAATTATATGCCCTGCACCATGTGATAGGTAATACAAAGGTAGGTCTTTGAAACATCCATCCATTGATCACCTGAACACAACTTGGAACTTACAAGGTGTGCTTCTACCCTCATACTAGGGTCCTCACACTTGTTGATGGGGAACATAAAATCCCCTTTAAAGTAATTTAGGAGCTTGGTGATGCATTCCACCTCTTTGGCAGCATCTATTATCTATTGGATGTCCTATTTGGCATTTGGTAACCTAGATATCTTCTTGATCAGTTATGGTGAGATCTTCATGCAACATCCTAAAAAATAGAAGTGATCCTCATGGATGTGTGAGATTAAGAACTATGTGAGTTCCTCTATCTTCCCAAAGTAGGGAAACTCATAGAGCTAAGTTACACTATATTATTTTAACTTGTCTCAAATTGAGACATCAAATAGGGCATTACCTTCTGGCATGTTGTGCCCTATGTTTACCATCTAGTCTTGGAGGTGACTTGACATCTGATGGTTGTATTATTTTACTTGAAATTATACATAAATGAGCCCCAACTTTGCCCCACCTAAAACTTTAGGGGAAACTACATATATTGGTATGACATCTTTGTTATTATCATAGGGTCTATCTTGGTGATGTTAATAGCTTCGATCGGCTGTGCCTTGATCTTAGCAGCCATCATCTCCTCTACAATAATCACCCACTTAGGTTCCTATTATTCTTATATATATTATTGTCTTTCTCTTCTTCACCCTCCTAAAATGGTTTGTGTTGAACCTATGGAGGTGTGGCTTGCCAAAGCCTTGAATGGTGTTCAATGCTTCTACAATTATAGGATCTATGACTACACTCTTAGATTTGAGCTTCATTAGCCATTAATGGTGGAATAGGTGATAGGTTCTTATGTTGAATATATTTTTTACCCAAATTTTACTTTTCAATCCCTCAATCTAGGCTTACTATAGGTGTAATTTGTCCTAGTATGCCACCATTTAGTCTAGGTGCCTAAATTGCTCAAATTCTCACTATGGTAGGATTATTTCTCTTTGGCTCTATGGTTTATTACTAGGTTTTTCCTAAGTCTAGAGCTAGCTTAAACTTGGTAACCTAAGCAAGTCTATCATTTACCATTTTTATTCCCTTCTCTTGTAAACTACCATCATTAATGTAGGCTTAATGGTGTAGTCACCTTGATTTCTTAGAAAACATGAAAGTCTACTAAATCCTTGAAAATCTCTTGTCTTGTATACATTAAATGCATACCTTTATGATATCATTACCTCATTAAATGATCTATAATGGATCTTTTTATGAAGTGACATGTGGTTCAAATGGTCACTTCTCATTCATTTTTGGGTGGATGCCAACTATCTTAGACATTCTCCTTCTATGATTTTAAACTTTGGCATGACCTTCAACTTATTTATGGAAACATGGGCACAATGCCTCACATGCACATGATTTAGCCTCCTCAATTCCACTTTCTCTTCTAGCTACATTCCTATTTCAATTTTGCTTTTTTGCCTTGGTCCATTTCTTATGCATTGTCTTACCTTGGCCTATCCTACCCCATACAAATCCCTTATTCTAACCCTTTAATGCTTTGTTACTATTTGTATTCTCTTGTGCACTATTAGATTGTATGTCTTTACTTTTTACTTGTGCTCAACCATGTTTAGTATCTTTACTTCATGCCTTCTGAGGTCTCTAGCACTGGATCAATAAATGCACTTTCATATAATTCTAGTGTAAAAGTAGTACCAGATTAGTTTATTTTTGGGCCTTCAAGTTCCATACACTATTCATATTTTTTAGATGTCTCTTTTATTGCTTCGTATATCACCTAGTAAGTTTCACATGCCTACTACTTAGATGTCTAGCCTCATATGCTTATGGGCACATGTGCTTGACTAACCTAATTGGAATTATGTGTGAAGTGATAACACAAAGTTCTTATGGTCACCACATGCCACTCACTACCTATATACACTATACAAGGAATAAAACAAAAGAAAGAATGGTTTGGATTGTGTTAAAATTTATTCTATTCAACTCATCTTCAAACTAACTAGTGATCAAGAAGTTAGAGTTTTCATGATGCAAGCACCATCCTACTACCTATATGGCTTTAGCTAGTTTCCATTTAAGTGCCTACAAAGAATTTTTATAGTTAACATGAACAAATTTTATGCACCTATCTAAAATATGTGTTGGATGATATATGGGCCCATCCACCATATTTTTAATTTGCCTAGGTTCTTGTAGTACTTGGAATTATATAATAGAACCAATACTCTTTTACTCAGATCCTTATGTTTGATATGTTTGTCATTCTAATGATTTTGACATGTCTTCTTGATTTGCTTACTCCACTTGGCTTGGACCCACTTCTCATTTAAAAACTTCAAGTCTTTCTACCTTGTGTTTAAATACTCTTGGTTGTCTATGAAACCAATATATGTAATGTGTAAGGAGGGCACCATAAGTTCTATGTGTAGGACTACTTCAACACCAAACACTAGTTGGAATGGTGTAACCTTATTAAAGTGCTTATATGTCATGTGGTATACCCATAGTACCATTGATAAATGATCATCCTGATTATTGTGACTAAAGTCATATATCTTTGTTAGGCATGTTCCCAAGATCTTGTTGAATGCTTTAGCTATGCCATTAGCTTGGAGATGATAGGGGTTGGTTTTATGGTGTGCCACTATGTATTCAATCAAAAGGATGTATACCATCTCATTGATGAAATGAGTGCCCCTATCATTATTCAAACTTAAAGGGTACCCATATTGACTTATGATTTTCTCCCATATGAAGCACATAGTTTTTGTGGTTGTGTAATCTTTTATTGATGCAGATTTAACCCACTTGGTGAGTTGGTTAGTGGTTGATAAAATATATCAGGAACTTATACACCATGTTGTAAGAGTACTTATAATAAAGAAGTTGATGGCCCATTTTTCAAATGGCATCTAAGAAATAATGGGGATGAGAGGAATCTCATCTTGGTGGTTGGGCTTTCTAGTGTGATAGCATATGTCACATGCCTTAGTGTATTATTTTTCATCTTGAAATAGGCTTGGCCACCAAAACATTGACTACAATACCTTATGTGCCTTTACATCTCTAGTGAAATGGCCTCCTATGATCCCTTTATGTGCTTCTTATAGGAAAGAGTCACATTCTTGTTCCAAAGCACATTATCATAGGACTTTATTTCTACTCAATTTGTATAGCTCCCCCTCAATGAGATAGAAGTGGACAATGTCAACCACAAGTTTTTTATTCTCCTTAGTTGATAAGATTTTGGGTGTAAACCTAGACATTAAGAAAGCAAAAATCTCTACTAAATATTCAAGGACACATTAGACATTGTATAGTTATGCATTTGGCATGTCATTCTCAATTATCACTACCACATCACCAAAATTTATGCCAGACAAATGGTTTACTTTCCAAGTTTAACAATAATAGAAAACTAGATTTCCTAAAATGACACAATCCATTTGCATATGCACCCATGTAAAAAGGCTTGTTCACAAGGTACTTGAGCACTTCATGATCCATGATAAAGATACATGGGGTTTCCAATAGGTATTGCCTAAATTTTTGTAAAGCATAGACCATTGTCAGTGCCTCACACTCGATGGTGGTGTATTTTTTCTCTACCTACATTGATTTCATACTTACAAAGGAGGTGGGGTGGTCCATCTTTCCCTCACCTTATTTCACCAATATGGTTCTAATATCAGAGCCAAAAGCATCGACATAGACATAGAAAGGGGTAGTCTAGTCTAGAAATTATAAAATTGGCATACTAGCCAACTTCAAATTCAAAGTTTCAAATGCATCTACTTGTGCCTCATCCTAATAAAATGGACCATATTTTCACACGAGCTCCTCTAGAAGCATTATGATCTTTGCATATCTCTAGATAAACTTCCTATAGTAGCCATAATGGCTTAGAAAGGCATAAACATATTTTTGCATTGAAGGAGTTTGGAGTTGAATGGTGATAGATATCTTCACAAGATCAACAAACAAACCATCCTTATGTATGATGTGCTCAATAAATGTTCCAAAAGCGGTCATGAAGATTCACTTATTTAGGTTTAATGAGATTTGAAGCTAAGTACACCTCTCAAACATGAGTCATAGATTATCATAGTGGTATTTTATAATACCATGCATATTCTAGTCATTGAAATACAATTAGAGGAACATATGGATAAAGTACTTGAAGGTAGTGATCACTACCATAGAGAGTACAATTGGTACATTCTAAAGTCCAAAGGGAATCACATTATAAGTGAAAAAACCTATTCAATCATAAAGGTTATCTTGGGCTTATCCTCCTCCTTGATTTTCACCTGATGGTAGTCTAAATAACCATCAATGAAAGTATAGATTTTACAACCTATGAATACATATAGGACCTCATTAGTAAATGGGGTTGAGAATGGACCATTGATGTAGGAAACATTAAAAAGCCTATAGTTAATGCAAATCTAGATGCACCCATCATTCTTGATGTTGATGACCATCAAGCTCACCCATTCAAATTCTTGTATAAGGTAGTTGACACTAGTGGCAAGCATTCCATCAATTTCTATTTTCACCTTGGCAAGAAGATTAAGATTCATGTGATACAAGTGCTTATTAACTAGCTTCACACCATATACCAACTTGATGATAATTTTTCCAAGGGAAGGGTGTATGCCCTTAATGTCTTGATAGATACATGGGAATAAGTCCTATAATTCCTTTAAGAGGTCTATGATCTGTGCCATCTCTACCTCAAACCAATCACCTATAGTGGTAATCTTCAACTCACTTTATATGCTAATGTCTAATTTAGTGGTCTTAAGTGGCATGTGGTAGGGTTCATTCTTCTCCTAATGGAATTCTTTAACTTTTTAGGCTCCCTCAGTTGTTTCAATTTAAAGTTGTGTTAAATCATCTTCATTTGGGGTATTATCATCCATAAGGCACATAAGTTTTTGTCTCCTTATTAGAGCCTTCCAATTTCACTCTTTCTAGGTCTAATCATCTTCCATGATGGAGTCATTATTGGAAACTTGATCTTTAAATAATGTTAGGAGTGCTAGTCCTTTCTTCCCAAACATTTCACTAAGGCACTCTTCTAAGATGGTGGTGTCCTCAAATACTGCCTTGTAAATGACTTGTAATGGCTTAGTAGTTCTAAGTTCTATGAAGAAAAGGAGAAGTTTTATATGAACCTCTCCTTGAGTATTTCCTAGTTTACTATATCATGGTATGTCTCATTTATAATGTACCACATTCATGCCCATGTTTTCAAAGTTCTATAGAAGGCATGTACCCATAGTCCTTTTGGTGTGTTCTCACTATAGATAGTCCAAGTTTATTCACATAATGATACATGTGTGATTAGGTTGGAATTACCTGAGTAAGTGGGTATGTATAGTTATTCATTACTCTTTATAAAGCTATTACATATTTCTACCTTTACATCTTCCCAAGTTGGCATGTGAGGTCAATACACTACCCATCAGTAAGAAATAATGCACTTCAAGGTAGGCACTAGTGTACCTATTCTATTCATTTCCTTGGTGATGTAAGATTCAATGTCATGGACATATCTCTATATAATATAGTTTATTTCATATTTTGGGATGGATATAATATTACCTTTACTTAGCTCAAACACCCTTTTTATGGCCTTTCTAGCATGGGGAACCCATCTCTTTTAATTATGCTTAATCCTAACTAGTCCCATTGTGGCTGGCCTTGGGTTGGCTGAATAAACTAGGAAGTACCTTTGGCTAGTGACCAAATAAGCCTCTTCAACCCATAATTCATAAGGTACATTAGTTGTATCAAAGGCTGATTGTCTATCCTCTTATTCAAGTATGATTTGGTCACTAGGATTGAGCTTCTTGGTGCCCTACACCATGATGTTGTAAAGGTGGTTGATCTGATCCTTGAGATCAACACTTTCCACATATGGGGGTCCTTGGTCACTTGATAGAGGGATAACTACCCTCTCTTTGCCATTTTCAAAAGTCATGTAATGCTTCTTAAAGTGCATGTCTATGTTATTCACATATCACCATTGCCTACCCAAGAGTGCTAAATAGTTATACTATTCTACCAACTTGATGACCTTGAAGTTGGCTTGAAACTCAACACCCATGATATCTACAATGGTGCCCTTTAAGATCTTGATAGGTTGTACTTAGGTTTTATTAGCCATTAATAGAATGTGAGGTGAAGGTTTCAAGGGTGGCCATTCCATCTTATCCTAGGTGGTTTTGGTAAAAATATTAAATTCAGTACCCATTTTTACAAGTAATTCACAAACTAACCATCCATTAATGGTGGAATAAATCAATAACTCTTGGTCATAATTATCATTCTAAGTATTCCTTACTTCACACACTCATTCCATATGCAATGCAATGACTTCAATCATTTGAGGTTTCTTCCCTACATGTTTCAACATCAAATCTTCCAGTAGGGGAAACATCCCTTTAGTTTTCAAAAGGTGCAAAATCTTGATCAAAACCTACACATCACACTTCTAGTGATCTTGTTTCTTGTGCAAAGTAGTGGCCTATGCCTCTAGATTTCTAGCCAGTTGGAGTTCACCCTATAAATTTTGTATCACATTCATGGCTTGCTGTAAGACATTTTTATATTATAATGGGTTAGGATAGGGCATGAACTTTGGCTTAGGGCATGATATGTACTTAGTGTGACTTGATTCACCATATTACAATCATATTTATTGGGCTGGAATAGTGGTTGGTTAAGTGGTGAACCCACTACAATTTGTGGCCTACACTTTAGGTGGCTCTTTGTGAGTCTTTTGTGGCTTGGGATCACACTCTTCTTATTTACATTTATGACTAAACATAATATCACCCTTGTCAGGTTGACCTTGAGTCATTTTTTTGTATAAGTCTAGGCATTCTTTGATTACATGTGGTCCTTGATAATACTCACATGTTGGGTTCACGGGGAAGTAATGCTAATAATTATTAGTTAACCCACACATATATCATGATCATGGTGGGAATATTCCTCCATCAAGTCCTCATCCTTACCCATATACACCTTATTGGTTATAATAACCCATATTATGCTAGCCATAGCCCTCATTTAATTGACCCACTTGACCATTGACTGATGTTGCCCCCTGCTTCACACTTATTTCTATGTTTTAGTGTATTTCATCGATGACTCAGTAGTTTTTTGTTGAGTATGTATAAGCATTGTATATATTTTAATTAATAGTGGTGTTCACTTGAATGGCATGCTATACTAGAGGGTAGTTTTGAGAGTCATGTAGCCCATGACAAACTTCATATTTGAGGAGTAGGGTGTGAACATTTGTTCATGGGAAATTATTCTTGTTATGCCGCTCCATCTCATAATTGATTGCACAATAACCAACTATGAGTTTTGTGTGCCAAAACAATAATTAGCCTCTATAGTTAGGAGTCCATTAACATGATCTACACCTCTATGAATGGGTTGATCCCAGTATTATCACTACCTACTACCTCAAGTGAAAGCATAGTTTCAAGCACCTCATGGGGGTCCATGAAGGTTTTCATGGGTAGTGCTCTTTTTAAAGGTACTAATAAACCTCCAACAAACCATTACATGTTATGGGATGGGTGAATGTCAAATCCAAGCTTGGAGAGAAGAGATTTAAACCTTTTTCATATAAACACATGCTCTTTGATAACCTCTAGATATTTTATTTGAGCACTTTGATGTTGTGCTACTAAAATTTAGGGATATCAAACTCTTTCAAAGAAGTCTTCCTTCAACATATTATAGTCAACTATATCCTATCATAGATCCAATTTATGATACTAGGTATGGGCATGATCCAATAGGGTAGTTATGAACTAGGTCACCTTGTATTTAGATTGAGTGATTCCCTGAGTGTGCATTTGTAACTCACATTTAAGAACATGCTCTATAGCATTTTTCATGTCATGATACTCAAGAAAGTGCATCAACATCTCATAGTAAACTTGGTGAGGGGGTGGTGTTAGGTTCTGAAGAACCTGTCCAATTTATTTATATGTTTGAAGTGGCCCTCTAATGACTCCAATTGTAGATTTGGGCATTTACCTTATCATTTTGGCTATGTTTTCAAACTTGTTAGCATAATATTTCTCATTTTTGGTGATGTTCCATTTTTATGAGGTATTGCCCAATCATCACAACCAAAATCCTCTACAAAATAATGATTGTACCTATGTTAATGATTTTAGGGTTGGTGATTACTAAGTTCATCATATTCTCATTCAATTCTTCATAGGGAATCACTTTCTCAATCACAAATTCTTGATCTAATTTTTGAATCCTATCAAAGTAAACATCAATAATAGGTTCAGTTACCATTATTCTATATTCTAATATAGAATCCAATGCATGATCTTGAACTTTAGGTTTGAAGGGGGCAGGTGCTTCTAATATGTCTTCCATCTCCACATCTTGTATGAACCCACTACATCCTACACCCAATTATTGATCCTAGTCTCTTTCTTCTTCCTCTCTCTCTCTATACTACTACAATTCAAGGGATCCTTCCATATGCACTTCTCACTCATTATGGGTCCTCTCAGTACTTGTAGATTCTATATCCTCCATCATATTACACCTTCACTTACTATAATTTAACCTTCAAAGATTTATAGTGTTAGGTTGCTCATCCTCTACCATCATGCATCACTTACACTTCATCTTCTCACCTTCTACGCTTGCTCATATGTGTAAGGATTTTATCCTTCCATTCTTATGATTTCTATACCATTATCCACTAGAAACTTTTTAGTTTGTATTTGATTTCTCTGATTAATGTGTCCCTTAAATTATAAATAAACTCATACTTTAATTATTTAAGGAATGATAAGGTTGACATTGTGAACTCTAACATGTATCTATTCAACATGGCACTCCACCACTTATCCACAGTGCATGCCCAAAATTCATCTAGGCTCTCTAACCTCTCTATTTATTTGATGGTTTAGTCGATAGACTAGTCATAGCTTCACCTTCTAGTATTAGTATAGGCAACCAACCATTGGTACACATATTCAAGTAGCTTAAAAAATAACACCTCATACAAAGCATTGTACAAGTTAGCTTTCACTCATTTTCTTGACTCTTATCCTTTGCATGTGGGATGCTTCTACATGAGAATATATTCCACTTACTCTAGATAGTGTTTGACATTCTCAAATAATAGTTAGATCATTGCTATATTGCACCATTTTAGCAATAAAATTTAATATGATCTAAAAAGGGAACCAAAATATTATAGAAAAGTTCACTAGATTAGCTTTTATGCTTATTATTGCACCTAGTAGACAAGCCAAGTTAGTTTTATGTTGGCATAACTAGGCATGACCATAATAGGGTCTAGCACCCAACATTTAATAGACTACTAAGATGGCATCAATTTCACATAAGGTGAAAGCCTTGTATACTCACATAAAGTGTAATAGTGAAGGGATTGGGCCTAGATTGGGATAGTTGAAACATGGCACAACCTTTGTTAAAAAAGACTTAGCCATGGGTAAGATAGGTTCAGGTGACCTACTAGTGTTAGGATATTTAAGGGAAGTTAATTAGGTGAAATCCTTCTCAAGTACATAAGTCCTAAGGTTCAAGTTCATCACTAGCTAGACCAAGTTCTCAGTGGTACAAGTTATGAGAATAGCTACTATAGGGTCATTCAATCACTTAGACAAGTTATGGGGATGACTTGGGTTCAAGTGCTCATTATTAGGGTAGTGCTCTAGGCATGGGCCTTAGAGCCTTGATGCATTCTGATTCCAACACTTAGTCTATTTTTAGGTAGCTTAAAGTCACTATGGCATAAGGATTTCATTAATGACTAGACATACATAACCATATTACAATATATTCATGTAAAGAAATATATCATTTATATTATAAAATAAGTAATAAATATAACACTATGATATCTATACTACAAGAATTAACACTTTAATGTTTTAATGACTTTAAAATCATAATTTAGCATATAAATTTCAAGATATAAAATAGAGCATATGCTCTTTCCTATCACTACTCATGCCCAGAGGCTCACAATCAAGATTGGGATATACATTCGAAAGCCTAATATATCTTATGTAGACTATAAAATATTAGGGTGTCTCTCTATTTTTATATAGCTTTTCTACCTTAGTCACCTATCCTTTTCATACAAAATAAGACTTGTTTATATAGGCAACTGGGCATCCCCTTTCCAAGTTGGTTGGGTACATGCCAAGTGATGAGTTATTTCTAAGAGTCATGAGTCCACTAGCTCCACTGGGCTATCTAGGTTGGATGAGAACACACCATATGATGAGTTGTCATTGGGGGGTTTCTATCTCACTTACTCCACTCTTTTGACACCCACACTTCTTGAGATACCACTTAAAATTTCATACAGGGATGTTCATTGAAGTTTGGTGCTATGAAATTATCTATCAGATGGCATGGGATCTTTAGGGATTCCCCCATTTGGTGCCAAAAGGTAAAAAAAGGGAACAACCACTCTAAATATTACCTCATAATAAGATAGGTCTAGTTAGTACAACCCATGTAATTGGTACAAAAGGGCACCCAATAAGTTCATTATATAATCAAATGGATGGTTTCCTTCTTATAGTTCAATAAAAATAGGGGAAAACTATGCATTTCTAATATACTATGAGGTACATGGAAACTAGAGTCTATTAATAGTGTTGTTTAATGGCTTGAATATTGGGGAATTACCCCTCACACAATGATGTTGGTAAAAAGTATCACCACTTGGCCTATAAAGACAACTCTTATTTATTTTAAAAATATTGAAACATAGTTTCTAAGTAAAACAAAGGAAAATAAAGATGAAAATCGATATTTATAACATGTAGTGAATTTAAATAATTAAAAAAATGGTATCAAGCTTACGATATAGTTATAATATATTTAAATTAAACAAATAGAACATATCAGATTATATGATACATTTTTATGAATACATAAGATAATAATAGGTTGGATGGTATAGTTTATAAACACATAATGGTATCACATTGGTATATACCACTCATAAATAGGCAAAAAACTATATTAGGCTAGATGATATAATTACATTGAAAGTTTAGAATATCTTAATATGAAATATTTCCAACTAAAGGTAGAATAAGATTCATCTTAGGTTCACTAGAATGTATGAATGGGATATGATCAACCTAGAACTATCCTATTTATCTTAATATACTAGGACTTAATAGGTCAGTTAAATAGATCATGTGATACTTGTATGATTAGGTAAGGACCAAACAAATTCTAAATATAAAGCATAGGGTTGCCTATAATGCATATGTAAATATGAAATGGTTATAAATCCTAAGCCTATGGAATAAGGATGTATCTTTCATTAAACCTCAACATAATGTATATTACGGTTTTACAACAAAGTATTCTACTAAGATAAACTAAGGATGGGTTAGAATTATTTTGAAAGGTAAGCTTCCATGGTCAACCAAATGGGGCTATATGAAACCTAAAATGATTATGGTAAATATAATAAATATTAAAGCCACACCAACTTATATGGTATGGATAATTAACAAAAAAGGATACACATACATATATTCACAAAGTGGCAAACAACATCTGGTATAATAAGTAACAAGTGAAAAAAATATAGGGATATAATTATCATTATGTGGAGATGTTGATGCTTTAATATACCCATTAGCTCAAGTAGAGCTTTGAAAGATATGTTGTAGGTTGAATACCTCATATAAATGGATGAAGAGTTGAATTATTCTCAAATATTAACTCTAAATGAATCTTCCTATTGAGTCTTAAAGCCACCACAAGACAAGACTCCTCAAGATGAGATTCTAGACCACTAACTTTATAAACAGACTTAGGTTAGAAATGTTAGTGAAAGAATAGTGAATAAAGTGTATATTATATTATATAAATGAAATATGATCCATATATATTTTTATCTAATACCCTAAACCAACCATAAACACTAAATCAATGGTATCATCATGACTGATAAAATATAGTTGTCAAAAGATAGGCTTAAAAACATATCAGGTTGCTCAATACATTATGAAAAAGGTGAAATCATAGAACATATAATATTGACTAGATTGATATTATACCATATAGGGAAGATATACAATCTAAAAATAGACATGTGAAAGAGGTAGATTGATAGAAACCTAGATGAGGTTAATTGATAATATAAATGGTGTAATCAAAATGAAATATAATCATCTCATGTAAAGAACCATGAGCCTTTCCCAACCCATTATCGACAAAACCTTTAAGGCATGCACTTAGGGAGATTAATACATTGATAGCTCACTTAATATAAAGTGTAAATAAAATATAAAGAGTAAAATATTATGTGTATATGCATACCAATGAGAATTAGGATGATAAGGATCAAAATATGTAGGTGAAGCCCTAGGAAGTTATTTCTTAATCTCAGTTATGAAAAGAGGTTGATGGATTTCACAATTATTATTTTTTGATGAAGAGGATTATATGAGGTAATTCCATTGATAGGTGTGGAAAGAGTTAAAATTTTGGATCTCCTATCATAATTGAATTTATGGTTCTCTTAGAATCATAAGTATCAAATACACTTTTGTTGGTAACATTATTATTTAGCATTTGAAATCCAAGCTTGGGTTAAGAAGGATTGAACTATCTTACTTTAAATTTGTCTTTATTTGAGGATTTTTCCATTTATTTTAAAGAAATATTATTAAATATATATTACAATCTAACATTTAGTGCATTGGTGAAAAGGTGTAAGAGGTCATATTACATCATATTATGCTTACATTTTTTGCTAAATATTTATAGTGCTTGATAAAGGTTTGGGTAGTCTCATTTTATGCTTACTTCTAGTTGATAAGATGTGTTACATTTATTTTTGGAAAATCATTGGTTTAAAATTATGGGACCAATTCATTAACTAGTCTTCCAACTTAGAAATGGAGTTAGAATTTATTTGATTATAACATTTAAAAGCTTCAAAAAAAAAATCATAAGTATTTTGGTAGTGGAAAAGGTGTTAAGTTTAATCTAATATTTATAAGTATTACCAAAAGCCTTAAAATGCCAAGCAGGATTAGTGGATCCATAATAGGAGCTCATAGAAGTGATACCAATTACATCAATGTTTATAATTTAAGGGACTAAGGGTTTATTTTAAAGGTGTTTGATGACCTTTTTTCAAAGTGTGGGGTATATAATGAGATTACCATAAACATATATAAGGGGGATGGAGGGTCATTATGATTTGGCACTTCAACAAAAAGTTGTTGAGGTTGAATTTACATTTTAATAAGTTGGTTTTTCATTTAAATCATCTGATGAATTATTTTTATCTTAAATATTGTCCATTTGAATCATTGTTTATAATATAATCTAGTTAAGATCAAGATTATTTTTCATAGAATTAAATGCTTGAATGGCATGTTGGGATACACTAGACATAACATTAACATTTGTGCTAATGTGGGAACTTTTGGTGGGCCCAATAAAGAGAGATTTACCATGTTAGTATCTATAATAAGTGTAGTGGATAAGTAAATAAATGAGGAAGTTGTAGATTTATTTTCCCCAAGTATTGTAGAAAATTTGTGAGTAGGGAAGAAGGATATTACATATGTGGTTATATCATGAAGTGATATAAAACCATAAGATCCTTGCCCCAATGCCAAGGATGATCTTGGAGATATATTTTCATATCCTATATATAATATATGTCACATTCCTCTTTAACCTCTTTATCTCAAAGTAGGTGACCTCATCTAGTGTTTTTAGAGTTTTTACATGACTTAGTATTTGGATAAATTGGAATCCATATTACAATTAATTACAATTTGATCTTGACTGATGGAAAAATTATAACTCGTATAAGTATTTTTGGAAAATCTATTATGGTTGGTTAGTCTCGTAACATTAGGATTAATATAAAATCCTTGAAAATCCTAAGGGATTTTCTCTTTGGATTGGTCTAATAGAATTTCCATAGTGAAAGAGAAAATATCAATTGTATTAATTTGGTCGATGCAATTAATTGAAAATGAATAATAAAAATAGAATATATCTATTAGGCTAATATAGTAAGGAACTAGAACATATGATAGAAAATTGTGTTGCAGTGACTAATGAAGTTGGAAAAAAACTCAAAATAGTATTGGGCTAGCCAATGTAGTTGGGTTGAAGAAAAAATGGTATCAACCTAGTTGTTGTAGTTGTAAAAAATGATAGAACTCAAGATAGCTAGTGTAGTTAGAGGTATAATAATAAATTTGAATTTTATCAAGTTGGCTAATACAATTGGTAAAACACTCAAAAATTATTGTTATAGCTAATACAATCTATAAATCAAAATATTTTATAATCTATTTTATAATAATTAATATGAAAAAAATATGAAGGTAATATTAAGTTGGGTATGTTTGAATTTAAGGATCTCAAATATATTGATCCTAAGCATAAATAGTGAGCAAGGTCCAAAAGGCACTAACTATGAGGTATTCCCCCATCCTATATCCACATTGTCCTATCTCTAGGGTATGTTGAGAGTAGTTGTTTAACCTTAAAAATGTTGTTTTCTAGGTTGAGGTTAACTATATAATAATTAAAGGGGTATTTATAAATGAATAAGCACAAGGATGATAATCAGATCTATAGGAGGCCACTTGGCTGTTAGACTTAGATATAAACATACACTAAATTTTCAATGTTGAGTTATGATAAAAATAGTAAGTACAACTATGATAGATATATAAATGACAAAAAAGTAATGTACTTAGATTTTTTTGATGTTAATGTAGTTTTGGATCTGGAAAAATTAATAAGTAGACTAGAAGACAGTTTTGGAATAATAGTCAGATTTTGGTTTGGATGTTTTTGGAGCTTTGGACACTAATGTTAGTGTGGGATGGTTGTGTCAATGTTACTTTTTGAACTCAATACAAGTTTCATGTATATAATACCTATTGGAAAAGGAGCTAGGTTGGTCTTCACCTTTAATATGGTACATTTATATCTAGGTTATAGATTGTCATTTCTCATGAATTTATAAAACCCTAGTTCTTCATATTCATACTGACCATGGGGAAAAATGGGTTAACAGGTGCACAATGTTGATCTAACCCTAAAAAAACCTCTATCAATGAGAACTACCTACATAGCTAATACTTTAAATAAGGCCTCAGACTGATGTAGTTATCCCTTATATATTGGCTTGTGTGTGAATCATTCAATATGTGATAATTAAGTACAATAATGACCTAACTTGTAACTTTGAAAATATAGCTCTTGGGTTGATCCTTTAGTTATTCAAACCTATAGATGTGTTTTTTTTATGACTGATATGGAAATAGGGAAGCTTTTCTTTATTTAATTCTTTATTAAATTCTTTTGATAAGTGGCCTTGGTATTTTTAAGTCTTTTGTAGGTGAGGAATGAATGAGGGTTGATATTTTATTTATATCAATCCATTTGAAGAAATAAATTACATTAAATTACTTAGGATGACCATTACAATACATTTCATTTAAAAATTTAATGACTTTAGTTCATTGGAAACTTATTTTAGGTCAAGACACTAACATCGATGCATGTGTCTTTCTAGGACATTACTATCAAGGGAGTAGAAAAGTAGTTACAAACGTATAAATATTAGAGGTGGAAGACAATTAGGATTTAAACATTATGGGAAAGATATAAGGTATGGGTCTTCATAATAAGATTGGTTAGACTAAGAAATATGCCAAGGGGCACAATATAGAGCAAATGCAAGACATTGAAATGTGACAAAGGTCTAGAACTAAGAGGAAAAACAAAGGTCTAGGTTTTCTAAGTGTATAAGACTAAGGTGATATATAATTTATAAATAATTTCTACATTTTCCCCCTTTAATATGATAATTAAATTGTTAGCTTACATGAAATAAATACTTAACTAGTTGTGTATGACACACCTTGTCTTTGTGTGATACCAAATTGAGTACTTTGTTGGTCACTAACCTAAAAATAAGACCATGTTATAATGTATAATCAATACATATAATCTAGAATTTTTAGTATTGAAAGATTGAAATTGAAAGAGTAAGGTTTATGAGTACATGTGTGTTGATGTAACTGCCTTGCCTATTATCAAGTTTATTTTAAAAAGGTGTATCATTGTAAAGCTATGAAATTGAGATTAGGATAAATATGTATAAATATATAAATTTCATAAATATGATTAGATAGATAGAGAGAGAGAGAGAGAGGTATTGGAAGTAAAATTCCCCCAACCTTGGCAAAAATATGAGTTGCCACCAAACATAACTCAATTGTGTAACCCAATGATACTTATAACTTGCAGATGTTTAATGATAAAATCAATTTAAACCAATAAAATTTGAAATATTGAGTGATATAATCACCTCAACCATACCAAAATCAAACCAACTAATAAGTAGATGAGCTCAATATAGTCTATAAAAGTTTATCATAGGCATTAGTATGTAAAAGTCCATGATATGGTAATAGTCCATAGAATAATTTTGAAATATGAAATTGATTTGGATTTTGAAATATTAGGCACACATTGCATAGAATATGTACCTTAGATATGTTTCATGTTGAAACTATGTATAACAATGCTACTGATGTATAGAATTATACCACAAATGTGAATCTAAATTTATATAACTATGTGCTTTAGCCAATTTGAAAACTATATAAGTGTCTAGAACATGCTTCCAATGCATGAATCCACTATATGTGGGTAAATTTGAAAACCAAAATAATTACCAATGTGGATAATATGTTTCCAAAACATGCCCTCATTATAATATAAAGATGTTGAATACTGAATAATTGTGGAGACCATGCTTCTAAAGCATGCCCCCACTGAATCTAAAACTTATGAATGTGTGAAAGCCATGCCTATATGGCATGACCTCATTAAAATTAAAAATTATGAATATGTGGAATACATTACCATATGAAATTCCCACACTGAATACACAATGATATAATTACCACATATTAAATAAGTGTGGAGAATATGCTTCTAAAGCATGCCCCCACTAAATCTAAAAATTGTGAATGTGTAGAAGCCATGCCTATATGACATACCATCAAAGAACCTAAAAATTATGAATGTGTGGAATCCATGCCTAAATTACATTCCTCCACTAAAATAAACTAATATAAGTACCACATATTAAATCATTGTAGAGAACATGCTTCTAAAGCATGTTTCCCACTAAATCTGAAACTATACCAAATGTGAAAAACATGTCTCTATGAAATTCACCCATAAATTTTCCTCCCATTTAATGTGAGAAAATAATATAAACTAGTATATACCTCACCTCAAAATTAAAATACAACTATATAATCTATTAATGTAACCATGTAGCATATAAAAGGAACATGTCTAGGTAAATGTATCATTAAATTTCAAAGAATAATGTGATCACATTAATGCCTAAGATGCATGATAAGGATCATGTAAAAGTATAAATAATATAAATACAACCTAAATAATAAAATCTATCACACACTTAAAATATCACTTAAAAGTGATTCAAATGTAGTGATCATAGAAGACCATAAATAAGGGGCATGTTCAAATGCCACACAATTCAAGGGACATGACTTAGTCAAATATCCACAAAAGAAATAATGAAATATTAAAATGTCTATAAAAAAATCAATGACAAATTCAAATTTCATAGAAAACATACACGTTCACATGTGATACAAACATAGGAGCATATTCAAATGCTCAAACATGTAAAACAATAGCAAGAAAAGGCACTTAAAAAAGTGCATAGAGGAAAGCATAAGAAACCAACATAAACATATCATATTAGCTCAGGGATAAAATTTATTAGGAAAAAAAATCAAGTTCATGACATATCAAGTGCCCTATGAAATATATAATCATGGATAAATGCCTGTGTAAGCATATATATGATCTTAAAAAATGATAACATATAGTGACCATAAAATGATATAACCTAGAATTATTGTGATCATAAAGGTGGATGGATCTAATGTCCATATGAAATGAGTATAGGGAAGGCCTAACATAAAAAATAGGAATAGGTCATGTATCTTTGTATTCATGTATAACACTCAAGTGGAAGCATGACAACCATGTGTCTGTAGAAGTAACTGATATGCCATCCGTTAACATGGAATTAACACATAGACGCGAAAGAGCTAATACAATGTGTAGGTGCTCAAAGTGTTTTTATATTGAGTTTTATTTTTTGGTAATTATTTTAATATTTGAAAGGGTCGAAAAAGGAATTCATCACCATCAAAAGGTGTAGGACCACCTTGGAAATTTCTCAATCTTTATTTATATTGCTATACTGCCACCACTTCAATGTTTTTTTAATGGTTTACCTAAATCTAATGGTGTAAGTAAATAATCATGTCCATAATGATGTATTAAAATCTTTGTATCCATATAAATAAATGTAACACATTTTTTTTAGTATTTATTTTAGCATTCGATTTGATTAGCCAATTTTTTCCAAATTTTAGTTTAAAATTTGGTTCATGGTATAGTATCCATATGGTGGAATATTCCAACCTTGATCCACAAGATATAGATAACTAAATTTATCCTTTAGATTATAGCATTAATGGAGAGTATATTAGTTCATTTATAGTGTGTCCCAATTTTGTGAGAAATGTGGTGTCACAAGTCGTATCCAACTTATTAATATCAAACTAGAGATGATGGCAATATACCCCACCAATATTGATAGTGATAATTAAATAGTCATACTTTGATAATTTTAAAAGATGGTTTTTTTTGAGAGATAGGAAGGATTTTACATTTTTCTCATGTTGGACACAATTTGTATGTGTCTTCAATTTTTATATTTTGAATTTGGTTCCTCAATATTTCACATTGATTGGTATTATGCAAAATGATCTGATGATATTTATAGTATGGTACCATGTGTTCTATGGGTAAAAGTCTAATACATGATTTGTCTCTAGTAGAAGGTAAATAAATCATTATATGCTTAATTACCATAGATAACATGGTATTTAAAGTATGTTGTTGTGTCATTATCTACAAAATTTATTATGAATCATTTTGATAAGACTCCACATTGTTCATATTA
Source organism: Torreya grandis (assembly GCA_037957365.1). Classification (NCBI taxonomy): domain Eukaryota; kingdom Viridiplantae; phylum Streptophyta; class Pinopsida; order Cupressales; family Taxaceae; genus Torreya; species Torreya grandis. The sequence goes on from JARHVA010004401.1 coordinate 919,366, forward strand.
TGAATTTGCATTTGATCCTTGTATATTTTAATCAATGTTTTTATCCAATAGGGATGTATGGAATAACAATCATTTACATGCTCATTTTTTTATTTTTTTTGCCCTTATCTAGATCTAATTTTGTATTTTCTATAAGTGTATTTATTTTGTGTCAGGATCCATAGGTTTAAATAAGCTATGCAATAGGTGATCAAGTGGATAAACAATTAAGTTTCACATTTTTCATATGTCATATCATAACTTATATCATCATCATTATCATAGTAATATAAAAGATGGATATCATTTTCATCAATATTGACCAACAAATGAAGTTCAAAAACTAGGGTATATTATGGTTTTATTATCTCCTTAAGTAATTATTGATTTTTTTATGTGCATATATGTGTACCTCAATATTTAATGTCTTATTTATGGTTGAAGACAATAGATCCATTATAATTTACTCACCTATTTCATATGTGTGTATGTGGTCAATAATAATCCATTATTTATGTGGTACCATTTATAGATGCCTTCAAATTTAGAATGTATCATTTTGAAAATTTTGAAAAACTCATCATCAATAGGCATGGATAATAAGGTCTCATCGTGTATGAATTTAACACATTGGTGAAGTGTAGATGGGAAAAATTACATTGAATGTATCCAAGGTCTACCCAAAATTAAATTATAATGTAATGATTTAGACATGACCTTAAAAAAAGTTGAAACTATTTTATGTTGTAATATCATATCTCATGTGATTTGACCGGCTAGAGGACTATGTGAATTATCAAATCCTTCTATGTGTATAACTATTTTTTGAGTAATATTAGTGGTAATAAATATGGTAGTTATGAATATTATGATAAAAATATTTAGTCTTGATGCATCATCAATGGGCACCCTTTTGATGCCTTTATTTAATATGGTCATTTGTATGGAAAAGGCAAATTTTGGTCAATAATATCTTTGGATTGTAAATTTTTTGGGTTAAAGGTAATGATATTAGAATTATTTATTGATGTATTTCATGATATCTACAAAATAAATAGGCTTAATATCACTTAGAATTTGTGTCTCATGTAGTTCTTTGTTAGGATATCTTTATAAACATCAGATTGATTTAGGATCTCAAGAATTGAGATTTTAGCATGTGTATTACTTGATTGGTAAATAATGTCATATCTCTTAAATTTTATTACAAGTTTAGGTTTATGAGGAACCTATTAGATATTAAAAAGTGATGGGATAGGTTTAAAAACCTTACCTTTTCAAGTAGTAATAACATAGACTTCAAAATCCAATATAAGTCATGGGTGAATAATGGGTGAGGGATGGTAGATATCATTCAAATATTACATAGGGGAAATAAATAGTTTATAGAATTCACATTGGCATCTAGATACTAGTTTTATAGCATTACAAAAATAATTTTAAATATAGATAAAGTGTTTTTTTATTTTCCAAGGAAACTAATGTAGCAAACCATGTCAACTATGACATATTGGAACCTAAAATGGGTTATATATGCATCCATGTTGCACATATTTTATAAAAATTATGGATAAATTAAAAAATCCTAGAAAACCCTAATGAAATTAGGGTTTTATGTTTAAATATTAGGATTACCAAATGTTAAACCCTAAAATTGATGTTTTCTAGGTTGAGGTTACACATATACTCATTAAATGGGTATATAAAAAGGAATAAGCACAAGGGTGATATTCATATCTACATCAAGCAATTGGGTACTAAACTCAAATATGAACATACACTAAATTTATTTTGTTGAGTTATGCTAAAAATATTAAGTACAACTATGCTAGATATAGAAATGAGAAATAAGTAATGTACTTATCTTATTTTGATGCTAATGTAGTTATAGATATGGAACTGGTAGGAAGTAGATTGGAATATAGTTCTAGAATAGTCATCAAATTCTACTTTCGATGTTTTTAGAGGTGTAGACACTAACATCAGCTTAGGATAATTATGCCAATGTTATTATATAAAATCAAAGTTAGTGTCCTATATAGAATAACTTATAGAAAAGGAAATGACCACCTAGATGCTTTTGGGTTTGTCTTCACCTTCGATTTGGTGCATTTGAATCTAGGTCATCGACTTCCACTCATGAATTTATACAACACTATTTTATTTCATCTTCATAGTGATCTTGGAGGGAAATGGGTTATTGGGAACATGGTGTTCATCTAACCCCAAAGACCCCTCTATTAGTGAGTATTACGTGCATAGCCAATAATCTAAAGAGGGCCTCATACTAATGTATGTTGATGCAGGTTTTATGCACACCACAACATACTGAGGTAGCCTCTAATGTTTTAGTATGTCAATGGAGGTAAGCTCCACTCTAAGGAATTATTTATAGGTATGAGGTCTAAATAACCTATTGATGGAATAGCTGGTAGTCTATACAAGTTTTATTGACAAGGTTTTTTGGATGGAGATGTGGTCCTTAAATTATAGTGAATCAATAGGTGAGTTGGATGGATGGTTGGATTCTAATATAATATAAAGTGGGTATATCTCAAAATAAACTCAAAAAATGAGGGAAGTGTAATATAAAAGAAAGCTTCTATGGTTTTTAGGAATCACTTCCCTAGCTGGTTTCTAAAAGGACAAGTGCTTTCAGAACCTGTACATGTTACTAGCAAAAATTTCACACACACACAATCAAACATAAGTAATAAGTCTAAGGAGACATTGATGTATGAAATTCATAAGTCTTAGACATAGGTTTCTCCTTTTAGGGTAGCCTTTGGACACACTTACTAAGGAGATTATGGATTGGGCTAACAAATTATCTGAGGAAGCTATTGCACAGACACAAAAAACTACATCAAAGAAAGCACTCATGCACATTAAAAATTATGAATCAATCAACTTGAATATCTTAACCAATATATTTTACTAATATCTTAATATCTATTGCACATCTATGGATCAATATATCAATCAAAATAATCAATAATCCATTTGTAACTATTACACACTAAAGATTATTGAAACTTATAACCAAAGAAAGTAATAATTAATTACACAAAAATTGGAAATAAAATATACAAACACATTTTTTGATGATCAAAATTATTACTCTTGTATTCAAAATTCTCTTACAAAAATCCAAGATGGATTATAATTGTTTATATAGACTTAGGGAAGGGGTCACCTCATCTTCCAAGTTAATGCAAGGCCATTACATGTGATAGTCAGAAGTTGAGTTCTAATTGTAGTTTAAAACCATATAAGAGTCTACTTATAGTTATTAGTAAAAAATATCCTTTGAAAAATATATGCAACATGTGCATGTATATAAATACAAAAGCTAATTTTCACAATTTTAGCTTGAACTATATACAAACTACAAATATATACACCATTTTCCAAAATAGTACATGCCTCCTTTTATAGGCTGTGAGAACAACCTATTGATATTTTAGATTATCTATTTTCAAATGTATCTTAGACATATTCCCAAGACAAGTACCACTTTACCAATGCTTCATAACCAATGACACTATTTATTGTGACTAATCTAACTAAATTATGCATTACATGTCACTCATGCCTTTATAGAATATCCCTTTGTAATGATTTAAAGGATCCTTATCTTGAAATATTTGATGATGTTCACTTAATTTACCTTTTATATTCCATGTAACTTTAGCCTTCTCTTGTTATATTGATGGATCTTCACTTTCATATTTGCTAACTAGATTAGTTCTAAGATATGCATGTTCCTATTTTAGCTTAACTATGAGACCCAATGTTTATCTTTAAATAGATATCAAGTGTCCAAAGGTCTACATAATTTGTTTATGTCATTACATTTTCTACCTTTCAAAATATGATTGTTACCTTTAGGACATGCATCACTATCACATTGGGTTCAGATCTTGGAAAGGTCCACTATCGACTTGCACTATTTAATCTTTAGCATGATGGAACATGATAATATCACTTGGAATATCCATGGGGCCTTTATGATCTTTATAGTCCTAGATCATATATTTTTTTTCCACTTGGTATCTCCTTAATTATCCCAAGACCTTTTAACTTTTCACATTAATCTTGCACCATCAGTTATCTCTGTGGATCAACATTGGCCATTGAACTACCTAGGCCTACTAAGCTTTGATTTCAAAATGGCTAATTGATAAGCTTAAATTTAATGTTTGCATGACCATCAATGATGTCCTAGTGAACATTAATGACCTTCACATGAGTGTCACAATTTAATCTCCTATCATTTTCTTGTTGATCTTAAATTTGACATTTGTCTGACCATCAAAGACATCCTCACAACCATTAATGAAATCCACGTGACCATCAAAATTTAGATACCCAATGTTTTATTTTTGAGATTAAATTTGATGTTCATGTGATTATCAATGTCATCCTCATGACCATCAGTGATGTCCACATAACCATTAGAATTTAACTTGTAATCTTGATAGTTGTCATCTCCTCAAGACTCCCTACTCCTACTAGTATAAATGAAAAATGTTTTAGCATATATATAACTTAAGTATTTTGATCTGCCATAGGGTATTTGGGTTCCTTTTACATAGGGAAATTGTTTTAGGATTTTTTCCATAGTATGTATATCCTAGACCAATTTCATCAAATGAAATGTTTGTAGCTCAAAAACCTTAGGATGTATCATTAGGGAAATTAATTCAGACAATATGTTTGAGGCAATTATCCTGAAGACCTATTTCATCAGACAAAATGCCTACTATAAAAAAAATCTTGAAAGGTATGTTCAAAAATTCCAAAGGGTATGTGCCCTAGGGGTATATTTTACCAAAATTATATCCACAATATTGTTTTAATAAAAAAGTTTTGAGCAAAATTATGCCAAGGGTCTATTTCATAGGAAAAAGTATGTATGATAAAAAAAACATGAAGGATCTATTTTTAAGGAAAATTTCCCTTGAAAAAATACTTGAAGGGTCAGTCTAAAAAGGTTGAAGGGAAAGTCTATTTCATCAAGAAAAATGCCCACAATAAAAAGCCCATAGAGACAATTTTGTTAGGGAAATTATTTCAAACAAAATGCTCATAATAATATCCCTGACAAATATAAGTCCACGATAAAAATCCCAAACAAATAACAAAGACCAAATTATTCAAGGAAAATGTTTGATGAAGATAAGTATAATAAAGATAAGTCAGATAAAATACTTGAAGGAATTACTTCTGATAGAATAAGCCTAAAATAATTGTAAAGATAGTTAATGAAAACATAGCACTAATGCCATCTTGACAAAGTATGAAAGGATAATAGTTAGTCTCTTCTTGGAATTTTTCAAAAACACATAGGATATGGGTTCAAAATCAAGGTTAAAAATTGAAATAAGTGGGTGCCCATTTCTATAAAGAAAGAGGGGATGTTGGGTACAAAAAATGGTGACTTATAGGGGGAATACTCCTAAGTATTCAAGAACCCAGAACTCTAGTTTGTGATCTTAAATCAATCATGAAGTGTGTCATAAAAGAATACTTAAATCAAAAACATGAAATAGACTCCTAAGTTCATTCACATAACATACTTTCCTTCTAATTTCTTGGATTTGTGTGTGTCAAACATGTAATTTATTTAACCCTTATTATGATGAGTTTTTCAACGGCTTTGATGAGGCTATAGGTTTCATTCCAATATCTCTTAAATTTCATTAAATAAAGGGAAGCTCAGGCATTGCTCTACTACCACCTAGGTATCCATAGCCTTGATAGAGATACCTTAGCCTCCTTTTCTTCTCTCTCCATTATTTTTTCTTAATCATGGTGCATGGTAAATTGACCTTATTTCATCATGTGAGCCTTTTGATTTTCTCTAGATTTTATTTTACTCTTTTGAACTCATTGATTCTTTTCTTTTTTTTTATCTTTTATTCTTGAATGAAAATAGAATATTTATAACCCAAGTGAGCTAGTCTAGTTATAAAATAAATCACTACTAGGACATCCCTGTCAGCCACATTTATACCCAAAATTGTCATTTCCAATAGATATTTAATGTGATAAGTGAAATTGATCCAATAAAAAAGAAAACTTTCTAAATTTTCCTAAAGTAATCTAAGAGACACTTACACATGCCTAGTAAAATTATTCAATTGTGACACCATCTAGAATAATCTATGATTACCCACCTTCATCTTGAAGACTCAAAACATAGAAATACACCTAATCTATAAACTAGTCCCAAAATTGATAGAATGTTTTATTTCCACCCTTTCTATAAGTCATAAGCTTAGTTAGTTTTTTGGCTTGGTTATAATTATAAAAAACACAATTTTGATTGTCAGAGAAAACAATAAACAAATAATCTAAGAAAATGGGAAACCTAAACTAAGAAAGCAGGAATCTAATCTAGGAAATCAAAATACTGCAAGAAGGAAAGATTAATATAGAAAGTAGGAAATTAATCTATGAAATAAATAAAATGTCTTAAGAAAGCACTAAAATCTAGTCTAGAAAGCATGAAATATAATTTAACTCTACATCTAAATTTGTTTGCTTCATTAGTCTGGGGTTCCTTCAAATGGTATAACCATGAAGTAGTGCTTCAAGAATTATCCATTGACTGGATATGTAAGCTCATTTATGTTGATTTCCTTTAAACAAAGTGCATTATTTCCAATGATCTCTAAAATATGGTATGGTCCATAGTGGGGAAAACTTGTCATGTTGTCCTTTTTTCTTATGGGATTTATCCTAAAGTAGAACTAGATCCAAAATCATGACTGCTTTGAATTTTTATCTCTAATCAAACCACATCTTGGTATTTGTTAATTATTCATGAGGCCTTATTCCTTGAATATTAAATTTCTATTATGCTTACCAGTCTTGATTTTATTGTATCACCTAGTTCCATGTAGTCTTGTATGAACTAATAAGTAGGTAACTTCAACATAATTTTGAACACTAGCCTATGTCCATACACCAATAGGTAAAGTGAATCTTTGAGGGATTAGTTGTGTCTAGTTTGGTCTACCAAAGAGAATAATTCAATAAACTATACCAGCCCATAGGCTTGTCCCCTACTAATTTATTAATTGCATCGATCTAATTTTTGTTTGTTGACTCTGCCAGTCCATTTCCTTGGGGGTAATAATTAGAAGCTAACCTAATAATAATCTATTTGTCATGTGCCCACTTAATAAATTATATATATATGAAATTTAGTCCATTTTCACAAACTAAAAAAATAAGTGTGCCAAATCTAGTTGTTTTATGATCCTCAATGAAGTGAATCATATTTTGTGCTCTGTAATTATGCCTCGGTCCATCTAGTGCATTACTCAGTGGTAGTAAACATGCGTTTATGGCCTAATAAGTAATTTGGGTTGATGACACCAATGAATTCTAAACCCCACTATGCAAATGACTTTCCTTCAATAACTGGATGTAAAGGCATTACTACATGTACCTCCCTCTCAGATAAAGCTTGACATTCATGGAATGTTCTAACATGAGTATGAGCATTTTTAAAAATTGTTGGCCAATTATATCCCATTCTTAAGATCTTATGGGTCATGGTATTTCCATATGGGTGACTAATACCTATCTTATGATGCAAGTTATCTAAAATTTCTTTAGCTTTAGATACACACTTGAAATAAATATATTCATAATTTCTTTAGTAGAGGACTCCCTTTTTGATCATGTAATGAGTAGCTTCTATCTATAGAACTCTTCTACTCTCTATATTGAGTTCTAATAACATATTAATATAAGTAAATACTATATTATATCAATATACCATTATGATTTAGATACTTGAGCTTCATATATATATTTAATGGTGATACATGGATCTAGCTTAATCATAAGCTAAATAATGCCCTACCCTCAAATAATATTTATAAGCTTGATCTCTATATCAAATTCTTGAAACTTGGTCATCTATTTACCTTAGCATTATCATAATTAATTTTTGTGTTAGGGTGAGCTTGAGCACTAGATCAGGTATGATGGTGATGGTTTTATTCCTCAATATTTAATGCCAAATTTTATTTACTACCTTGACAAGGGAAAAATATTTATTATCAATCATAGAACACTTGAGTTTAGTATCTTTCAGATTTGCACTCATAAACACAACTAGATGTTTGGTATCATCCTTATTCTACATGATGATATCTATAATATCATGATCTAAATAAAATGATTATAAGTAAAAATAATTATTAAAATATGGATTGATTAATAATCAAGCCTATGATATTACATCTTTAATGTCTTTGATGGACTTTTTGGCTTCAACTGCCTACTCTATTTTGGCATCCTACTTGAGCATGGCATTCATAGGTTTAAAAATATCTACAAATACTAAGATTGAACATCTTTTAGAAGTTAATCTTTTTGAAGAATGATTTAATCTCCTTCTTACTATTTGGTGGTTGATTTTTTGAAATTGTCTAAATTTTGCCTAGATCAATGGTGATCTCATCCTTGGTGATGATGTGACACAAAATCTTGCATTTAGTCGCTCCCAATATGCTCTTCTTTGGGTTTAGTGAAAAACCAAACATTATGCATCTGTTGAATATGGATTGTAAGTGACTTATGTGGTCTTTCTTATTCTTTGAAAATATTGTAAGATCATCCATGTAGATGATTATGCATTTTATCATCAATCTTTTGAAATTATGAACCATGGCACATTGAAAGGTAGCTCCTACATTCATTAGGAAAAATGGAATCCTATTATATTCATACATTCCCAACTTCATAGTGAATGTTTTCTTCATTATGTCCCCATATTGTAACAATACCTAATTATAGCCTAAAAATCTATCCAAGAAGGACATCATTTTATAACCACTTACTATCTATATCACCTCATCCAGAGAAGGCAATGGATAATTTTAATTTTCAAAATCCTTATTCACATTTCTAAAATTGACACATAATCTGATCTCATCATTCTTCTTTCTTACTAGGACCAAATTGGCCACCTGGGTAGAATGTCTTACTGGTAAGATGATTTTTGTGCTTAATAACTTCTCCTCTTCTCTCTGAATGAGAGGCTCTAGAATAAGATTAACCAGTCTTTGCCTCTATTTGAATGGCTTGTGATATAGGTTTAAGGGAATCATATGAATAATGACCTTTGGGTGATAGACCTTCAAGTCTTCATATGTCCAAGTAATGATATCCCTGTATTGAGTGATTAGATCCTTCCATTACTATCTCTCCTCTAGGGTGTAGCTAAAGTGAATATTAACATAATGTGGGTTAGTTCATCTCCTATATTTTATTTTTTAAAGTTTAGTTTATTTACCTTGGGTTACCTAAGTTGTTGAGCTTGAAGGTCTATGTTGAATAGTATTTCCAAAGAGACACAAGTTACTCATCTAACCCTTATAATGACCCATATAACTAACTAAGCGGGATGTGTGTCACATTTTATATTATCCATTAACCCATATACATTAATATATCATATCCATAGGTACATAATAGAGAGAAAGTCTGAAAATAAAATTAAATCATTAATTCTAAGATTTTTTTAATTAATGAATTGTAAACATGTCTATAGCTAATGGCACATAGATCCTTATAGCCTTCAAATAAATCAAGAATAATAAAAAAACCTAACTAAAATAGAAAAATCAAATCTTACTTAATGCATAAAATATACAAAAAGTATGAATTATATTCCTATATCAATAGTCTTAATCCAATGAAGCATAAAGAAAGTGGTAGACTTACAAGGCAATTAGTCATATTTACATAGAAAACCAATTTTACATTATTTTGATAGTGTTTGTTTGTAAATATATTCAACCCATCTAACATACTAGGAATCAATTTTCATTTAAGGGAGAGATTGGTATTGCCTCCAAGACGCATGAGATCCCATTCTTGGCCATCATAGCATGAAATTATGTAACAACATTATGTCAAACGATTATTCATCATTTAATAGGTAAGATGAAACCAAATCTCATGACCCACTAAGTAACCTTGAGGAGAGGTCTGAGGTGGAATTTATCTTAATATTTCTAATAGGTTATGTTGGTCCATCAATGATCTATCGATGAGTTAAAAATTATACAAGTTGATAAAATAATCATGGAGAAGCATATTTTTGGAGCTACTATGTGCAAGTAGTATGGGGAGCACATGCCATTTTATTATTCTATGGTACTATGAATAGTTGAGGGGTTGGATACATGGTGATTCATCAATGTCTTTGATTATATAATCCTTCTAAAAAAATACAAATGTATGGCTATAGTGTTTTGGGGTCAACTTTTCTTATCTTTTACATATGCAATGAAATAGAAACAAGTGTCCCTATTGAATTCTTTAGTATATTAATATTATACATTTGTTTCTCAATCAAGACCTATGGACTTTATCTTTATCTTGTATAATTAAATTGATCTTGAAGAAAGTTCATCCTTAAAATGATTGATATGTATGTACAGTTCTCATGGGACACACCCCCATGTATTTTATTTAATTTGTCTAGACAAAAACATGTGGCACCATTTCAATAATTTTCCACATTAATTAATTTTATGAGTCATGTGATCAAGTCATCCAAGAAGGGTGGTTAGATCATATGTTAGATTCACAATGAAAATCAATCAAAAAAAAAAACACACTAACATGCATAACACTATCTTGCCTAGATCAAAGGGAGGAGCATGGTGAAGTAACATAAATGAATAAATAAAAACTAAAAATGGAAATAACTCACATAATTCCTTACCAATTCCTTGAATGCTCCAAGTGGTTTATTCATTTGGCTTGCTCATATTGTGCTTAAGAAGTCTTCATCAATGGGGCTTGGCTATCTCCATGTCCTCTTAGAAACATGGTTGGCTTATGTTTTGGCTTTGATATGGCTTGAAATGGCTTGGATTGTGATTAAAATTTTTTTAATTATAACCCTATACATTTCACTCTTGTCATAAAACCAAAATTATAAAACTAATCTATCCAAGCTCTTCAAATAGAGAGGCAAACCCTTGTATTTATAGGTTTAAAAAAGGGCTTAAAATGGGTTAAATCCTAACCTAGGTTTTCTTAATTAACCCAAGTAGATTTAAAATGTGTCCAAGCCTCATTATTAGCATGGAATAGGTGTGCTTTGAGATATTTTAGATTTTGGATAACTCACAAAAGGTAATGGTTACTTCCTAAGATATTCTTTGATTTTAAATTTTCCTTTTTGATAATTCATTGAATTTCTCAAAGATGAATTCAATTAGTATTTTATTAGGATTTTCATGTTAATTAATCATTTTTAGGATTTTTAATATTTTCCATGTTTTGATTATATTGATTTTGGAATTTTCTCTATTTAATTGATTTTTGGGCCAAATTGTTTTAATTGCATATTATGAAGCCAAATTCAAGAAATTTAGAAATTATTAGGCTAGATGTTTAATGGTTGGTAAGAATTGATCTAAAATTAGGTATGAAGCCATTGGAAGGCACTTTTAGGTGTCTACAATTTTCCGTTGTTTAGGAAGGTGTTGTAAGCTGTAAGCATAATAACATCTTTTCAAAGAATAAAAATGTTCTTTGTGCTTACGACTTCAATGGCAATGGATGAACTATAGGGTGCCCCCTTAAGGGAGTGGTTAGAAAAAGGGGTGGAAAAAAATCATTAAAAGAAGGAAATTAGTGGACCAAATAGAAGGAAACATAATTATTTGCCAAAATGTGGGTAGAATCATTAAGAGTGCAAGTGAGATGGTGTACAATGGTTTTCCCAAAGCTAGTTATAAGGATTGTACCCTGACAGTGGTAAACATGATACGATAACATAATGATTTTCCTAAAGGTAGTTATAATCACTAATAATGTAGGTGGGATGGTGTATAATTATTTTCCCATAGGTGTTTATAATCATTAATATCTTGATTATGGCAAATAAGCCCTATTGGGTAGAAGAAAGTGAATGAATTACCCAAAGGTGTTTATAATCATTAACCCACAAATTGGTGATAACATAATGATTTTCCCAAAGATGGTTATAATCCTTAAGAATGTAAGTGGGATGGTGTATAATTTTTTTCCCAAAGGTGGTTATAAGCATTGTACCCCAATAGTGGTAAACAAGTTGTGTAATATGATGATTATAAACATGATGATGTCAAACTAATATAGAAGATAAGGATGAATTAGGTAACCTACTAGTAAGGAGATGATCATCTAAACTAACAAAGGTTATAATTCTTTCATTATGTTATTAATCCATTTAGGATATGATTTGGATGAGGCTAGGATTGTTTCTAAAGTTGGTGCTAATGAGATATCATTACTACATTTGTCATGTAGACTTCTCAAAGATGATTTTTGCTATATCACATGATGATAGAAATCATGAAATAAAACCATGAGGAATTACTATAAATATGCATAATAATTGACTACTATGATCCAATACTCAAGGGAAAATAATTTACTAATGATAAAAACCATGATGGCAATGTTGACATATGAATATGGATTGATTCAAGAAGAGTGTTCAAGGAATCACCCAATGAATACACATAGAATGAATCAAGGTAATAGTAATAAAAGAAAAAAAATAGGCACACAAATAAATAAACATACAAAACATGAAGTAAAAAATGAACAACTAATGGTTAGTCACAATGTTAGCACAAACAATGTGACATAAATAAGATGGTGAACATTAACCCTATAAAATAGGTGACAACATAACAAACAAAAAAGGATGAATATAAGAAAAGGAATGGTTGGTCATGTTGACACCATATACATTGGGCAAGTGGATGTTTCCTACATAGTTATATGGACATAATATCCAACAAAACTTTAGGTTGAATGTAGTTCTCCTAGGATATGAGATATAAGAAACATGATGAGAAATTAAACATGATGGATGTGATAGAAGAATATTAATGAACTCACAAATTTATGAGATCATGGGATAAAAGGACAAAAAGGTTTTGGAAACTAAGTGACAAGTGGTTTCTTCTGACATAGTGAGGGTTACCAAAATCCTTAAGGCAAAGAAGTGGTCAGTGTTTTTGATTTTTATAAATGGTTTTTAATTTTTTTTAGAATTTTGGAGTATCTCAACTCAATCAATAATGAAAATATACTAAATGGTTCAAGATCATAAAATTATGATAGCATTATGGCAAAGGAAGACTAAGTTAACCTCAACAAGTATTGAGCATGGCCCACATAGTCCCAAAATGGCCTCAAGTCACAGTAGTTCCACCTTATAGTGGAGGAATTTGACTAGTATAGCAGCCAATTCAAACAAAATAGGCATAGTTGGCATAATGACATAGTATGGAATAGGAATGGAAAGTTTTTATGTCAAAGAATAATAAACAAATATTTCCCCTAGTTTTCTTATAGGCAGTTATAATAGGATATAATGGCATAAGTCAATGATACTAATTTCCCCATAGGTGGTTATAATTAGTAGCAATACTGGTGGGTGAGATACTAATTTTCTTATGTAAGTGAATATAATTAGGTTAACATAAATAAACATGATTATAATGAAATAATTAATGAAGGATGAAACTAACAATTTTTTTGTCATACTACTCCAAAATACTACCTTTTTTTGGAATACTTGAAACAACTATTAAAATTGATCTAATTCTTCATGCTAAAAGTGTGAAACCAATAAATGAACCAAGGTCAAATTGGATAGGTGCAGAGTGATCAAAACATGTTTAGTTTATAAAATAGAATGGTAGTATGGATAAGTGATAGGCAAAGTGATTAGATGGTAGGTAGATAGGGTAATAGAATGATAGAATGGTATAGTACAAAGAAGAATATTGATAATATGATATCACTTGAAATAGTCCTTATATAAAATACACCAAGACACTCAAGCATAGTACCACTTGAGGTACATAATTTTCATGGGATCATCAAGTTCATGCCCATTTGGTTTGGCAAGCCTATATGCTCATATGCTAGATTCTATAATAATGATGAAGGGACCTACCTAGGTGGGTTTCAACTTACCTTCTTCTTGACCGTGGTATTATTTTGGTTCTCTTTGAGTAAAAGATCACCAAGATCAAAATTTATGTGTTGCATATGCTAATTATAATGTCTATGAAGTCAATTTTGATATGCTTGAAGGATATTTATTACATCCATGTGTTAATCATCAAGTAACTCTAGTTTTTATAGGTGATGTAATCAATAGTCTTCATTGTCCAAGACATGCTTCAAAGAGATGCACAATAAAGCTAACTCAAACTCAATGGGAATAATGACCTTAGTGCCATAAACAAGTGAGTATGGAGTGGCTCCCAGGGGAGTGTGGTGATTGGTACAATATGCTCAAAGGGCACAAAATATTTCAAGGTGTCAATTGTGATCAGTATCATTGAAAATATTTTTAATAATTTTGATAATGGTTTTTTTTTATGCTTCTACCTAGCCATTACCTTGAGGGTAATATGCTATCAAAAAGTAATTGAGTAATATTGTACTTGACACATAGTATTTTGATATCCTTATTTTTCAATGATCTTCCATTATCATATATAATGTCAAAAGGGATACCAGAGTGGTAGATGAGATGGTTGAATGTGAATTTGGAAATTTGCTTTCTAGTCATGTAAGTGAGAGGTATATCTTCAAACCACTTAGTGAAATATTATATGGTTGTAAGGATATATTTATGGCCATCAGATGAGGTGGGGTTTATCATCTAAATGAGATCAAGTCCCCATATATCAAATGTCCATGGTGTCAATATTGGTTTTAAATTCTTAGATGGGACATGAATTAGATTAGTGTACCATTGACATTTATCACATATTTTTACATAAGTAGCTATATTTGCATCCATCATTGGCCAATAGTAACCAAAATTATGAGATTTTTAGACAAGACTACCCCATTACTGTGGGCACCACATACCCCTTTGTGAAATTTATATAACACTAGTGTAGATTCTACTGAAGGTACATAATGAAGTATAGTTAAATTAAAATTGTAGTGCTATAGGATTGGTCTAAGGTATAACATTATTCATTGTCGATGAAGGATTTGGTTTTCTTTTGGCATATGTCTGGTAGTAAAACATGGTCATGTATGTAAGTGTATAGGTCTAAATACCTCTGGGACCAACAATATCATGGATCATTATGATGGTTGATGGTTCATGAGATGGCACTAGTAGATTTTCATTGAGAAATTGGTAGTATTTTATCATATATGCATGTTGAATCAAAGATCCAATGGTATCCATAGCATCAACTATTCTATTACTTGTCCTTGGTATATGTTCAAATTAGATGTTAGTAATGTTTTGCTTGAGAATGTCGACCATGGCCTTATAGGGAACTATCTTGTCATATTTGGTTTAAAAATGGTCTATCACTTGATTGATGATTAATTATGAATCACCATAAACTTTTAGATGAGATATGTTTCATTGTATGACCTTTCAAAGTCTTGATACAAGTGCCTCATATTTGGCCATGTTGTTAGTACAATGAAAGATGATTCTAAATGACTTAAGGATTAGATTTCCATATGGAGTGATAAATAAAAGGCCTACAATCAAAATGCAACTTCTAGTATTGCTCTTTAAGAGGTGTGTCAATTATTATCATAATGGATTCATTAGTAAATTAGAATGTGAGTGGATCTATATTTGCAAGGGGTGCTTCATCAAGTTGATCTATAATAACTTGTCCCTTGACGGATTTTTAATTCACATATTCTATCTCAAACTCACTGAGAATCATGATCTATTTGGCCATGTGGCCTTGTAGCACTTTTTTTATAGTAGATACTTGAGTAGATCTACTTTTAAAATAACCATGGTCTTATTATTCAACATATAATGTCATAGATTTTAGCTGTGAAGACCATGGTTAAATAGGATTTTCTAATAGCAATATAATTATGCTCATGCATGAAAAGTTTACAAATTAGATAGTACATGGCATGCTCTTTTCCATTATCATCATGTTGAGCTAGAAGTGCCTTTAGGGCTTTATCTATTGCTGATAGGTATAGAAAGAATGGTTTCCCTAGTATAAGAGGCAATAAAATTGGTGAATTTGATAGATAGTCCTTTAGCTATTAAAAATATTTTTGATAATTGTCATCCCAAATAAATGTCACACCTTTATTTAAAACTTGTGTAACAATATGACACTATTTAGCCAATTGAGATATGAAGCATCTAATGGATTAGATCTTACCCTACAATTGTAGAGCTACTTCTAATTAGCTAGTGTTGGTATCGCTATTATGGTTTGTACCTTAGTTGGATCAACTTCAATTCCCTTATGAGACATAATGAAGCCAAGCAATTTTCCGAAAGTAACTCCAAACACACATTTCTTAAGGTTAATCTTGAATTTGTATTCACATAGTCATTTAAATCATAAAAGGCCTCATTATTCTAAAACTCAGTAACCAATATATTGGATTCTTATTAGCCCTAGGTGATAATATAATGGTAATGGATTATGAATAATTTCAAGTCTAAGGGTATAAATGATGTTATTTTCAAATACATTGGTATGGGCTAGGTCATTGAAATGGCTATGCTCAGACTCTACTTTGTTGTTGGCATCATTGTCACTAGTAGCTAGTGATGGAACTTGAATAAGATACGTGAGATCACCCCCAAGTGATTTAAATCTAGTTCAAAGGTTACTTTGTACTTATTCATATAAATCGGCAAATGTGTTCACTATTGATTTGGCCTAAGGCCTCTTCTTTCATAGTCTTGGTTCTCTATAATCCAATTAGGAATGGGATATTTGGAACTCTTGTAAAAATAAACCAATTTGTCATTATATAACCATGATTCATCTCCTTTGATAGGATATTATTCTTGGATAGAGGTTAGTATGAAATTGATAGGTGCTAGACTATGCATTTGGCCTTTACCCTTTCTTTTCCATTGCATGAGTGGTTTAGATTTTTGTCTTCTAAAGGACTTGGGGTTTTGTTGAAGCTTTGTAATGTGAAAGGTATCATGGGTCAAGTGTTATCTTGGGACATTATCTAAGATGGTGTAATGATTGGACATTTTATGAGGTGGCATGTGGGAAAGTGAATCAAGGGTATCAAGGTTAATGTAGTTGGCCTCTGGTAAATCAATAAGTATTTCTTTCCCTTTATCTTGATTAGTGACTAGATCCATGCTGAAATGATAATTATATCTCTTGAACATAGCCTCTAAATGTTTATAATGCTCTTATGGATGTAAATCTCTTGAAATACTAACCTCCATCCCTAAATGGGAGAACTTGATAAACTGGTACAATGTTGATGGGACTACACAAATCTCATGTAACCAAGATCTACTGAAAAACATGTTATATGATAAGTCAAGTTCTAACACATGGCAAAGTGTATCATGGGTCAAGGGCCCAATGATAACTAGAAAGCTAATGGTGCCTTATGATTCTCTTTCTTCATTTTCATAGGCTTTGATGGTGTTTTTCTACTTGGAAATCTACTATCATGTACCCAAGAAGATTGATTATCTTTAATGACACTATGTTTAGACCTGATTCATTGTCCATGATGGCACATTATGCCATCTTATGTAAACTTCAATGTACAATGGATTATTATGTAGTGGGCCAAGGGATGACATATCACTTTGGTTAAAGGTTACTTGTTGGGTTGGAGCTAGGTGTCCAATCAAATATTGATATTTTTTAGGAGATATGTCATTTGGAACTATGGATTGACTAACTTTATCAAGATGTTTTTATGGATGGTTAATGTATGTAACAAATCTAAAATGGAGATTTGTGCTGGCATATTTTTCAATTATTCCATAATGTCAAATGTCTTTTCTTGGATAATGGTAAATAGTTTGTTATAATGTAAAATGGCTAGTTAGATGATGGTTGAAGTGGTTGATAGTTATGGGCCTAGTATGGTAATATTTGATTATTGAGTTGTGATAACACAATTGGGATTAGTTATAGGACCATTTTTTATACTAATTATGGTGGAGGGGGACCATGTAAGATAAGTCTTGGTTATTGGTGCACTTGTGTGTGGTCATGGGATAATGATAATTTATCTATACAAGGTCCAAACATGGGAATTTATGCTTACTAATTCAATTTTGTATGGTCCCAAGTCAAAAAGGGATTAACAAAATGGTTTGGTTGATTTGGTATAATTAGCAATGGACTTGTCTGATTAACACTTGATCTTAGATTAATGGAAATGGTGGTAATGTGACCTCCTAAAATATGGCCTACAACTAAGTTATAGTCATGTGTAAATATATGGTAGGTCTTTTGGTTATTCACACTATTCTAGACTTGGGTTTGTCTATTATTTTGACATTGTTGGTTTTGTTATTGTTTCTATTGAGTTTGTAGGTTCAGCCTTGGTTGTTTTTACTATTGTTGTTTATGTTGCACTAGCTACTATTATTGTTATTTTTATTTTTGTTGATTGTTTGTTGGAGAAAGGGATTTTGATGAATGCCAAGTCTCTGATTGGAGGTGGAATCTTCACTATCTAATGTGATCTCTCCATTTTCCAACATATTATGAATTACATGTCTAATTTTCACACAACACTATAAATTATTTTCATTAACCCTATGAAAATTGTAGAAGTTGTTCTGGGCTAAACCAATCTAGCATGTTAGTGCCCTCATAAACTTGTTATTTTTTAATAGGCCATATAATCAAGTTAGCTAATATGATTTTGAGAGATTGATTTAATGGTCTTTCCAAGGTAAGTAATATCATGATGAGTAAGCATGTTTCTCTTTAGAGGAGGAAGGTTTTACAAAGGCATAGGTTACCATATTTTTTACATTGGTTGCTCTAGTTTAGGCTATTATGCTTACTTTGCATGTTATGGCTACTAAAGAGGTCATTGGTTAGGAATAAGCTAGAAAGTTGGTGTAGGCTAAACAAATGATGTTTACACTGATTGGACATGTTGTGACTCTATTGATCCATTATTTATAACATTATTATTGTGATTAAATTATTTTGGTCTATCATTATTATTAGCCTATGCTAGTTGTGATGCTTATGCTTAGACTAGATGTTGATTTCAGCCATTATTTTGGTTTTGGTTGTAGCTATTGTTCTAATTTGATGAGGTTAATTTAAGGATCCCTTTGTTAATGAGGTCTCTTTCAATCACCAAGCCTTTGTAAATGATCTTTCTAAATTTATGTGCACATTGTAACTCCAAATTATTAGATATCTTACAATGTAGATTTTTGGTAAACATAAAGGCTAATTACTTGATTGGTAGATTATGGGTGATCATCTTGTAAGGGCTATCCATCATCAAGGATAACTTGAGAAGTTTTCATCGACTTTCTATTTTTATTGTGTTAAATCTCCCAATGAATTCTCACACTCAATATTTCAAGTAAAATATTGTATAAAATTGTCTGAGAGATCGTCAAAATTAGGTATTAAATTCTTGGACAACTTTAGGAACCATTCCAATGCTTTCCCTACTAGGCTTCATATAAACAAAAATAAAAGATAGATGTCGTTATAGGCCATTGGTTAGCATGTAACAAATAATTATGTTAGATGGGCTTTGGGGTCACCTTTCCCCTTGTATGTGTCAAAATTTGGTGGCTCATACACTAGAGAAAATGGCATTTTCAAGTACTCCATGTTCAACGGGTAAGAACACACATCATCCAACTTGAAAATTTTAGTCTATTTACCCACGTGTGTGAGTGAAATTACATCATTCATTTTTTGTAATTATTATGCAAGGAAACTATTAGGATCTTTAACTTATTGAGGTGGAGGATCAGTGGTCAAAATTAGATTACTTTGACTAGGTTAGAGTGGAGGTATTTGTTGGGGAATGTTAGATTAGATAAGGAATGGACCAAGAATACACATATGTGGGTTTATGTGTACTTTTTGATATTACAATTATGGTTGTGCAATATTATAGTTGGGGTTATGTATGTAGGCTTGATATTTTAGTTTGAATGGAGGTATATCGACATATTATGCCTTGTGAGGTTGAATAGGGACATGTTACTGACTAGTCATACCTTGTTGATTGAGAGGGACTTACAAACAAAGACCCTATCTTTGAACTTATTCCAAATTCTACATGATAAGAAATTATTAACTAATAAGTAATTTAAGAACATTAGAACATCTAGGTTACATAAATCCCTAATGGGAAGTGGATACATGTTGGAGATTTGACATCTATTGATAACTAATACTAGTACATTATTGGTTAGTCATCTTTTGGTTTTGGATTGGCATGTTAGTTTTCAATTAAAGTGGTATGCTCAATGCTACCTAGTGAGGTGGAACATTAGTTTCCCCCTATTAAGGTGGAAATATTTCTGGCTTCTATTTCATGGGTATGTTTGATGGTGCCTATTATTGTGGAATATTACACATCATCATTTGGGGTAGAGTAAGATTCATCACAATTTATTGTGGTATGGCACTAGTCATTAGTTGGATACTTAATCTTTGTTTTAGGGTGTGATGGGTGTCATTATTAGCCCTTCATTCAACCAACTTATGCTGGTGTTGGTTCTTACTAAGGTAATGTCCAAGGCTATTTTTATTAAGGCACTTAATGGTTTTAAGTTAAAAATATTATTTTTGGGGATTTTTTGATGTTATGATAATATGAGTCTATTTATAAATCCTAAACTAATATTGAAAGGAAACAATCTTGTAGGAAATGTAAACAAACCCAAACTATACTAAACTAGAGAATCTAGAAACAATCACCACTACTATAAAATAAACTAACTCAAACCAAGTTTCAAATCCGTACTTGTAGAATAAAATAAATATGAAATTCACACTTGTAAAATGAAAGTTGTAGGAATAATTACAATCTTATCCTAAACTAAAAATAACACATTAATTATGAAATCTACCCTATAGGTTATAAATTTTAATTATGCCAACATATATTTATCAATATCAATTAAAATAAATAAGAAATAAATTTATAAATACCAAAATAAATCTTCCTATCTCCTTGGGGAGTGGGCCCTTATGTACCCTCAAATTTAGGTTTGAATCAACTTAGCTTTAAGATGCTACTTCAACACATCAATTGAAAGAATAAACTACTATAATTCTTCTTGTATTTTATAAAATAACCAAAATTACAATATCTCTATGTATCTATGTATTCAAGATCCATCATGGATATATCCTTTTATTCTATGAAAAATAAATTTTCTATCCCTACAAACTAGGTAAAAACTTGACTGATTTGAAACAAGAAGATATTCTAGATAGATTGGGAGATATAGCTAAAATAGAGAAATGTTGCATTGATATATACAAATAATCAAAATATCTACAATAGATAACAACTTTCATTCTTAACTATATCTAGTGACAAAATTTGTACATATATGATATTCATATCTTCCATCTTTATAGTTGTAACCTAGAACAACAACTTCCAAAAATGGAATACCAAACAATAATACAAAACTATTTATATACATGAACATGAATGGAAATATCAAAAAGAGTCTTCCAAATTATCATGAATAAGGTGGGAAGGCTATTTAAATAGTTTGGAACATGATATTATCATTTTTGGAATGAATTGTGTTAATCCATAGCAAAACTATGGTAATCTATACTTGTTGAAATCTGCAGGTTGATGGTGAAATCCATAGCTAATTCATAAAATCCATATCAAACTAGTGAAATATGTATCTAACTAGTGAAATCCATAATTTACTGACAAAATTCATAGTTATGCTTTAAATGATTAGTTTTATGTCTTGAAACATCCTTATCTTAATGAAATCTTGTCAAAACCCTTATTAGATGATATTATTCCCTGTACATATCAAAATATGAAGAATAAAAAATGTAAATGGTTAGAACATAATGCAATGAATATTGAATTATAATTACATTAATTTATATAGATAAAATCATCTACCTCCTACCTTATGCTAGTTTTGAATACAAAGATTACATACAAGGCTCAACCATTTAACATATTTAAGTTCATAAACTATAGCAATAATGAGTCATTTTATGGACTCATCATCTCCCACACACCTTACCTTTTGTAAGTCCCTTTTGTAAACTAGTATTCTCAATCTTCATAATTATGAACTATCTATTCCAACTTGATACTTCCATCATATATGGAATATAGATCCTAAAATATCCTCTGATGATGAGGATTAAATCCCATATCTCTTTGTATAAAGTGGATCCAAATAGAAATATTTTCATCAGACTAAGGTCCTATATTTTTCTATGGGGACATAAGGGAGAGTAGTAAGGGAGTTTTGAATCTCATACCTATTGATGGATTATATCCATCCCTTTGAAGAACATCTAAAATTATCTGAACAATTACTTTATCCCTCCTAAGAGACCATTGGATAGTATTGGAGAAAAAAATTCTCTTCACCTCAGGGTGACTGGTAACATATGCCAATGTTGTCTACAAGAAATAACTACCTAATAAAAGTTATGATAAACAAATAATTTGAAGTTGATGATGCCATCTTGCAAGGTATAAATATAGTGATCACTAACACTAGGTTGTTGATAAAAACTCTATAACTTATCTAATTTATATTTTGCATCTATGAATTGAGGTATAATAAATAAAATAACATCCCTTGTAATTTTTGTGTGATCATCATATTGGTCCTATGATGAAATATGATTTCTATATTTAGAAAGAAGATATCTCAATTAAAGTTCTCCCATAAACAGGGTCACCTAAAAAGTATTTGTATTGCCCAAGATAATATCACATAAGTATAATTCACACAACAAATATTGCCTATCAGGAGTACTATTTTGAAACACTGTCATGAATTCAATATTTGTATTTATTTCATGGGGTAGACCATAACATATTTGCAATATTTTCCATTTGACAAACTTCTCATGCAATAATAAACTATACGTAAATGAATGAACCCTACAAGAAAACAATTTTCACATAGTTACCATGTAAATTGAAGATTTCTTTATGTTGGTATGATTTTTGTTGAGCTTGTGCCAACTCCTCTTGTGAGTGTTGTTTCTCCTTCCTAAGAAGGTGATTTTATCTCTTCAACCCCTTAAGTTTTGAGTAAAATTTATCCCATTGATTTTTCACATAAAGAATAGATAAAATAGTTTGACATCCTTATTCTACCATGACCTTAAAAGGGACATTAGAGGATCTATAACCTATTTGAGTTCTCAATCTAGTATTCCCTTATTTATATTTGAGAAGATTCTTCTTAAATATATATTATATTCCTCAAGTAATTTGGTATGGATCCATGAATGAATGATTTCATTCTCTAAGTCATCTAATTTCTTGAGGGACTAGATTTCTGTATTTTATATTTGTTTCATCAAAAGTGCAATAAAAAAAATTGTTCTAAGCTATATAAATTATTTCAATAATATCTTTTACATTTTATTTAATAGTGGATTCTAGCGAAGAGAATTCTAGAGCATGTTTTAGTTCCACATCATCTATCCAATTAGAAGGTTGACCTTATTCTTCATTCATTAAGGCTTTTTATTTATCTATTGCTTTATATGTAGAGGGATTAATAACCTCATCAAGGATGGTTTTAACAAAAACATCTTATGGAAGAAAGTTTTCCTCTTGCTCTCTATTTTGGGCATCACTAGTAGTGGTAGTAGTGTCTTATCTTAAGTTGTCTAAGGTTTTTGTAGCTATAGTCTCATCATTGTCAATAGCTAATATGAATTTCATTTTTTATTTTGAGGAAGGGTTTCTATATGTGAGGTTTCCTAAGGTTTAAGGTATGAGTTAGGGTCTATAGATGACTCATCTTCAATAATTTGGATAGGTTCTTAGATAGGGGTAGCTTGAGGATTTTATTGATGACCTCTAAAGGAGAATCTAAGCCTCAATTTTTTACTTGTTGTCTCAACTGGTGAAACCACATTAGGAGGACCTAGGGGTTTTAGTGTAGTAGTTCTGACTGAGGATTGTGTATTGTGAGTGTATTTAAAAACAATTTCTTTAGAAGAAATTCTTAGTGGGATTGTAGAACTCAAAGCATGAATGTCTAAAATAATCTACCTAGAAAATTTAGGGTTTTTTATTTTATTTCCTTCATAGATGGAAGTCCAGGATTTTATAGTCTTTCTATTGTAGAAAGTGTTATTGGATAATTATTTGAATTAACACTTGGTGGTGGATGGTAGAGGGATTTTTATAATATCTCATGGATACAACCTAAATAGATCCAAAGAGGAATGAAGGCAAATTAAATTAGTGTTGGGATTATTTTGTATCATATCTTAGGTGTATTAACATTCTTAGTACTATATATATTAAGACACTACATTTCCCTTCATAAGTTAAATATTTTATAAGTCAAAAGGAAACTAACCTCTATGGTTTAGGTAAATATTCTCTACTGACTCCCTTGATTTTACCTTTGACATCTTGGACATAAACTGGTACTTGTTCCCCCTCGCTACTGAAAATATAAATGAGATCACTAAATGAATATCTCCCTATAATTTATGCACCCTCATTTGGAACTCCTAATAACTTATTGAGGATATGAGTAGAAAATGGTATCTAAACACCTCAAACCATGAAAAAGTTAGATTTCAAATGGATAATGAAATCAATCACTAATGTCTCATCATAACCCTCAAATTTGAGAAATAATCCAAGCTACCTAGTTACTACCAGTATCTACTTTACTCATTCATCATTCAATAGATCACTCACATTTTTCTGGTTCAAACTTCTTCTTAAGACCCATCTCAAGTTTAAAGTTTAGACAAGACATAATCAATACTTCACTCTTTTCACTAAATAAATAGAATTTGACACAAAATGAATAGATAAAAATTATATTTAGGGTTTTAGTTATAAATAAAACCTAAAGCGTGCCAACTAATTATGACAACATAAATTCTAAATAATGATGGTGTATTTTTCCCCTTTTATGCTTTTTGAAATTATTCCATTGCCAAGTCTATAAACCCTTTTCATTTTTTTCATGAATGAAATATGATTACAAGGATGTATCATAATAAAGTACCTTGTGGTTTTAAAATACATTATCTTTAGCACATGATTGAATGTTCAATATATAACTTTTTGAAATGATCTTTTACTGACATCATGGAATATTCTCCTTATATCTCCCTATGGAGTTTTTTTATGCCAAGGTCTTGAGAAAATGCATGCAATGTAGACATCTAAAACTATCATTTAGTATAAAAGTAAATACTTTACCTTACAAATCATGATATTCTCCTTATCTATCTTCTTTACCTATTATTACACAAGAAATTGCATAAATTAGTTATGAAGAAGAAAACAACAAATAATAACATCAAATTTATTTCTTTGAAACAAAGAGAATCAGTCATTATTCCTAAATTTCTAAACTCACTTGACTATTTTTTTATTTTTTTGGTTTTTTGCCCTTGACTAGCCATTTATTGGTTTTTTGGTTAAGGCTCATTATTTAATACATGAACAACTAGCAATCTAGTTTTCTAAAGATGACTATAAACAACATCCTGAAGGATTTTCATTATTGAATTTTTTTTTATATCATTTTTTATTTTTGTTTTTATTTTGAACGTTTAAAGAAGATGTGGATCCTCTCCCTTTATTCAGGCCATATTATCTTCAAAAATCAATTTCCATGGAAGATTTGAGTTCTTTCATGGTGCCAAACTCATTTAGTACAAGTTGAATGAATTATTCTTTGCTAGAAGGATTATGATATAACTTTAATTGCTGTCCATTAACAAGAATTGGTTTCTAATTTCAATATATAGGTAATAAATATACTAAACCATCATAAAAAAATCTTTGCTATCTGAAATGGTCCTAACCATATAGTTTTTAACTTACCTTTGAAGTGTTGATATTTAGAATTATATAAGAGTGCCCAATCTCCTTCTTTGAACTATCTTTTTTAGATATGCAAGTCATGCCATTAATTTCTCTGATACTACTTCATCTTTATCTACTACAAAGCTTCTATTATCATCCCATCCAACTCATTCATTGTAACACTCTTTCTTTTTATGCTTCATCCAAATCAATTCCTACTTCTAATGCAGTCCTCAATGTTTGCATTTCAAATTTTATTGAAAGGATGGGTTTCATACGAAATACCAATTCATATGATGAAAAACTAGTAGTGATTTTCTATGTAGTGTTGTATTCCCAAACAACTTCTAGAAGTTTGGCTAACTAGTTATTTATGCTGCTACTGACTATCTTGGTAATGATATTATCAAATTATCTATTAATAACTTCAACTTGTCCATTTAATTAAGGATGGTATGGAGAATATTTTCTATGGTTGACTTGGTTGATCTCCATGAATTTTTGGATCATATTGGACATGAACTATGGTCCTTAATCAGATAGTATCTCCCTTGGTACTCCAAAATGCTGCATGATCTTGGAATAGAGAAAATTTGCTTCTCCCTCTTCCCTTATAGAGGAAAAAGATTATACTTCATCACATTTAGTCACATAATTTGCACATACCAGAAAATATTCTTCACCTTGTGAAGGTGGATCTATCGGCCCAATGAAGTCCATACCCCACTTTTCAAAATTTTCTAGAATTACTTATAGATGAAGAGGAATATTAGAGGATAATGTAGGTTTCCCTATTTTTTAACATGGATCACATTTCCAAACATATGTCTTTACCTATTTGTGAAGGGTTGGCCAAAAATATCCACCTCCAAGGATTCTATGTATCATTCTTTTAACTAAATAGTGTCCCCCTCCATGTTCATCATGACATACATGAATGATGTCATAAATTAAATTCTCTTTTACACACCTATGAAAAACATGACCAGGTCCAAGTTTAAATAGTATACCATTAATCCAATTATAATAATAACTAATTTTAATTTAACTTTTCTTTTCATTTTTGGTAAAATGAAAAGGAAAATTCCCTATAGCTAGAAATTTTTCTATATCAGCAAACCAAGGTGATTGTATTGAAACAACAAATAATTATTCATCTAAAAAATTGTCTTCTATAGGTTCTTCATTTGCATTGTTTAATCTAAAAAGAAAATCAGAAACCACATTGAATTTTCCTAGTTTACCAATAATTATTATGTCAAATTTATGAAATAATAACAACCACCTAATAACTCTTCCTTCTACTACTAGCTTATTCATTGGATACTTGATAGCTACATGATTGATATATACAAAAAAAATTAACTAGTAATATAGTGTCTAAATTTATTTATGGCATAAATCATAGCAAAGAATTCCTTCGTAGTGGTTGTGTAATTTCTTTTAGTTGAAGTTAAGTTTTTGCTTATGTAGTATATGGCACACATCTTTCCATTTTAATCTTTTTGTCCCAAAATATCTCCCATAGAATGATTAGATGTTTTAGTATAAATATGTAAGGGTTGTGATCGGTTAGGTCCTCTCAAGACTAGTAGAGTACTAAGCTTTTCCTTGATCATTTCAAAGACTTGTTGGCAAGTTAAATTCTAGACAAACTCACTCTCTTTTGTGAGTAAAGTAAACATTGGGGTAGAAATCTTGATGAAATATTCTATGAATATTTTGTAGTATCTTGCATGGCCTAAAAAACTCTTAATATCAGTTTGATTTTAAAGAATAGGCAAGTTTGAAATGAGTTTAATATTCTTTAGATTTACCTAGATCCCTTTTGTAGAAATATGATGTCCTAAAACTATACCTTCTTCTACCATAATCAAACACTTTTCATGACTTAGATACAAATGGTGATCCTCATAACTTTGTATTAATTTTGTAACATGCTCAAATTTTCATCAAAGGATTCTCCATGAACAATAAAATTATCCATATAGACCTCTACATAGTCATTGGTCAAGTCTAAAAATATGGATAGGACTGCTTATTGGAAAGTGGAAGGTGCATTACATAAACCAAAGGGCAAGACTCTATAGGCAAATGTCCCACATGGACAAGTGAAGTTAATTTTGTCTTGATCCTCATGTCCCACTTGTATCTAGTTATATCCTCAAACACCATCTAGGAAAGAAAAATATTTTTTCTAAGCCAAGTTATCAAGTTGTTGACCGAATTTGACTTTTAAGTCAAATTGGGGCACCCCCTAAGTAAAAAATTTGACCTTTAGGTGTTCAATGGGGTCAAACATTATGTCACAAGGTGTTTTATAGGTTAATTAATGTTATTTTATGTTATACTATCCTTGGTCCTTAGTTTTTTTAGTCATTTTGGGTCATTTTAAAGTCAAAAAGGGTACATTTAATGAGTTATATAGGTTTATTTAGAATTTTTAAGGTTAAAAAAGATGATGGCATACCCTATGTGTCTATTTAAGTCTTAATCAATTGACATAACTAAAAAGTGATAGGTTGTGTAGCAAAAAAGGTAGTTTTCTTGAGAAAGGAGAAGAAAATGAGACTTGTACAACCTCCATGTGAAGTGTTTCATGTGGGAAAAGATTATACAATGCTTCTTTAGCTTCCCCATGCTTAGATCCATGTTTGAAATGATCTAGAAGTGTCATTTCAATGACAAAACCATTCTACTCATTTTTACCCTTTTTGGTAAGTAAAAGTGACCTATAGGTTTGTACTTGGTATAGTCAACACAAGGGATTTTAATAAAAATGCTATTGGGGGTGTATTCTACACTGAATTAGCTTCCATTTGATGTTTGGTTGTAGAAGAATGGTGGCTTGAGATTTATGAACCATTCATAATAAGTTGACCTTTCAAATCTACTTGTTAATTTGTTTACCCTACAAGTTTTGCTCTTATATGGGAATGTCGATATAATTCACTCGTTGATATTAGTTCTAGAGGAAGTTGACTTCCTTCCCTCATGTTCTCCATTATTGGTTTCACATTTGGTTTTCATTTGATGAGCCAACTAACTCAATTTTTAAAGAGGAGTGTTTTGGAGTGAATATCAAATTTAAATAGTATGAATTGGATATGGGAAACATGTTAAAGCAACCTAGAGGCATTGTCTTGGCTTAGAGAGGTCAATTTTAGGAAGGTTTGAGGAAACTGTAGGAAAACATACTTTTAAGAGGCCTTTTTGAGGTATTTGGAGTTGGTTAAACACCTAAACCATGCAATCAAGCTAAACCCTCTATTACAAGTCATCATCAAGAATTGGAAAAACTCAAAAAATATTCAATTTTCCATGGGGATAAAGGTTATACCTCACTATTTTCTCTCAGAAGTGAGGTAGTCTATGAAAATCAATCTTTGGCAAAGTGAGCTAGTGAGTGAAAAATGTGTAAAGGGCTTGATATAAAGCTTTGAAAACTTCTAGAAACATGATTTGAGGTGTGTGGAGGGAAAGAAAATGATATAAAGATAGTAATATAGGCTCAAACCTCTCAGGATCACCAAAATACCCCTACACATAGTCCAACTAGGCAAGATTTCACCAGGCCTAGTTAGTGAATGAGGGGAAAGGGATAATAGGAGTGCTTGGGAGGTTGTGTGGTGATATTACTAGTTTTAAAGAAACATTAATGAGCATGACATACCATCCCAAGCATGAGATATCATTTCAAGTAGCATGGGGTCTATATTTACTTATAACTTTTGGATGCATATCTAGTTGATTGAGACATGTTTAGGAGGTGGAAATACACATGTTTAAGCTTTGGATATGCAAAGAAACCTATAATAAATTTAGTTTTAGATCAAGAGGATAAAAACATGCAAGAAAGTCAAGAATAAGCTTGATGGGGTGACTGTAAATTATCATATCTCCTTGCAAGATTTGCATGGGAACAAAAGGAATTGGGAGAGGTTAGCAGGGCCACTTGGCATCAAGTTTGTGGCATTTAGTGGTAGATCAAATTTCAAAGCTTTATGAATAAAAATTAAGCCCAGAAACTACCTAAAACCCTACTAAACCCTCAATTAGAACCCAATAAAGAAAACAATCTTGGAGAGATATCCAAATGACATAGTTTGACCATGGAAGCTTTATAACTTATAGAGGACTCATTTAGGTTTCCTCCCATATAGATGAGCTATATGGAGTTGTCAGATAACATGCAAAATAGGGTATTATTGACCATTTTTTATGTTTCATAGATTCTAGGAGGATTTAAAAGATGAAATAAATTTTAGAGGAAATATTTAGACTTATTATAACTCTATATGGTCATTTATTTCTAAGTTAAAACTTCTAAATATTCAAACAATAGCTCTCCTATTAGCTAATCAAAATTGGCATAGTGAACACAAGGGTGAGAACGGTGAAAACTCTAAGTGTGAGCCTTTTTAAAAAATAATTGATGCCTATAAGTATTTTTAAGGTATTTTTAGGTGCCACTAAATCCCTCCCATGGATTTTCATGGAAAACTAAAGCAAATTTTGAGTTCAAGTGTGAGGGGCGACTAAAAAGGGAGTTTTATAGACTATAAATAGTGATGGCTTCCTTCCAAGTGTTTCAAAATGAAGAGGACTACAACCAATGCATTATAATAAATTCCTAAAGGCCTTAAATATTATAAAAATCATTATACCAATCCATATTTAGTGGTGGTACATTCAAATAGGTTCAAATTATGAAGGTAGTTTTCTGAGTCAAGACTAAGAGTTTTATGCCATTTTTCATAAGTTTCATGACTTATATGGACACTTGGTATTCTTGAAATTGCATTATTCATCCCATATTTATTTATCATGAAAATTTAACCAATTTTATCAAATTAAAGAGTGTCCAAGTGACCTTTGGACTTCCTTTTTCTTGCTCTTCTCTCAAAGGCTATAAATATTGACTCTTTTGGCTCTTTTGAGTAGCCTCCATTGATTGATGGGGAAAACCTAGCCAATTATTTACTTGAATGAATATTTAAGAAATAAAAAAGTGATTTTTCCTACTTATATGATGTTTAATTGAGTGTTATTCCAATTTTGTTAGTCTTGTCTAATAGAAGATGATCTTTTCTAGCATGTTACCCTTGATTGTTCACCAAGTGTAAAGAAAAACAATTGTTACAAGTCTTTGTAAGTGTTATTTTGTAGGATTATATGTGTCTTATAAGTTTTTCATGACTTTATTTCAAAAATTAATCATTCATTACCTTTTTAAGTATCAAAATACCTTCTTGAACCTAGCTTATAACACACTGATGTGATAATGCAACTTGAATTATGAGTTTGATGTGAAAGAAGCATTGTTTATCTCTAAGTAGTATATGTTAAGTCAATAAAAGGAAGTATAATATTGTTGAATAAACTTTTTTATCTTTCTTAGTTACTTTCTTAACCCTTTTCAATCAAATTTTATAGGCAAGAAAGTACCTCAAAAATTGCATCAAGGGAACTAGCCCTTATAGAGATTCATCTCATCAAATTGTTACCCATAGCAAGAGAGATGTTTCCATTATTCAAATTGGATTAGGAGAGTTATACATCTCCTCAAGGAGTAAAAATATAAGTGACAATAGTTTTTTGCATGCTTGGTGGGAGACTAAGTCCTAGAATATTTTCCAAGATTGCTTTTGGTCTTGGCCTAGTTGCATCTAAAAGAACATCTACATTTAGTACCTAGTGACTCCACTAAATTTTTAAACTCTTTATTTATTTATTAGTCCCTAATTTCCATTCCAAAGGTCACCACTAGGTCTTATATTAAAGGTATACCCTTTGAGTTTGTGCTATTGCCTTTGTATTCTATCAAAAGGTTTGATTTTGTGAATACTCATCCTTATTCAAGAGAGTTAGTGTTTAAGATGTCCAAGTTCTTACTAAGTTTAACCTCTAATACTCATATTATACATTACAAGATGGCCAAGAGACAACCTTTTATACCTTTCACTGAATCATATCCTTTCAATCTTTCCCAATATGACCAAATTCTAGGATTATCACTTAAGAGTGTTCCATATTTTAATGGAGAAGGTCATATTACTTCCATTAAACACATTAGGAACATATAAAACTTATACAATATCCATAATATCACTCATGAGAATGTGGCTATTATGTTATTAGAATTGTCTTTCAAAGGGAAAGCTTTAGTTTGGTATGGAACTCTACCTAACAATTTTATTGGTTCATGGGATGAATTAGGAGATCTATTGACTAAGAGGTTTGGAGAGAAGAGTGATCATCTATCACTAGTTGAGTAATTGGCTACTATCAAGAGCTAACCACAAGATTTTATGAAATATTTTAATACTAGATTTCAAAATACATGGGATAGGATTCTATCCATTATGAGACCTACTCCAAATTATGCCCTTTTGTACTATCTAAAAGCATTAAATAGTGATGTATCCATGATGATCCAATAAATGGGTGGGAATTCACTGCTTGTTTCTTATGAGATAGCCATCAATTCTGAAAATTATCTTGTTCAAGTATGGAAGATTTCCCCTAGGCCACCAATCCCATTATTTCTTGATTTACAACCTCCTAGTCAAGTTGCATTACCTACCTTAGATCCTTTTCCTAGCCAATAAAGGTCTACCATTGCCCCAAAAAATGAGACTCATGAATTTAAGAGTCTAATCTAAAGTGTTACTAATGAATTTGTTTCCATAAAAAGGAAACAAGCTCAAATTTATAGACTTTATCATCCATATAATTAGTTTAGACAACCAAATAGGCCTCCTTTTCAAGGTAATAATCAAGGAGAAGGTCAAATCACTAAAGCTAGACATTACCAAAGTTATAATACTAATGCCCCATATTATTTAAAATATCTTATCCCCACTCAAAATAAAATTTGATTAATAACCATTATATCCATATTATGACTAAAATCAAGGCCAAGTTGCATATGCCAATGAAATGCCTAGTTAAGACATGACAATGCAAGGAAATCAAGCATCTCAACTTTCCACTTTTGAGATGCTAATGAAAAATGGAATGGAGTGTGGAAAAACATAATATTATTATTATCTCATAAATAATTTTGATGGAGACTTTTGTGCCATAAATCATTTGGGGAATTCAAACAATATCAATGTTAGTGTGTCCTCTAACACTAGGTCTAAGAAGAGGAGTGATGAAGAGATTCAAGGGGCCCATAAATTACCTATTTTTAATCATAAATCATCTCCAATGGTGGGTGGGTTTAAATCATCCCCTAAGGTGAAATAAAATTATAATTTATTTAATATAAGCCCTGATCTTACACATCTACCTCCACAAGCTACACCACAAGGTACTAGTGCTTCCAAAGAACCTTCCAAAGTGAGTAATCCTTATATCAATGTTGTGGACCAGATTATTAAGTTACATATGAATATTTAAATATAGTATTAATTAATAATACTTGGACAAAAGGACATTTTCCAAAAGGAATTACAAGGACTCGATAAGCACATTAGATTAGCTAGTAGTGAGAATGTTTTCTTGGTAAATAAAATTCAGCCCATTGATAAACAAGTAAAGAATATTGATAAGACTCCTCCTTTTTACATATATTTAATAATTGGTGATTTATTAGTTCATAACTTAATAATATATAGTGGGGCTAGTAATTAAATTATGCCGAAATGTATAGTGGATAAATTAAGCCTCAAGTATGAACCAATGGCTAAAGGAGTTTTATAATTGGATGGATAACCAAAAAAGACCATGAGACTAGTCAAGTATTTGAAATTTATTGTACATTATTTTCATACTTTATCCATTCCTCATGATGTGGTTTTGGTATATTTACCTCTATATTTTGCTCTTTATTTGTCAAGAGAGTTTACAACTAAGATAGGTGGATACTTGGCAACCAACTGGTCCTATCTGGTTTTTAGGACAAAGTATGGTACCAAGGTGAATATTGAATCAGATCCTATCCATAAAAATCAATTATAACCTTACATGCCTAAAGTGGAAAATGTCAACTATGCCATTATTGATGAGGAGGTACTTCACATAGATCAATTTCCAACATCTTCTCTTGAAGGAGTTTCTGATTTGTACTTAGATGAATGGGGAGATGAACATTATGAGAATTATCCTTAAAAATTAATAGAGGAATATAGTCTTGGATTTTATTTCATGCATGAGGAGGGATATTTAATTCTGAATCTAATGAATCTAAGTGAAGACATGGATGGTTTATAAAAGATATTCTTTGATGGATCAAGAAGCCAAATTATGGTAGGTGGTGGAACAATGTTGATTTCTCCTTCCATGGAAAGGTACTATTACACTTTTATATTTCAATTATTTTCTACTTTTAATGTGGAAAAATATGAGGCCCTCATTCATGGCCTTGAGTGGGATAGGAAAATAAGTATGAAATAATTACAAGTGTATGGTGATAGTGAGTTGATTTTGAATTAAGAGGCCAAAATGTGACAAAGAAGTCTTTATTTAAGTCCTATAATCATAGAGTTTGGGATGTTTTGGAGGATTTTCAATCCTTCAATATCATATCTATTCCAATAGAAGACAACAAACATGATAATAATTTGGTAGCAATTGGATCCCATTTTGATGCTCCAAAAGGGACAACAGAGGATAATAACTAGTCACATCTAAAGGTGATTATAAGGCCCTCCATACCAGATAATGTCATTAATTATCAAGTGCTTTGTAGTGAACAATAAATATAACTTCTTATACAATAATAGGCTAAGTCTTATTCCAATAATTAGTCCAACTATAGCATCAATATGGAGGGCAGATTGTATAACTGAAGTCAAACAAGCTTCCTAAAGGTTTAGTCATGCTTGAGGGTATCTTCATTGATGGTGATCAATTGAAAAATTAAAAGGTAATAATGTATACTAAGTAAGAAAATAATGATAAATAACAAATATTCAAGGATAATTTGCTTTCCCTTGGGAAGGTATGTACTAGTGAATTAAACATGCTTTCATTGGGTTATTTAAGGAGTTTTTTTATGCCTTTACATGGGAATATAGTGATTTCAAGGGATTTTATCCAAACTTAGCTCAAAATAACATAGATATAGATAAAAACTCTAAGCCTATCAAGAAAAGACAAATTACACTCAATCCTAAGATTAAGCCTCTAATAAATAAGGAGCTTACTAATCTGATTAAGTCCAAAATCATCTTTCCTATTAAGCATTCATCTTAGTTGGCAAACTTAGTCCCTATTAGGAAGAAGAATGGGGAAATAAAGTTATGTGTTGATTTTAGGGACTTGAATAGAGTTTCATTAAAGGACTATTATCCTCTTCCTTCCATGGAGCAAATTTTACAACTTGTCCTAGGTAGTGAAAGGTTTTCTCTCCTTGATGGATATTCTAAGTACAATCAAATTTTGGTGAAGGAAAGTGACCAATATAAGATAGCCTTTACTACTAAATTTGGTATATATTATTATAAAAAAAAAAAAAAAAAATTCTTTTCTAATATTGGATCTACATTTAAATGTGAAATGGATATATATTTTCAAGGACTAATAAATGACATGGTGTTGGTGTATCTTAATGATATCATAGTTTATTCTAAGGATGTAAAGGATCACTTAAATCACCTTAGGCAGATTTTTGAGAGATGTATAGAGCTTTTAATCTCTCTTAACCTAAAAAAGTGTGTGTTTTCTATCCATTAAGGCAAAATTTTAGGACACATTATCTCTAAGAAGGGCCTATCCATAGATCCTGAAAGGGTGAGTGCAATCTTGGCATTGGATTTTCCCAAGTACAAGGAAGGTTTGTAAAGTTTCTTTGGGAAAATAAATTTCATAAGGAGATTCATTCCTTGTTTTTATAATTTAGTCAAGCCTCTGACCTCTATGCTAAGGAAAGATTAAATGTTCACTTAGTCAAAAATAAGGAAGGAGAGTTTTGAAGAGATTAGTCAAGTCATTGCCTAAGCTCCAACTCTTGAAAGTCCTAATATATCAAAGGATTTCAAATTGTATACCTTTATAAAAGAGGAGGTAATATCTACCATGATTACTCAATAAAATTATGAAAACTTGGAGCAACCTATTGCCTTATTTAGTCAAGGTTTAGAAGGCTATGAGGTAAGATACATTTATGTTGAGATGCAAGTACTTTTAGTTATTATAAGTCTAAATAAGTTTAGGAATATGTTATCTAAAAATAAGATCCACATATTATTACCTCATCCTAATTTTAGATACTTCCTTTTGAGTATAGATTTGAAAGAAAAAAGGGCTGGTTGGATCACAAAAGTGATGGGTTATGATGTAAAAATTAAGACAACCAAGCTACTGAAAGGAAAGGGGTTATGTGAGCATCAAACTATATATTTTAAAGAATAAAAATAAGTTGTTTTATCACTCCATGATGAACCTATGACAGTTTCACCTTCATCAATGAGAAGTTGGACACAAGATATGATCCATTTTCTTTTAACCAATGAGTGTCCACAAGGTATAAATAGAGCTAAAATAAGGTACTTTAGATTCTAATTCTTTCCTTATGTGATTTTTGATGGAGTGTTGTTTAGGAAGATATTATTAGGTATGTTATTAAGGTGTGTTTAATCAAAAAAAGTTGAGAAAATATTGCTTAAGTTTCATGATGGGCTAGTTGGTGGTTACTTTGCTCTAAGAACCACAACTACTAAGATTATGAGAGCTAGATACTTTTGGACTAGTTTGTTCAAATACACACATGCTTTGGTAATGAAGTGTCAAAAATGTGCTTTATTTTATGTTAAATAAAATCTTTTTGCCTTGTCTCT
This sequence comes from Torreya grandis, assembly GCA_037957365.1. Taxonomy (NCBI): domain Eukaryota; kingdom Viridiplantae; phylum Streptophyta; class Pinopsida; order Cupressales; family Taxaceae; genus Torreya; species Torreya grandis. The sequence continues at coordinate 955,998 of JARHVA010004401.1, forward strand.
TCATCTTATTTAGGTTGATCAACCCTTTATGCAATGGGGTTTGGATTTCACAGGCCTAATCAACCCACCTTTTAGTGTTAGCCATAAATGGGTGTTGACTACTATATATTAATTTACAAGGTGGGTGGAGGTCATTTCTCTTTAAGAAGAAAAAGAATGTATAGTTCTAGACTTCTATGAAGGCATAGTGATAAGGTTTAGATCTCCTTCAATAATAATTTTAGATAATGCATTGGCTTTCCTTGGAATGAAGATAAGTGAATGGGATTTGAAGCATCGAATATATCTTAGTACTTCATCCAAATATTATCCACAAGGGAATGGACTAGATAAGTTCACCAACAAAATTGTAATTAGGATCATAAAGAGGACAATGGAGGAGAACCAAAGGACTTGGCATTCCATGTTGAAGATAGATCTTTGGGATGATAGGATTACCCCCAAGAGAGTAATTGAGACTCACCATATACACTTATTTATGTGATAAAATATAGATTTCCTATTTAACTTGAGCTAATAGCCTTGGATCTCACTTATTATCTATATTTGATGGATAATGAAAGCATGGAGTTCAATTTGTGTGAGTTTATGGAGATTAAAGATACAAGAGATCAATCTATGCAACCTATGAGAGCTCACCAAGATCAAATAAAAATATACTTTGAAAAGGAGGCCATGCCAAGAAGGAGACATTGTTCCAAAGTTAGATGAAGATAGGGATAAACCTATAAGACACATAAATTTTGATGTTTTATGGAGTGGCCTTTATGTTATCACCCAATGCAAGAAACATAACGCTTTCCAAACCTCAAAGTTGGATGGAGAGGAGCTTCATATACATGTGTGAGTCTTTTTTGTTTCTTTCTTTATCTTGTGTTTTTTTGGTATGTTGTGGTTGTTTTGTGTGTATTTTAGGACAATTATTTTCTAGTTGTCTTCAATAAATAATTGAATCCCTTGTCCCATGATATGCTAAGGCTACTAGTCTAGCTAGTATAGAAAGTATACTACCCCTATGAGTCACCAATTTGTTGACCAAATTTGACTTTTAGGTCAAATTGGGTCACCCCCTAAGTAAAAAAATTGACCTTTAGATGTTATAGGGAGTCAAAAATTATGTCATAAGGTGTTTTATAAGTTAATTAATGTCATTTTATGTTATACTAACCTTGGTCGTTAGTTTTTTAAGTCATTTTGGGTCATTTTGAGGTCAAAAAGGTGCATTTAATAAGTTGTATAGGTTTTTTAGGAAGTGTGAAGGTTAAAAAAGATGATGGCATGCTTCATGTGTCTACTTAAGTCTTAATCAATTGACATAATTGAAAAGTGATATGTTGTGTAGAAGAAAACGTGGTTTTATTAAGAAAGGAGAAGAAAATGGGTCTTATATGAATTCCTTGGGAAGTGTGCCATTTGGGAAAGGATTATACAATGCCTTTTTAACTTCCCCATGCTCAATCCACATTTGAAATGATCTAGAAGTATCATTTTAATGCCAAAACCATTCTACTCTTTTTCACCCTTCTTGGGAATAAAAAGTGACCTATATGTTTGTACTTGGTATGGTCAACACAAGGGGTTTTAGGAAAAATTCTATTGGGGTGTATTATACACATAGTCATCTTCCATTTGATGTTTGGTTGTAGAGGAATGGTGGTCTGAGATTTATGAACCATTCCTAAGAACTTAACATTTTAAATCTTCTTGATATTTTTTTCACCATGCAATGGGGGATATTTTTTTGGAAATTCTATATAATTAATTTTCTAAGATTCATTCTAGATGAAGTTGACTCCCTTCCCTCATGTTGTCCATAATTGGTTTCACATTTGGTTTTGATTTGATAAGCCAACTAACTCAGTTTATAAAGAGGAGTATTTTGGAGTGAATACCAAACATAAGTAGAATTAATTAGACATGGGTGACATGTTAAAGAAACCTAGAGGAATTATCTTGGATTGGAGAGGTCACTCTTAAGAAGGTTTGAGGAAAATGTAGGAAAATAAGATTTTTAAAGGCCTTTTTGGGGCATTTGTAGTTGGTTAGAAACATAAAGAATGGAATAAAGATAAACCCTCTCATAAAAATCATCATCAATAATTTTAAAAACTCCAAAAATATTAAATTATCCATGGGGATAAGGGATATACCTCACTATTTTGTCTCAGAGGTCAATCAGTCTAGGAAAACTAAGCTTTGGCAAAGTGAGCTAGTGAGTACAAAATTTCTAAAGGGCTTGATATAAAGCTTTGGTAAATTTTATAAACATGTTTAGAGGTGTTTATAAGGAAATAAAATTCTATTAAGAAAACTAATATAGGATAAAACCTCTCAATATCACCAAAATACCCCTTCACATAGTCTAACTATGTAAGGTTTCACTAGGCCTAGTTAGTGAATGAGTGTAAAGGGAGAAGGGGAGGGCTTGGGAGGTTGTGTGGTGATCTTACTAGTTTAATAAAGTACTAATTTACATGAGATACCATACTTATATTGATATATCAATTCAAGTAGCTCAAACTTACAAGGTACATGCTAAACCCTTTAGGCCTTCAAGGGACCTAAAACCAATTTGGGGTATATATTCAATTATAAATTTTAAAGGGATATAATTTTTATTGAGATATGTTTAGGAGGTGTAAATAGACATTTTTAAGCTTTGTATATGCAAATAAACCTGTAAGAAAGCTAGTTTTATCTCAAAGAGGGTACAAACATGTAAGAAAGGCAAGAACAAGCTCGATGGGGTGACTTCAAATGGTCATATCTCCTCTAAGGCTCTCCATGGTAACAAAAGGAATTGGGAGAGGTTAGTAGGACCCCTTGGCATCAATTTTTTGGCATTTAGTGGTAGATACAATATCAAATATCTATGAACAAATCTTAAGACCAAAAACTACCTAAAACCCTACTAAACCCTCTATCAGGACTGGATGGAGAAAACAAGCTTGGAGAGCTATCCAAATGACATAGTTTGACTATGAATATAATGAAAATTGTAAAGGAATCATTCAATTTTCCTCCCATATGGTTGAGATGTATGAAATTATACGGACAACATGCAGAAGAAGGTATTTTTGACATTTTTTTGTGTTTTGTAGGTTCTAGGAGGTTTCAAAAGATGCAATCAATTTTTGAGGAAATATTTATACTTATAATAACTCCCTATGGACATTTATTACTAAATTAAAACTTATAAGTGTTTAAATAATATCTCTCCTTTCAACCATTCAAAACTGACATAGTTGAAAAATCCAAGTGTTAGACTTTTTAAATCATTAATAATGCCTCTAAGGATTTGTAAGGTCTTGAAAAGTGTCATGAACTCCCTCCCATGGATTTTAATGGAAAATTGATCCAAATTTTGAGGTCAATTATGAGGGGTGATTGGAAAGTGAGTGTTTTAGACTACAAAAAGTGATGGATTCATTTTAAGAGTTTTCAAATGAGTAGGACTAAAACCAATGCATTAAGATGCATGCCTAAAGGCCTTCCATATTATCCTAATCATAATATTTTTCCCTAGTTATTGGTGGTATTTTCAAATAGGTTCAAATTATGAAGGCAACTTTTTCAGCCAAGACTAGGAGTTTTATGCCATTTTTCATAAGTTTCAAGACTTGTATGGGCACTTTCTCCTAAAATTGCATGGTTCATCCCATATATATTTCTCATGAGATTTTAACCTCTTTTTTTATATTTAAAAGTGTCCAAGTAACCTTTGGAATTCCTTTTTATTATTCTTCTCTCAAAGGCTATATATATTAACTCTTTTGGCTCTTTTGAGTAGCCTCCATTGGTTGATGGTGAAACTTTGACAATTTTACCCCATAGGTCAAATTATCACCCCTACCATTCAAAAATTTTCATATCATGCCTTTTTCTTATGAGTTGGTTATTGGTCCTAAAATTTTATTGAAATGATTCATGGTTAGTAGGTCTTTTGAGGCATTCACTTTGGTTTTCAAGGGATTTTTGTGAGGAAAAACATCATGGATGTTTCTTTGGGTCTTTAAATGGTCCATTTAAAAATAGTATAAAGGAATTATTCGAGTCCAAATGGTCACTTTATTTTAGGATAATTGTCCAAGTATAAATGCCAAAGGGCATCTTTAAAAGCAAGGGATCACTTTAACTTTTTGAAGGGTTATTTTCCTTCAAAGAGGATCATTACAAAATTTTGAGGGGTTTCTTTTTCAAAACAAAAAGGTTCACTTTAAATTTTTGAAGGGTACCTTATTTTTATCAGGATCAAGAAATAAATACCATTTAAAAGGGTCACGAGGACCTTTTACAATTTCCTAAAGGGCACTTTATCAACCAAAAAGACCATTTGCCAAACGCTGAAAGATAATAACATAGAAGTATGAAGGGACAAATTCAAATGTTTGAAGGGATTTTCAAATTTTTTGACAAGGCCATTTAGAAATTCCCAAAAGGAAACTTTCCAAAGGAAGGACCTTTTTCAAAATCTTGAAGGACATTTCCAAAATCTTGAAGGGCAAGAGGGCCAATTCAAAATTTTGAAAGGTAATCCAAACATGCTAAGGGGAAATTCAAAAGAAGGGGCCAAATAGATATTTCCTTTAGAAAAATTGTTTGAAGTTAAGGATCATCACAAAAGTTTTTCAAGAAATAGACCCAAGGATATGACTCAAAGAAAAAGTCTACAAAAGTGACCATTTGTAGAAACCTGAAGGGTATCTACCCTTTGGGAAAGTTCAAAACAAAACCCAAGGGGACATTTTAGAAATCCCAAAGGGATATTTCCCTTCAGAACAGTCCACTTGGAGATTCTAAAGGGTCACTTAAAAATCTAAAGGCCTTTTCATTTTCTTTGAAGGGAACATTTAGGAAGGTCAAAGGTTCATTATCAAGAATTCTAAAGGACTATTACAAAAGTTCAAAGGGTAGTTTGAAAATGAAAAAGGAAAATACTGAGAAATAATTCCCATGGAAAATTTATCTATGAGAAAATTACAAAGGAAAAGTTGAAGACCTAATTCCTTTGAACTAAAAGTTTGAAGGAATAAACAAGGAGATGGGCCTAAAACAATTCAAACTACAAAAAGTCCAAAGGAATTCCTTTGGACAAATTATCTAAAATAATTTCTTCGAAAGGTTTAGCAAGGTGAAAGTCTAATAAAAAGGTTGAAGAACAAAAGCTTGACTCAATAAGTCTGAAGAAATTGAGCAGGAAAAGTGCATAAGAAAGTCTAAATGAAATAAATAATTCTTTTGAGCAATTTGCCTGAAAGAAAGGAATTTTCCAAGCAAAATAACTAAGCAAATTACCTAAATGACATGATTTCATTTAAATAAGGTGTTTAAGATAAATTATTAATCAAATAGACCAAATATGAATCCCAAAGATGAAATGAAGGAAGCTCAAAATCCCAGAGGAATAAGCCCGAGATAAATACGTGCAAGGAAAAACTCTATAGGAAATGCATAAAAATGAAGAGCTAAAAATGAAAAGGAAAAGGAATTCAACAACCAATAAATAGGATTAGACACATCTAAGATGTGTAACCATTTCAAACATGACTCTTTTAGTTATAAAAATAGAGACTCATTTACATGAAGGACTCAAGGAGTTTAACATTAGAGATCTTAACATAATTTTCATACATGCACTCTTATTAATCTGAGACTTTCAAATGTTTCAAGTAGTTCAAGTGGAGATCTAAATATAGTTTTGGTGTTGATTTCATGCAAAATAAAGCCTTGAAAATGTTCCAACTCATATTCAAGTCATTTCAAGCTTGAGTTTAGACATCCAAACTAGTGTAGCATCATGCATGATAAAGGTTTTGACTCAAACGTGAACTCACAATTCTTATCAAACCACAAATAGATTTTAGGCAAGGCATAACACAAAAATAGATTTTATTTAAAGGATAAAATAACACAAGTTTGAATTAGTTGATCTCCTCTTCTATTTTTAGCACCATCTTCTAGGCTATTGTATTCTTTTCTATATAGATTAGATTTTCATCCTTGAATTATATCCCTCTTTTGGCAAGATCAAAATTTTCCAAAGATTGAGTTTGTAACCTTTTCTTATATTAATAGGACTATTTTTGTTTTCAAGAATGTTGGTATAGTGTATTCATGTCAGTAATTTTCATAAGTGATAAAAGTTTTCTTCCTTGTCAAGTCTTGATTCTTACCTAGCAGCATAGTTGATCAGTTTATGCAGGTCATGTTTTGTGTTTGATGTCTCTTAACTGAGTTTATAGTGGATATAAGTGAATATTTAGTGCATTAAATTATTCCTATTATTTCTTTTCCCTCAATATTTGATCATTAGGTAAAACCTTTTCATGAAATACTTATGCATAAGAGTCATCTAGAGTTGAATAGTCAATCTTTTCTTGTCTGATTAGTGTTTTTAAAGGCTCACATTGAGTGGATCAATTAAAATACAGGTGTATCACCATTATTAGATATGATTTCCTTTTAGTTTTATTTTTCCTTTTCCCTTTTCATTTTAGTTTTTATCATATCAAAGATCTTAATTGATACACCAAAGGGAGTTAGCCCTTAGATCTAGAGACTCAATCCACTGATTAGGCCACCCATAGCCTAAGATTGTTTCCATGCTTCAACAGACTGTGAAGGCCTAAAAATACCTTCACAAGGTTAAAATTCATATTGACAACAATTATTGGCATGCTCTGTGGGACAACAAAGAAGTCCTTTGCATATCTAAAGAAGTTTGAATCTAAGGAAAATTTTTGCAATAGAAGAAGATATCCATCATTACCAAAAGTTGGTAAAGCAGTCCAAGTGCACAAAAAGATAAAAAAAAATTGGTCAGTATTAATTTGATCGATATCATTATAATTATCCCCTCTATTAGTTTTATCAAGCTAATATTTTTCATGTAATCACCTAAAGTAGTTCTCCTAATTGTTTTTCTCCTAGTCAATCCAAGAGTGCTATGGAGATAAGGTTGGAATTTAAGAAACAAATGGAGGCATGTGATATGTTGGATGATTTCAATAGGTATGAAAAGGAGCTTCAATATTAGTCCTTTTTTCACTAGGAATAGCTAAGATATAAAGAAGAATGTTTGGCCAATCAATCCCAAGACATCAAATGTATGGAGGAAAGACTAGTTAGTTTGAAGAATCAAGCTACTCAATACAACCAACCTTGTGTACCCTCTCCCAACTCCAATCAGCCTTTTCCCATGTAAATCCAACCCTTTGGTGTTCCAAATATCTTTAAAATAGTAGTCTAAGCTTGAAGGAAGCTATAAGAATCCTCTAGTGAGCCCATTCATTTTAATATTCCAAACTGGAAGCCTTCCTTACTCCAACAGTAGCCTATACCTCCTGAAAATTAGTATGTGCATCCTAAATCAACCCCTCCTATGATTATGCAATTTGTACCTAAAAATTATCAATCTAGCATGAAAAACCCAAGTTTGAGGGCTCCTCATCATTAGCTAGCTCAAAACCTTATGAAGATCAATGAGTTTGTTAGTCATCATGAAGAAAAAGAATTAATTAGCATTTTAAGTTGGAGGGGTAATCCTCATGTACCAGTTAGAAAAAATGAGGGTGAAAAGTATGAGATGGCCCTAGATAAGGTAGATGAAGCTACCTATTATATTTAAGAGAAAGTTTTCCTTGAAAATCTAACTAGGAAAATTAAAGAGCTAGAGATGAGAACAAAAATCTTGAGCCAAGAAAACATGGATGAGACTACTACTTTTCCTCAAGTAGAAGAACCTAAAAGCCCTTTTGATTGGAATTAACTAATAAATAAATGGAAAGAGGAGAACCAAGATTGTTTGATGTGTTTAAATCTAGTCAAGGATGGTTCTTACCCTCCCACCCTCTCCTTTGATAAAGGATAATGAATCTTATGTGAGAGGGAAGATGAGATTTCAAAACTTAAAGGTGAACAAGAAGATTCAAATTCAAAAGGAGTAGATATTGAGGGCCTACAATGGTTTCATGGTGATATTGAAGGCCTTAACTCTTTTAATTACCCTTTTTTTGAGAAATAAGAAAAAGAAGAGACAACTCTTGAAGAACGTGCAACTGTTGAAATCCTTAAAGGTGAACCTACTCATGAAGATATCTAGCAACAATTATACTATGTCTTTCAAGATGAGATAGACAAGTTTAACATGTCAACCTTAGATGATGAATAATGTAAGCATGATGAGCTCCCTCTCACTTTATTTTATGAACTTCCATTTTGTCTTGAGAAATATTGTGATCAATTTATAGAATATGAGTTGAATTAGTTCCAAGAACATGTTGTGGGGTAGCTAGAGGCTCTTGTTTTTTAGTAAGAAAGTGATGATTTTTGGGATGAATTAGAATAATATTATATCAACTACAACATCATAATAACCACTCTTCCTCAAGAAATTCATGATGAAGCTAAAGATCAGTTTGTCAAGCTACTTAATGAGATAGATAAATTAGATAATGACCAAGATCCATGGCTAGAGGAACATGAGCCAAATCAACCTTTCAAGAATGAAGACCAGTAAGTGATATGTATTGAAGATCATAATGAGTAAGTGTATATTGGGAACTTGTTTGATGCTAATACAATTAGATCTTATCCAAGCATATTATCATGAAAAAGGGATGATTCACCATGTTCCAACTTCAACAAACCACTTGTATGGCATCATGAGGTTTCTCATCATGAAAGAAACCTAATGAATTTTCCTTTTGATCTAGGTGGATCATGTCTTGTTATGGATTGTTAGTTTGTTTATTTTCATCCAAGTGTTTTTCAAGTACATTATTTTATTTCTATTTTGTCCCAAGAAATTTTGGTTTGTACATTTTTTTTGTTAGTTAGTTTTCCTATTTTATGTGTTCCCTTTCTTGTTTTAAAGGATGAAGGTTGTTGTTTTCAAAATAGAGGTTGTATTTGTAGTCATGGACCATTGTTTTATGAGTTCAAATGTTATGTATATGGTCTAATTCTCAATCAAGTAGGCATGCTCCCTAGTTGAGTCACCAAAATGTTGACAATTTTGCCCCATATGTCAAATTGGCACCCCTACCATTAAAAACTCTACATATCATGCCTTTATATTATGAGTCAGTTATTGATCTTGAAAATTTCTTGAAATGATTCATGGTTAATAGTCATTTTGAGGCATTCACTTTGGTTTTTAGGGGATTTTTGTGAGGAAAAACATCATGGAGGTTTCTTTGTGTCTTTAAATGGTCCATTTCAAAATAGTCCAAATGAATTGTTCAAGTCCAAATGGTCACTTTATTTCAAGAGAATTGTCCAAGAAGAAAGCCTAAAGGGCATCTTCAAAATCAAGGGATCACTTTAACTTTTTCAAGGTTTCTTTTCCTTTAAAGAGGACCATTTCTAAATTCTAAGGGGTTTATTTTTCAAAAAGAAATGTTCACTTTAACTTTTTGTAGGGTACCTTATTTTTAATGAGGATCAAGCAATAAAGACCATTTAAAATGGGCAAGAGGACCATTTATAATTTATTGAAGGGTAATTTATCATCCAAAAGGAAAATTCACCAAATGTTGAAAGATAATAACATAGAAGTTTGAAGGGACATTTTAAAGAAGTCTGAAGGGATAAATTCAAAAGTTTGAAGGGGTTTTCAAAAATTTTGAGAGGGCCATTTTTAAAGTCCCAAAAGGAAAATTTCCCAAAGGAAGGACCTTTTTTAGAAATCTTGAGAGACATTTACAAAAGCTCGAAGGGCAAGAGGGCCAATTTAAAATTCTGCAAGGTAATCCAAATATGTTGAGGGGTAATTTAAAAGAAGGAGCTAAAGATAGATTTCCTTCAGTAAAATTATTTGAAGGAAAGGATCATCACAAAATCTCTACAATAAATAGACTTGAGGATATGACCTAAATAAAAAGTCTATAAAAGTCGCCATTTGCAAAAACCTGAAGGGTATCTACCCTTTAGGAAAGTTCAAAACAAAACCTGAGGGGACATTTTAGAAATCTTGAAGGGCTCTTTCCCTTCAGAAAATTCCACTTGGATATTTTTAAGGGTCACTTGAAAAGCCAAAGGCCTTATCATTTTCTTTGAAGGGCACATTTAAGAAGGTTGAAGGGCCATTTTCATGAATTATAAAGGACTACTACAAAAGTCTGAAGGGTAATTTGAAAATGAAAAATGAAAATCCTGAGAAATAATTCCCATGAATAATTTATCTATGGGAAAATGAAAAAGGAAAAGTTGAATACCTAATTTCTTCAGACTAAAAGTTTAAATTAATAAAGGAGATGGGTGTAAAAAAATTCAAATAGCAAAAATTTATAAGGAATTCCTTCAGACAAATAATCTAAAATAATTACTTTAGAAGGTTTACCAAGGGGAAAGTCTGAGCAAAAAGATGAAGAACAAAAGCTTGATTGAACAAGTCTGAAGGAAGTGAGTAGGAAAAGTGCATAAGAAAGTTTTAATGAAACAAACAATTCTTTTAGGCAATTTGCTTGAAAGAAAGGAATTATCTAGGAAAAATAGAGGAGTCAATACTTGAATGACATGATTTCCTTTAAACAAGGTGTTAACAAGAAAGGCCAAAGGAAATAAACCAAGTAAGAAGCTCAAAGAGGAAATTAAGGAAGATTAAACTTTTAGAGGAACAAGCCCAAGACAAATATATGCAAGGAAAAATTTTGCAGGAAATGCATAGAAATGAAGAGCCAAAAATATAATATTAGTGTATCACCTTTTTTATCTTTATTAGTTGATTTAGTAACCCCTTCATCCAAATTTGATAGGAAATAAAGTACTTCAGAGAGTGCATCAAGGAAACTATCCATTCTAAAGATTCATCTCATCAAATTGTTACCCATAGTAAGAGAGATGTTTCTATAGTGCCACTTGGATGAGGAGATCTAGACATCTCCTCAAGGGGTGAAAATCTAAGTGACAACACAATTAATTGATCAAATAAGGGTAGAGGGAATTAATCTCTAATTTTTGATTTTTTTAACTCCCTATAATCTACACATACTCTCTATTTACCATTTTTATTGGGAATAATGAATAAAGGAGAGACCCGTTGGCTATTTTAAATATGATAAATGATTCCCACTTCTATCAACTTTTCAATTTTAGTTTTCAAAATGTCTTTCAAAGTAGGATTAATTTTTTTTAGGTTGCCTTAATGGATTAATATTTTCTATATAAATTTGAAGTGTACATACACTTGGTTGGATTCCCTTCATGTCTTGGTATTCCCACACAAAATTTTGAGTATGATCTTTGAATACATAAAAAACTTTCATTTCTTGATCATCTATCAACCAAATATTTATGTTGAGTGTCTTTCCTAGTGCTACTATGAATTTTTTAGTGCTTAGATGGGAAGATTCTATTTATTTTAACTCACTCATTAATGAGTTGAGAGGACAAGTATGTAGTAACAACGTATGGAATGTGATAGAGTTTTTGACAAACTTATCTTCTATGGGAATAACTCTAGCTAATGGATAATGGAAGGTTATTAAAAATTAATTTTAGTCTTAATATGCCCACTACATCACACTATTTTGAATTTATTTATGGTCATAAATCATTTTTGAAGAGGTGGAAAAAGATGAATGATTAGATGGATAGGAACTACTATCATGAGAGGTGATTTGTTATTTTTTGGAAATAATGGAGTTTTATTCCTATTTAATAAATGGGGCTATGTTTCCTTTTTATCTATGTTTTTCCTTGCTCCAAAGTCTATTCGCTCATAGGAAAAAGGAATCTCGTCCCATCCTGCATGAGGGGTTATTTCTTATAATTGAAGGGCATTGCAAGAATAAGGCAATTGTAAAGAATCCTTATTCGGGAAAATACAAGGACCTACGGAGTAACAAGAAAGAAATAGTAAAAGGGAATGAAAAAGCTAAATTCAAACTCCCAAGCTTCAATAACTAGACTGCTGATGAGGAAACAGAGTGGGAAAGTTCTGAAAACACTGGGGAGGAGAGTCTGGAGGAAGAAGGAGGAATAGAAAGTGGGCAGTCAAGTTCCAGTGAGGATGAAGAAGTGCAAGATAAGAATGAAAAAGGAGTCACTATAGATGAAAAGTTTGAAAATAACAACCATGAGTCTAAGGAAAACTAGCAGGTGTTTGAGGAAATTGATAAAGATCTAGATGATCCTACTGTGGACCCTGATCTGATTAATGAAAAGGAAAATCTAGTTCAGGTTGCTAACCAAATATTGTAAATGGGAGCTCAAGTAAAGGAAGTAAGTAACAAAATTGTAAGCCCTGCTGAAACAAAAAAATAGAAACGAATGGAAACAGAGGACTATTTTGAAGAAGTTGGAAGCAGTCCTAAAAAGAACATAGAAGATTGGAGTGATAAAAGGTAGAATGATGAACCTACTAGATTGGCCAATTGCAAAGCTGATGCTACTCTTCAATTCAATTTATGGATGTATAAGGAGATAATGGAAATCAATAGGAAAATTGAAATAATGGAGGGTAAACAGGAGGTAGTTTGGAACAAAATCAATAACATGGAAAAGCAGATGAGGGATATTCCCATAAAACTCAAAGATTATGAGAACAACCTAAGGGAACTCATAAAGGAAAGCAGAACAAAGATGGAGGAGGTAACCTCTAGCATTTGTGCTGCTGCTGTAAACATTGGAAAAAGAGCAAATGAGGAAATCAAAACTTTGGAGGGGCCTAGCAAGAAAACTAGACAAAGCTCAAGAAAGAAAGCAATGCAAGAGGGATCTACGCAGGTGACTGCTGCCATCCAAGACACTATTGTGAAAGGTAAGGAAGCAGTGAAGATGATATTGGAACTAGAAGAATAGTTCCTGGTTCTTTTAGTTGGTTTTGCTAGTTGGTTGTGTTTTTTGGTCTTGGTACCTAGTTTTTTGAACTTTTACTATGGAGTTTCTAGTTCTCTATAAAACCTGGGGTCTATCTTTGGTTTTTCATTTGTTAGCTTCAGGTCTTTTATCTTGATTTTGTTACTTCAGTGAAGTAGGCTTTAGGCTTACCTGGGGACGTTACTGTTTTATCTTTCTCCTTTTGTTTAGGGTTTCGAGGTCCCTTGAAAACCTATTTTTACCTTAATCTAAAACAAATGGGGCTATGTATGAGAAATTAGTGAATAATATTCATAATTAAATCTACTAATTTTTGAAATTAAATTTTGATTAGATCTTTTTTTAAAATAGCATTGAGAGAGAGAAAATCAAACATAGCTTATTCTAGATTATTCTCACTAAGACAAGGTTTGGAAATTTGTATGCAAGACTAGGACACTATCACAAATATGATCTTGGACTTCATTTTATAATTAGATAAGAGCAATAGAATTATACACCCTAGGCTTTGGTGTTGTATTACTTCTCTGGTGCTATTGTATTGAGGATTTAATATTTCTAGGTTTTATTTACCTGCTCAGTGTGAACTTATGTACCAATTTTTAGGTCCTCATTATCAATATAACTCTCTATAGATCTGATTCTTCATGTAATTGTATCTTATATTCAATTAATAGAAACTTCAAAAAATGGGGAAAATGGGTTAGTGTGTTTAAGATGCACTAAACGTGCTTCACACCTTGTGTGTGGGCACACTACCTACATACCAATACTCTTAGGAGGGATCAAGCCATATGCATTTCTCCCTTTAAGAGTTCCTGGTGCACTAGTGAATGAAATGCAAGAAATGCTAAAACTACATATGATTGTGATGACTAGGGAATGGTGTAAGGACTTGAAATGGCATGAAAGTGTAGAGGCTAGTTGTATGCAGAGAATAGAGAAGATTGCTTGAGTGGTCTTGATTTTATTCTTGCTTGCTTGAATGATATTTTCTAACCCTTTATAAATGATCTTTTAATGGGTTTTTATATGGATATATTGGTCATGGGTTAGATGAGATCAGACTAGGTAGACACAATGAACAAGAGAAATTAGGGAAAAATGGTAATCTGGGCTCAAATTATGATTGGATAGGAGTAATGAAAAGGGGACATCCTATGGTCTAGTGTTATAGTCTAACTTTAGTGCTATTATTCTAAGTAGATGAGACTTAGGGGGATAGATTGGTCATGAAAAGAGGACCCTGGCTTAGCTGGGGTCAAGTCTTGAACACCATAGATGACTGAGAATTAGTGAAAGTAAGCCTAACAGAGTCATGAGAGAAATCAAGAGGGACCTAAGGGTTGGGTGTCTTTAGCCATGATCAAGTTACCAATTTTTGCATTTTATATGACTATATTTGTGCCCCCCCATTTTACCTAAACTTACCTACAAAGGTGAATCCCATGAAGCTTATGATGTTGAATAATTCTAGATAGTGCATAAAGATCACACTGTGTAAATGTGAATATGGGAAAAGAAAACAAAGAGTATATTAGTTCTTATTATATGCAATATAAACAAGAATGCACAAAGCTAGGTAAGAGAGACAAAGAGAAAGGAATGAATACATCTTGTTGGGTACATAAACTAATACAAAACCTATTGTGATACTGAGTAAGGCTGACTAAATCTGGATGTGTTAGATGATGTTATATCAAAAGTTATATCATGAATGGATTTGAGTGCTCAATTCCCTAGAAAGTGGCTCAAGAATACAAAGGTTGGCCCTTTGGTCCCATCATCAACCACTGAATGAAGATAAATGATCATGCATGTGCTAATCAATTTTTGGACTATGTGTCCAATCCCTTTGAATAGGTGGCTTAAGAATACAAAGGCTAGCACTTTGGATTGATCATTACCCCATGAATTAAAGCTATAGACTAATTATGGTATGAATAACTATGTCATATGAGATGGATTTTAAAGCCCATGAATGATCTAGAAATCTAAAAATGTAGTATGGATAGTTGAATAAGTACTAAAATCTAGGCCAATGTTGGGCAACTCAAAAAATATGGAGATTAGGCTTGCTTGAAAGCCACTCCAAAACTAAAAATTTGGTTTATGTGGAAGCCACTCAAGAACTTAGATACTTGAGAATGTGGAGGTTATGCTTGTATGAAATCCACTTTGAAATGATTCTAACCCCCTATAAATGGAATAAGGAATGAAACTACTAATAATGCTTGGGTAATGCTAAAAACTAAAAGAAAAGAAGAAAAAGTGTTATACAATCTACCCCTATCATTGGTGTCTAAAACATAGATTATGATCTGGAAGTTATACTATATAAAACTAGAAGTGAGAACCAATCATGATGAGCATGATTCCCCTTATGTCTAGATTCTCTAAGAAAAATTTGCTAAAAATTAGTGATCTAAACTAGTCTGATTATGCAAAACTATAGTTGAACCTACCTTTTTGCCTAGTTTTGTAAAACCTATTTTTTTTTAATTTAGACAAGAGTGATGAAAATAGACACCTTGGTGTCTGACATTGTAGTCTAGCCTTGGTGTTATTGTCTTGGGTTCAAATTGATCACTGATCTAAAATCTTAACTATTTACCTAGCCTGTTATAGGTGGTTTGATGACTGGGTAATGTTCTAGTTGTTCCAAAACTAGAGTTTTTGATTGATAGGAGCTCTGATCTCTATAAAAAAACCCTTATTTATTGGCCTCTATTCTAAGAGTAGGAATAGGTACTCTATAATGACCACCCTTAGAAGAATAAGGCCTAAAAATGTGTTAATCTAGAAATATACATGATATAGCCATGTTAATCAACAAGATATCTCAAGATATAACATGGTTTGATTTAAGATATTATTAGATCAACAAGGGTATGCCTAGATATATTTAACAATATGATAGCATGAACATTTTTTTTAAATTAAATTGAAACTATAAATATTAGTTGTTAATTTGTTAGTTGTTAGTTGGAGGGATGGAGCATGATGTCCATCATGGCATCCAAGAGAATAGGAAAATGCATGATATACATCATGGCATTACAACAATCAAGAATAAATCAAGAAACAAGCCCATAAAGGAAGAAGCAAGAATAATATAAGGGTAGCCAAGGGGTAACACAAATAAGGTATATGGTCACATGTCACTCAAACTAAAAATAAATCACACAAGGCATGTTCAAATTCCACATACACATACAAGAGAAACAAGCAATGTTGGCACAAGGGTCACAGGCTCATAGAAGAGTACAAGTAATCTTGATATTCATCCAATAATACTATTTCCATCTCTCTCCAAGTGTGAATAGATTTCCCTACTAGTCCCATAAACCAAATCATTTCTCCTTCCTTCAAAGTAGAAAAGAAAAATCTTTAGATTTTAGGTATCTAAAGTGTAATCATGAGTATGGTAGAATACCTTAAACTTAAAAATAAATTGGTCTAGGTCCTTAGTGGATAAACCTTTGAAATTAGGTAGATTGGATGGAAAAATATTTTTCATTATTGTTCGTTCATCATCTTCAAAGACAATAGGATAAGAGAAAGTCCTCTTAGGAGTATTCCTATGAGGATTTTACACATGGCCTATATTTTCTTCCATGTAAAATAGAATTCTATTGAGAGGAGGGGATTTTGGTTGTTCAGTATTTAAAATTTTAGATTTTTTAGAGGAATATTCTTTTATACCCTTACAAATACTTTTGAAACACTAACTTATTTCTTTTTGCAAACTATCTATCTTTTCTGAAGCAACTTTGATTCTTTCCTATAAAGGATCAAAATCTTTCAGAACAAACCTACCCTGTGAATCAAGTTGCCTAATCATATACTTGATTTTGACAAGAGAATGATTTTATTTTGGTTTATATATATGTATGTATATATATATATGTGTGTGTGTGTATATATATGTATATCTCTATATATATATGTATATATATGTGTGTGTGTGTGTGTGTATATATATATATATACATATATATATGTATATGTATATATATATACATACATATATATATATATATATACATACATATATATATAGATATATATATATATATATATATATATGTGGAGTGTTAGCATGAGTATTTACCTTACTAACACTTGAAAGGATCCCCATGAGTGGTGTTAAAAATGATGGATGTTATTATTACCCCTTCATTTAACCAACTTATGTTGGTGTCAGTTATTACCAAGTTAGTGTCCAAGACTATTTATAGTAACTTATTGGTTTTAGGTTAACATTACTATTTTTGGGGGGTTTGATGTTGTGCTAATATAATTCTATTTTTAAATCCTAAACTAATTCAAAAAGGAAACAATCTTGTATGAAATGTAAGAAAACCTAAAATATAGTGAATTGAAGAATCTGTAGATAATCATACACTGCTAAAAAATGAACTCACTCAAACCAAGTTTCAAATCCATACCTATAGAATAAAAGAAATCTCAAATTCACACAATAATTAAAATCTTATGATAAACTATAAATAACTCATCAGTTATCTAATCTACCCTGCAAGTTATAAATCTTAATTATGCCTATATATATATATATATATATATATATCAATCTCAATTAATATAAATAAGAAATAACTATACAAATAAAAAAATAAATCTTCTTATCTCCTTGGGGAGTCGGACCTTACTTACCCTTAATTCAAGTTTGAATTAACTCAGCTTTAAGATGTTACTTCACCACATGAACTCAAAGAATAAACTAATTTAATTCTTCTTGTATATAAATCTCAATTAATATAAATAATAAATAACTATACAAATACAAAAATAAATCTTCTTATCTCCTTGGGGAGTTGGACCTTGCTTACCCTTAGATTCAAGTTTGAATTAACTCAGCTTTAAGATGTTACTTCAACACATGAATTGAAAGAATAAACTACTTTAATTCTTCTTGTATTTCAAAAAATAACCAAAATTACAATATCTCTATGTATCTATGTATCCTATATCTAATGTGGATCTATCCTTTTATTCTATGTAAAAGAGATTATTTATCCGTACAAACCAGGTAATAACTTGATTAATTTGAAACAAGAAGATATTCTAGATAGATTAGGATATATAGCTAAAATAGAAGAATGTTGAAATGAAATATACAAGGAATCAAAAGATCCACATGAGATAAAAACTACCATGCTTAACTATATCTAGTGACCAAATATATACATTTATGATATTCATATCTTTTGTCTTTAGAATTGCAACCTAGAACAACAACATCCAAAAATGGAAGACCAAATAAAAATAAAAAACTATTTATATACATGAACGTAAATGGAAATATCAAAAAGAGTCTTCTAGTTTATCATGAAGATGGTGGAAAGGATATTTGAACACTTTAGAACATGCTATGATCAATTATAGATTGAAATTTTTCAATTCATAGCAAAATTGTGGTGATCTATAACTACCTATTGAAATCTATAGCTTATTAGTGAAATCCGTAACTGACTGGTGAAATTCGTAGTTGGCTAGTGAAATGACTAAAATAATCCATATTTATGATTTATATGATTATTTATATGTCTTAGAACATCCTTATCTTCATGAAATCTTGTCAAAACCCTTATTAGATGCTATTATTTCTTGTACATATCGTAATGTGAAGACTAAAATATGAAAATAATGCAAAGAAGATTGACTTAGACTTACATGAATTTATATAGATAAAATCATCTACTTCTTACCTTATGCTAGTTCTAAATCTTAGGATTACATATAATGCTCAAGTTTTTGACATATTTAAAGTCATAAACTATAACAATAATGAGTCATTTTATGGACTCATTAGAGTGTTTGAGGAAGTAATTGGTTCAGGATTAGAGGTAGTTGGTTGATCTTGGGAAGTAGAAAATCCTACCCTCTTGAGTTTTTAAACCACTCATAGTGTTATTTGAAGGCACATTTTTTTGTTGACTATGTGTTTGTGTGCTAATACCACTTTGGTTTAAATTGGATTTTACTGGTCTTTTATCCACTACATTTTTCTCACTATTATACATAAAATTAGAAGACACTTCCTCAATGATTGGAGTATTGAACATGTTTTATGCTGAAGTTTTTTATGTTATTGGGTCAAAACCATTATTTTCTTGACCTATCAAGTCAAACAAGACTCCTATTTAAGGGAGTAACTGAATAAGAGGTGCATTTGATAAGGCCATACAATTAAATTTACATGATAGGTTTTTATATGTCTAGAATGATATCTACATTGGAATGAAGTGGTCCTCTATGAGGCCTCTTTATGTGAAAATAATGTGAAAATCTTGATATGGTATTAGTATTATGACATTAGGATTTCTAGAAGAGGTATGGTCATAGTTCTAATTATAAGACATGTTATAAGGTCCCCTTGGTGGACTTGGAAAATTGTCATGGCCTACCTCCGTGGCTCTATTAGGATCATAGGCTAATGGAATTATAACATAATAAGGTTATTTTTGGATGTTTTCTACAACCATAGGTACACTATCCAAATATTGGGATTTCTATTCTTGGTCTTATTCTATGTAAGGAGGAGTGTTAACCAAATAACTAGCCAAAGGATCTTGAATTTGTTCCCCTATTTGAGTATTGTATAGTGGATAAGAATCCATATCTCAAACAACAACATCTCCATAAGGGTCTTGAACAAATCCTTCTTACATGTTACAATTTCAATATCATGCATTATATACAGTTCCACTATGTGTATAGTGAGCCATGGTCAAATTGAATGGAAAATATTTTGTAATAAGATGGCACTAGAGTTATGAAAACTCCAAAAATCTATGTCTAAAAGGACAAATAGATTCAAACTCTATCTAAATTGGTCGAGGGTGGAGCTATATCTCCAAAAATTATATGCTAAGATTTGTTAAAATCAGTATAACATCAAGTGTCTAACATTAAATGTTTCACACAAACAAGGTCAAGTAAAATGATCTAAAAATAAGACTCCAAACTCTAATGTCTAAAGGTGTTCTAAATTAGTCTAAACTAGGAAAGGGAAATGTTTATAGGTTTTTTTGTCCAAATACAAAGTCAAAATCTAGGCTTAAATAGGCTGTGCTAGGACTTTTGGCCAAATGCAACGTCAAAAGCTAAACTTGACACAAAGAGATGATGGTTAATCTAACAAACTTGGAACAATTTTTCAAAGACTAAGCACTTGATTCTAGACATAAACAAAATATGATTTTTATAAAATAATAAATAGAAGGCACTTTGAAGAAAGACTGATTCTATCAAACAAAGGTATAAACAATAAAGTTTCTAAATTTGAGTAATGAATTAACCCAAGTTAGGCAACCTAAAAGAGAAAGATCTATATATCATCCCCTACATGTTGATGCTTATATGTAAAACAATCAACGTTTGATCCAAATTTGTAAAAGTTAATCAAAAACTCAACTTAGGTAAACTAAGGTTTTGATGACCAATAAGCTAGGTAAATTTGAATAGAATGAGTGTGCTAAACAAAGATCTAAGAAGAAAAAAATGATTGGTGCAGACAATGTTAATTCAAACACAAGATAAGATAAGTCTTTTGAAATAATTTGGGTAGTGTAATGATGTTATTGCTCCTAAAACATGTGACAATGTTAGGTTTCAAAGACTTATAAAGCACATGACTTGAAATGATTTGGGAAACATAACATTACCTCTCTCAATCAAGTTTCATACATAATATTTTTTACATGAAAGTCTTATAAGTTAAATCAAGGTGTCCAATGGATGACATAATGCCTCCTCAAATAATGGAATAATGTTAGACACAAGACTCATTCATGACATGAGTTAAAGAAAAAAAATTATATCTAACACACCAAGAAATAAAATAATAAATGATAGAAATGAAACTAAGTATATCATCCTAAATCCTATCAAGGTGTGGCAAAGTGGGGTTGACTAAAACTTATAAGTTAGGACTGAGTAGATTGATCCCTAGTATGGTTAACACAAGAGAAGCATCACATCAATTGAGTTCATATAGATCAACTTATCATACAAGGGTATATTCCTTTACATGACAATACCATGATTAGAATTCTTAGTGGTATCCCCTAGTTGATGAGACTTGACTTAGGTCTTCATTACTAAAGGAGAGGTTAATCACTCAACCCTTGGCTCTAGCAGTATGTGTTTCTATCTTTGTATACCCCACCATGAGGCATGATTGAAACACTTCCAGGAGATGAAGCCTTAGGTGAATGCTTCCCTAGATAACCTATGAGCGGTAATGACATCCTCTTCACAAGCTAAAATGAGTGAAAATAAAGACCAAGTAAAGATATTTTAGGGTTGTATTTAGATCACCAAATACCATGTGGGTTGTAGAGAGAGCCTAGGAAACTTTCTTTCTTTGCCTTGGACTAAGAACTAAATGCAATGAAAAGGTGATTTTTATCACCTGAGTTCTTTATAGGGGATGGGGGGAGAGCATACATGTTTTATTCTTCTAGTGAAACAAATAAACAACAAATAGTTTGTAAACATGTTTGAGTAATGTTTGATTTTAGGCACCAAACTGAAATGTGACAATGTTATTTACTTGGCCCCTTGTATTAAGTGTGAAAGATTAAAATAATTACATTAAAACAAAACTAAGAAAAAGCATCTATGTTTGTTTTAAACCCAAAAGCCTAAATGTGCAATATTTATCCTAAGTTCATTTCTAAAAACCAAAAAGTAAGTGCTCAATATTTAAGTATTCTTTTTAAAGACCAATAATGAAGTGTTTCTAATACTTAACCATATTAATTCATTTTAAAAACTAATTTCTAAATGTTCAAAATCTAACATGTTCATTTTAGGATCCAGATTAAAATGTGTAAGATCTAACTAATTCCTTTTATAATCCCAAAATGAAATGTTTGATTAGGCTAAACAAGTAAATTGGTGTTTTAAATCATGTCCATAACTTGTAATTGTTAGATAATAACATCTTACTTTTAATCAGTTTCTTGGATGGGAAAATGATTTTTGAAATTCAGCTCTCATGTTTTATTTTTTTTGACACAGTGACCATAGGTGATCAAAGATGATAGATGTTGGTTCAATGCAACCGTTATTAGTCATTCTATGAGATAATTAGTGCCAATCATAAGAATTAACACTAGTCAATTAAGACCATCATCTATCACCTATGGACCTAAAGGAAAAACCAAAAAAGGTAAAGATGTTAAGTTAGGTAATGGTTAGCATAAAGATCAAGAAAACCTACAAGGCAAAGTTTATTCAATGGATTTAAATACCATTAATACCTATAAATCATGAATATAAATTATATAAAGAATCAAAATGAAATATTTATGAACTTTTTTTTCTTATAATCCAACCATTTATGTTTTACACAAAACTAGGGTAAATTGAGTAGAACCATGGTTAGTTTAGGCCAAATAATTACTGGTTTCACCTGACCATCATTGGTCTCTGTGTAGATCTAATAAATATAAAGAAAGAAAAATATAACCAAAAAAGATTATAAATGCAATTTTAAATGCATTCAAACATCCATTTCTTAGGTTTTGACTTATATATTGATCTCCTTACTAAGTGGGGTGATCATGGTCCCACTAGACATGCCATTTGTAATCAAGGCATCCAAGAAGGGTGGTTAGATAATATTTTAGCTTCACAATGAAAATCAATCAAAATTAAAACACACACACACACACACACACACACTAACATACATAACATTGTCTTGCCTTGATCAAAGGGAGGAGCATGGTGAAGAAACATAAATGAATAAAGACAAATAAAAAAGTAAATAACTCACATAATTCCTTGAATGTTCCAAGAGGTTTCTTCATTTGGCTTTCTTGAATTAAGCTAAAAAAGTCTTCATTAATGGGTCTTAGCTATCTCCATCTCCTCTTGGCTCCATGTTTGGATTATTCTTTGGATTTTATATGGATTCCAATGTCTTGGATTATGATTCATAAGTTTGGCATTATATCCCTATAGATTTCACACCTATCATAAAACCAACATTATAAGACTACTCTATCCAAGATCTTCAAACAAAGAGGTAAATGCTTGTATTTATAGATTTAAAAAAAGGCTTAGAATGTG
Source organism: Torreya grandis (assembly GCA_037957365.1). NCBI lineage: Eukaryota > Viridiplantae > Streptophyta > Pinopsida > Cupressales > Taxaceae > Torreya > Torreya grandis. The sequence continues at coordinate 978,927 of JARHVA010004401.1, forward strand.
TTAAATCCTCACTAGGTTTTCTTAATTAACCTTAATAGAGTTAAAATGTGTCCAAACCTCATGATTAACATGGAATAGGTGTGATTTGAGATATTTTATATTTTTGACAACTCACAAAAGGTAATGATTACTTCCTAGGATATTCTTTGATTTTGAATTTTCTTTTTTGATAATTCATTTAATTTCTCAAGGATGAATTCAATTAGGATTTGATTAGGATTTTCATGTTAATTAATCCCTTTTAGGATTTTGAATATTTTCCAAGTTTTGATTTACTTGATTTTTGGTCCAAATTTATTTAATTGCATGTTATAAAACCAAATTCAAGACATTTAGAAATTCTTCGGATAGATGTTTAATGGTTGGTAATAATTGATCTAAATTTGTGTATCAAGCCATTGGTGGCCACTTTTAGGTGTCTATAAATAATACACATTGATACATGTTTAATACTTGTGCACCCATGGCTTACTTTCTTTGTCCTTGGCTTTTCGATCATGATTTAGTGGAATATTGATTTAATTGTTTTGGGAATAATGGAGTGTTATTCATAATTTATTTAAAGCTCTAAGTTAACTAAATCAATAAATAGTATTAACATAAATAGATTAATGATTTTTATAATTTATTTGACCTTTATAGCTTTATAAATATAGTAATGAAATAGGAGAAATATAACTTAACTTAAATAAGACTGAGATAGTCGAGATAGAAGCTGGTACTAGTTGTGTACGACTTAAATACTATCACAAATCAAGATCTCCATTTTGTTTGGAAAAAGTATAAGAACACCAAAAATAGGACACTTTAAGGTTTGATTCTATATTCTAGGTCCTATTGCTATTGTCTAAACTAGTCATAGAGATCTAAGTTTTTTGTGTTTTGCTCAATGTCCAAATATTAGTTTGTCTATGAAATTTTGAGTCTTGAATATTGATGGAGATCCATGTATATCTGATTTAATATCCAACCTTAGACCTTTAGTATGATTTAATGAAATTTGAAAAAGAGGGGGGTTAGTGTATGTAAGTGCACCTAATATGTATCCACACTCCTTGTATGGGCACGTTACCTACATACCAATACTCCAAAGAGGGATCAAACCATATGTAGTTCTCTCACTTGATGTGATTTATGCAATAATGTTATGAAGATGAAAAAATATTAAACTAGGTATGTCTGAGGTGGCTAGGGACTAATTTGAGGGTTTGAATATGTTGGTAGCTATATTGGATGTTTATATATAGAAAATAGGTAAAATTGCCTTAGTGGTCTTACTTGTTTTCTTGATTGATTTTATAATATTGCTAACCCCTTCCAAATGAACTTTGAATGGGATTATATATAGATCTATTGCTCATGGGTTAAATTCATTCACACTAGGTTGACATAATAAATAAGAGGAATCAAGAGAAAATGGTCATCTAGGCTCAAAACATGATTGGATAGGAGTGCTACAAATGGGACACCCTAGGGTCTAGTGTTATAGTCTAACTTGGGTGATATTATCCTATAGGTATAGTACTTGAGGGGATGGAATAAGAATATAAAATGGATCATGGATAGTTGGAATAAGGTTTTGAAAGTCTACGGATGAATGGGAATCAATGAAAATGTGGATAAAAGAGTCATGAGAGCATGCAAGGGGGATGTATGGGTTGGGTGTCACAAGCCACACATAAGATACCAATTTTAACATTTTATATGACTATATTTCCCCCCCATTATTCTAGTGATGTATCAAAGTGAAATACTAGGATAAAGTAAAAGTAGAAAGTGTACTTAAACATACCTATAAGAGTGAAGCCCATGAAGCTATGTGATGATGGGTATGCATAGAAAGATAACTTTTTGATGTTTAAATCAGGTACGTGGAACAATATAAAACCTATTTCAATGTTTAGTGATGTTGTATGTGTGTTGGGTATGTAATGTACCAAAATTAATAACCTGAATAGAGCTGAGTGCTCAATTCCCCTAAAGTGGCTCAAGAATACAAAGGCTAACCCTTTGGCTCCATAATCACCCAATAAGTGAATCTATGTGGTCATGCATATGTTAATTAATGTCTATAATATATTTCCAATCCCTTTGAGTATGTGGTTAAATAATACAAAGGTTGACCCTTTGGCTCCATCATTACCCCATGAAGCGAAGCTATAAACTAATACCAATATGAATGTGTGTCATATGAGAAGTCTCCTAAGGCCCATGAATACTCTATAATATGATAATGTGGCATGGATATATAAATGTATACTAGGTACAAGGCTAATCATAGCCAACTCTATAAGGAGGAGATTAGGCTTGTATGAAAGCCACTTTAAAACTGGAAACAAGGCTTATGTGGAAGCCACTTGGGAATGTGGAGGTTAGTCTTGTATGAAATCCACTCTAAAATTATGCCAAAAACTTGTATCTAGAGTAAGACATGAAAATACTAAGAATGCTTGGTTAATATACTAAAATCATAAAGAAAATAAGTCAAATGTGTCATGCATAATGCCCCCAATCACTAGTGCCTATAACATGGATTCTAATCTGGAAGTTATACCAACTACCAAATATATAACTAAAAGGTGAGAGACATCATTGTATACATGATTCCCCCTATATTTGGATTCTCTATGAAAAACTATACTAAAATTATTGAATTTAAACTAGTCTATATCTATAAAACTATGGCTGAGCTTACCTTTTTACCTATTTCTAGAAAATCTAGGTTTTTTGCTATTCAGACATGAGCATAAAAATAAAACATCCTCATGTTTTGTACTATTATCCATATCTAGAACTATTTTTCCTTATTGAAACTGATGATTGTTCTATAATTTTTTGTATTTTTTAGTCTATTATACCTGGTTTGACCTCTAATTATTATTTTGAGTGTTTTGAAAATTTATTTTTTGACTGGTGGGAGCTATGATCTCTATGACAAAACCCTTATTTATTTTCCCCTCTTATGAGGATAGAAATGAAGACCATGAAATGACTTCCCTCAAAATATAGAGCCTTACAAGTGTGTTATGTTGTGAAATACATGATATATAAATGATAATCAAAATGATGTCTCAAGATATAACATAGTTTGTATTAGATATTTTTAGATCAATAGGGATATGCCTAGATAGATATAATAATGTAATAGCATGTACAATGTACAAAATTGAAGATAGAAATGTTATTTGTTAGTTTATAGTTATTAGTTATCAAGGAGGAATGGAGCATGATGTCCATCATAACATCAAAAAAATCAAGATAATGCATGATGTGGATCATGACATTGAAAATAGTGAGAAGAAAACAAGTAATAAACACACAAGGAAAAAAGAAAGAAGCACATGAAAGTGGCCAAGGGAACAATCAGATAAGGGATGTGGGCACATGTTATTCAAAACTAGAAAGCAAACATACAAGGCATGTTTGAATGCCACATATACACATAATTAGAAGCAATCAAGGTTGGTAAGAGGTCCACAAGTGCATAGAAGAGGACAAACAAAGGACATTGTAAAATTTCCTAAGGCACACACAAGAATATAATTAAATTACAATGGCAAATTTTCTAATGCATATATAAAAATAAAAGAAAAATACATTGAAAAATGTCCTAAGGCACATATAGGAGACATACAAGAACTGATAAATGTAATCACATCAGCTATGTAAAGCAAGAAAGAAGAATGAAAATACTAGAAATACAATCATATCTAACTAGTTAAAGCAATAAGTGAAAGTATGTAATACATGTAGTACAATACTAGGTAGATGCTAAGAAATACATAAGAGCTATAGACTAGTGAGTGTCAATAAAATAATCTATGTAGGATGTTAAGTAATGCACATCAACATGATAACTAGAGTGTGTGGTATATGAATGACATAAATTGGATGGTGTAGTCATGTAGAAGATGCCCCTAGGGGGTACATATATCGATGTATATCTTGAATGTAGAAGTAGGATTCCCCCTCAATACGTAGAGTGAAGTAATCAAGGATCTAGATGTCACTACACACACTCAAAGAAGATAAATGAAGCATGTTAATGTAGATAAATAGACAAATAGTATCATAAAATAAAACTTTATGTCTAGCATGGTATTAGAAATGTAAATCATGGATAATGCATATAACTAAAAAAAAAATTGGTGTTTTTGAATTATTTGCATGTTTTTGGTATTTTGAGTTATTTGAATGTTTTTATATTTTTAACTAATCTATGTACAATAAATCATAAAGAAAATATGTACAAGGTTGAGGAGAGATGATACTAACCAATGAGTCTCATGGGATACTTCTTATAATGGTGTCCTATATCAAGGAGAGGGATCATGCATGATCATGAAACATGATGAAAAGGCTAATAATGTGGCTCTAAAAGCTATGCATTCTATAAATGCTCTAAAATTACTATAGTGGAAACTATGGGGTCCCTATGTAACTCTAAGAATTAGATGCACTGATAGGGATCTTAGGGACCCATCTAGTAGTAGGATAAGCTCTCTAAACATGTGCTCTATGTGTAGAGGTATGAGACCTCAATGATACTGCCCTGGGTGTGAACACTATATCTAAAAACTATCTAAATTTTTAAAATTATGGTTTCTTTAAAATAGGCCTATATGGAAGTGTATGAACTCTTTATGCTAGTGATGGAAGCCTTGATTGTGTCTGAATCTAAAATGGAGGAAAAAGTAAAATTGGTGGAGAAATTGAAACTAGTGGTAGAATGAAAACTAGTGACTAAAAAATAGAATATAGATTTGAAGTGGGGAGTGGTAACTCATATGGAACTCCACCAATTGTAACAACCTGATTAACATGAATAAATTTTGTGAATTTGTGAACTAGATAAGGTATTTCTTACATTTTTTGAATCCATGGTCAACCAAGTAACATATTAAAAACTCTTGCACTAAGAATAATAGTAAATGGTGTGACCACATGTGTTATACCAACTTATAGAGGAAGTAAAATATCACCCAATGAACTTTGTATGTTCCCATTGAATCCATTTATAATTGTGTCTATTAGGGTAATATCCTACCCTAAATATCCCAAATGCTACAGTAATGTCATAGTGCACATGCTCAAAATAGATCCATTATCTATGAGAACACTATGAATAGGATGATTATAAATGTAGTCTCTCATAAAGAGTGCATGATAATCCAAATCATCCTCAACTATCTCCTACTCTGAGAAAGAGGTTGAAGGTATATCTGTAGCTCTATAATTGTATACACTAATCATGTTGCTCAAAGGATGTGACTCAATCGAAGGTACCCTATATATAGCTAGTGGTGGATGTACATGATATACATGGTGAACACTTGATGTATCCCTTGTCTCTTATTTAGAATACTATGGGAAAGGATCTATAAATATTTTCAAATATTTTTGTGGTGTTTTATTTTATTTAGGAGGCTAAACTAAAATGCCAAGATCAATAACATTTCCATCTATCAAGTCTTGTATCTTGTGTTTCAAACTAATGCATCTATTTTTTGTGTAGCTTGGTGCCCTATGAAAATCACAAAATACATTCTGATTATATAGCCATGGAAGAGGATTTGTTGGATAAAATTCTTGAATAGGAGGGAGAGATATGATATTATAATCTAATAACTATTGTAAAACTTTGGCTTGAGGTACTAGTATATTACTAAAAGTTCATTAAGGATGTGCTAATAAAACCTCTCACTAAGAGGGCTCTAAAGTTGCATTAACTATTGGTTAATTTTGACTTTTGTTATCATTGACATTTAATTTATATGGGACTTTTATGTTACTCTTGTTTTTTGTTTTCGATATGCTTTTGTACTTGATTTTTCCCATTGAAATTAGTTTAACTTCCCTTTCCTTTAGTGTATGACATAAATCAATGAAGGAAGAAAATATTTTAAACATTATTGACTCATACAAAGAAAGTAGAAGACTCTATTTGAAGTAATCATGTAACTCTTGATTAGCCATGGGGATAATAATCTTAGCCAAGATAGTCTTATATTGAAGAACATAATCTATGAGATGCTTAGTTGGATTTGGTTTCTGTTATGCAAGTTGGGCATATAAAATGTTATCACGAATGTTAATGTTGAAATGAGCTAGGAACATGTTAGCTAAAGGATTTAATGCATTGATTGACTAATTCAGTGGATTATAGAACCATTGTAAAGCATAATATTTTAGAATCTATGGAAATAGGTTGGTTAGAAGCTAGTCATTTGTCACATAGTCCAATCATGCTATGTGAAAATCTATCATTGTGCCTCTAGATCACCCTTTCCATCATATAGATTGAGCTTGGGTTGAACAAAACCTAGTGACAAGGGTGTTGAAGTAATATGAGGTGCCAATGGTGTATGAAGTAGAGAAAATGAATCCAAGGCATATACAGGTTTAGAGGCACCTTTCTCAAGATGTAGTACCTTGGATTGAAGAGATTTTATCTCTTACACAAGGGTAGCCACATTAGGAAACAAAGATATACTAGTCATAATTGGTGGTGCCTCATAGGAAAGTTGGGATGTTATAGGGGTTTGTTGAGACATAGTTACCCTTGTAGTGTCATTTATAACTAGTTTCTCTAAAGAAATGGAAGACTCAACTTGCTTAGCCATTTAAATTTCCATGATAGATTGTAAGATAAGAGTATGATCTTAGGGTTATTCCCTGAGTCTCTTTCTAAAACTTTATAGAATCAAGTCTTTGTTGAGGACAACTTCATTATCAATAATATGTTAAAGTGGATCAATAGTCTAATGTGGTAGGTCATGAACATTGGTGTTTGTATAATCATTTTTATTCTCATAATACTCATTGTTGAAATTATCCTCACAAAAATTAGTGTAATCTAGATGTGTAGGATATATATCAAGAACATGAGCTAGTTGTTTATCCATGGTATATAGTCAGGTTGAAGGAATTTGGATGAATTTAAGAGGGTTACCACTAAGTCTTGCACTTCATCTCAAAGGAAGAGATGGAAAGAGCTTAAGTGGCACAAATAAAATAAATTGAATAATGAAAGAAAAGATTAAACAAATATAATATAAACAATGAATTGAAACATGCATAAAAAGGATATGAATCTCACAAACATGTAAGGCGATACCTCAAAAGCAATGGGACCTAGTGTATTAAACTAGAGTTTTGAAAATTGATATTTTAAAAATTAATAAGGAATTTTAAAATTTAATGTGAATTTTTTATTTAAATATGCAGGTAAAAAATCAAAAAAATATTGGAAAATTCTTGATTAAAAGGGACCTAGTCTATGCAACTAGGGTTTGGAAGAAAATATATTTTTTAAATTACTATGAAATTTTAAAAATTAAATGTTAATTTTTGATTTAAAATATGTAGAAAAAACTAGAAAAAGATTGGAAAATTAGAAAGGAATTTACCCTAGGGTGTCTAGGGTTTTTATGCACAAATAAAGTAAGTCAGGTTCACCAAAAGATTTAACTATTTTGGGAATATTGAAGTCTTAGTCCTAATTTAGTTAAAGGTCTAAGTTGACTAAAACAATATATAATATTAAAATAAATAGAGTAGTATTTTTTATAATTTATTTGACCTTTATAGCATTTTAAAAATAGTAATGAAATAGGAAAAATATAACTTAGCTAAAATAAGATTGAGATGATTAAGACGGAAATTGATACTACTTGTGCAGGACTAAGACATTATATCAATTCAAGATATAGCTTTTGTTTGGAAAAAGGATAGGAGTGCCATGAATAGGACACTTTAGAGCCTAATACTATTGTCTAGGTCATGTTGTTGCTGTCTAAACTAGTCATAGAGATCTCTATTTTTTGGGTTTTGTCTGATGCCCTATATTAGTTCACCCATGAAATTTTGAGTCTTGACTATCAATAGATCTCTTTATAGAGCTGATTTAATCTCCAAACTTAGATTTTTAGTATGCTTGAATGAAACTTGAGAAAGAGGGGGGTTAGTGTTTGTAAGATACACTGAACTTATATCCACACCCCTTATGTGGGCATGTTACCTACATACAAATACTCGAAAGAGGGATCAATCCATATAATGTTCTCCCACTTGATGTGTTTTGTGCAATAGTGTTATGAAGATGTAAAAATGCTAAACTAGGTGTGTTTGAGGTGGCTAGGGAGTGGTGTGAGGGTTTGAATATGTTGGTAGATGTATTAAATGATTGTATGCAAAAAATAAGGAAATTTACCTTAGTGGTTTTTCTTGTACTCTTCCTTAATTTTGTAATATTTTACAACCCCTTCTAAATGAACTCTGAATGGGCTTCTATAGAGATATATTGGTCATGAGTTAAATGCATTCATACTAGGTTGACATAATGAAGAAGAGGAATTGAGATAAATGGTCACGTGGACTCAAAATATGATTATATAAGAGAACTAAAAATGGAACACCCTAGGGTCTAGTGTTATATACCAACTTAGGTGTTATTGTCCTATAGGTATGGCACCCAAGGGGATTGAATAAGCATGGAAAATAGAGCTTGGATGGGCTGAAATGAGGTACTAGAAGTCTACATATGACTTAGAATTATAAAATAAGGTGGATAGAAGGGTCATGAGAGCATACAAGGACCTATGGGTTGGGTGTCACAAGATACACTCAAGCTACCAATATTAGCATTTTATATGACTACAAATATAGACAAGTGTTTTTATTCCTCTAGTACACTCAGTTTATGAGATTTGATGTGCGTGCCTTTGAGAATTTTAATCATGTTTCAATGAGATATCTACATGTGGAATAATATTTTACATCTAGGGTATATTGAGCTCTATATAATGTATTTATACTTATATAGGTTGTGACTTGGCTAGATGATACCATGTGGATGGTCATTACTTGTTTGGGCACATAGGGAACTTCAAGAATTCATCTTGTTGGCTAGTTTTAGATGATTAGGATTATGCCACATGACATGATCTCATTTATCTATGTTATTAGTGATTTTAAGATTTGTGCTTCTACCTATTGGCTCTAGATGAGTGGGATCATGTGATGTGACATAATATCATTTATCTAGAAGGTCTTTGATCTTTAACTATGTAACTATTAGTTGGCCTACTTGAAAAAATGTAGGTGAATGAGATTGTGCCATATGGCATAATATCATTTATCTATTGGGTCACTCACCTTGCAATGTGTATCTCTATTTACAAGATCTAGGTGAATAGGATGTTTTCATGTGTATGTTCCTCACTTGTCTAGATATTTACTAGTTTTTGGAGTATTTTCCTACTCTCATTTTTCCACATATGAGTGGGATCATGCCACATAGAATGAACTCATTTATCTATATGATCAGGTATCCTTGGGACTTGTGTCTTTAATTTTAAGCTTAGGATGAGTAAGATCATTCCACATAACAAGATATTGCTTATATAGAGGGTTTATGATCTTTAAGACATGGGACTAATCCTATTAGTAATATATGAGTATGATCATGCCAAGTGGCATGATCACATTAAATAAAATGTTCAAAGGGTCCTTGCCTTAGCCTTTTAAGTCAAAAATATCTAGTAACCAAGATGAAGACACATGGAACAATCCTAGTTGCTCACGTGATTGAAGAACTTAGACAAAATGTTCTTGCTTCATAAGCTATGGAATAGTGAGATAAAGACACCCATCCCAATCCTATGAAATTAGGTACTCAATTAAGATAAAACTTGGTATATTTTTTAAATCTTTCATGAGGAATTTGGGTGAAATTAGATGGAACAATCCTATACCCTGGGTCTTGACTATTATAATTTTACCTCAATACTTATCCATTAAAATTTAAACTGTGTTGGCACTTTTAAAATTGATGGTTACTTCAATTTTTATAAATACATGTAGTGATGATCTATGTGAGGGATATTTAGAAAAATGACTAAGTATGAAAGGTTAATTATACTATAATGGGATATTTCTAAGCTAGACCAAGTAACTTTTAGTAAAGTGGCCCCATAGGGTCAAAACATTCCATCAAAGAACAAAAAATCTTTGGGAAAAAAAAACAAGTTAGCTCAGTTAGTCTTGAAAAATTGACTCTAAATATGAAGTTAATAACACTAAAATCCAAATATATGAATGGAATAAATTTAATAGACATGTTCACTTTGAACTTTATACTTAAGTATGAATAAGGTTATTAGATAATTTATGGGAACACTTAGATAACTTAGCATCATATCAAGTCTGCATACCAAATAAGAGACTCAGACATAAAATAATGACTTCTAGCTTAGACTTGGACTGATACATTCCATAATATAACTTGAACATGGAAATTGACTTGAACATGTAAATTTTAAGATAAAATAGGGTCCTCATTTTAAAAGTATGAAAAATTGGGTGTGTTGTCCATAAAATATGGTGACTACTCCTAGTAAAACTTGTTAAATCAAAATTTAGAATCTAAACTACAAGTAGTTATTATTGAATAGAGAGATAAGAAGTTAAAGCTCCATTTATATAAACTCAGAGGTAAAGACAAGGTTTAATTATACTTTAACCAATAACATATTATTTTTTTGATTCCTTCAAAGGATCATTATGTACAAAGAGTGATACTATTGAATTTTGAATCTAGTAGGCAATTTCATACATATCTTAGGTACTCATAGTTTGTTGAATTTATCTAATAATATGAAGGCTTAGGTATTTATATACAATCATCTAGACATTAATATCCCTAAGAGAGATGATTTTGGTCCCATTGAGGGCCTTGCTCCATTTCCAACCACACTAGAAAGCTTACGTTGGAGGTTTCCCAAATCACCCTTTATGAGGAATAACTTACATTTTTATGAGATTAAGACTTATTTTCATTTTTATGTTTCCTTTTACTTAATCTATGGGGGTTGCGGACCAATATATCTAAGGTTCTAGAATGCTTCATTAAACCCTTTTCACCAAGAATTTTCCTTTCTTGCTTAGTGATTTGGATGTGATTGATGTGTTAATTTTAGTGTTGAAATGACCTATATAAAAAATAGGGATCTTCTCAATTCAATTACTCAATTATGAATCATTTACCCATACTAATTTTAGTGTCTCAAGAGAAGTTCCCTTGCTTGTCACATTGTTCAATAATGGGGGATTATCTACTACTTTTAAATTTTGGGACTATGTTCTTAGTGCCTCATCATTTTTTAAGTGATGAAACTTGAGAGGATGAGGAACAAGATTTAGATTATACTATGACTTATCATAACTAGCTTAGTTACTTCACAATTTGAATCATTGGGACAAGGTATAACTATTGTAAGTTTATAAAAGGAAAACCAAGGGCAAAAAATGTATGTAAAATAAAAAAATCAAGAACAAGAAATCAAAAAACATAACAAAATAAAAGAAAACACAACTAAAAAAAACTAACTTGTTCTAATTTAGTGTTTACATAACTAGCCTTAGCCCCTCAGGGATATTATGAATTTAAATTGGAAAGGAAAACCAAGAAGTAATTATTTAGGAACTATAGACACCCCATTCTAGCCACAACTGACTTTTGACCAGACTTCAGACTAATCTCTACAAAACATTGAAATTTAAGCCTAAGAATAACTAAACATCCCAATTTCATCTTCACATGTTTCATCAATGCTCAGAATCATGTTAAGGCATCCCTATTTGAGGTATTATACTATATGCAATAATATCCTCTCAGAGATTCACCCTCCATCATCTTGTGGCCTACTGACTGACAGTTTGGTCTATGGACCCATTAAGCAAGGCACTTAAAAAAATATTAAAAGAGATAAAATGATAATCAAAATGAATCAAATAATTAAACTAGATTAAATACTTAGCTAAATTATCCATTTTTAATTAATGAATATCTACAAATGGAAATTCAAAAATTCAAAATATAAAGCCTTTTCATCATTGCTTTTATGGGTTGTCAAGGTCTCCAAAAATAATTAAATATATATAATTTGAGAGGCATGTATATTAATTGTAAATAATAGTTACATGATACCTTTTTAACTTTACTAGAGTTAGCCTCAACTCATTTAGGGTTAGTCTGAAGTCATTCCATGTTTAAACTCAACCTTAACTCACCTTGGGTGAGATTTAACTTTAGATGCTATAAGTACAAGGCATTTTGTATTAATCAACAAGCTTTATTAGTGGAATGGTGTTATGACCAAATACCTCTAATAAGCCTTTAAAGTATTTTTACCATGCCAAATTCATAATTTAACCAGCTAAGCCAAGGTGCCAAAGAAAGGTGGAGAAAAGGGAGATTCATTAATAAATATTTATTAATACAATAAGTCGAGCAATACACTTTAATAATTCATTTTAAATCTATAAGGAAGTTAAAAATATATTTTTTTTCTAGTTGTGTTTTCATTTAATGCTTGTTACCTATGCTCCCCCTGATGTCTAGGATAGAGGTGTTAGTGTTTTGTGTGTCAGTTTTGATTTGTTTTTATCGATTAACATTATACTAACCTCCCATCCATGTATTCCTTGTTCACATGATAGCATGATTGGTGGAACCATCATTCCCCAAATTTATTTCCATGGCATTTTAGGACCTCTTTCTAACAATTTTCATGTGAAATCTTATCTTTCTAGCCAAAAGAATGGAAAGTTAAAGCTCACAAACATCCTACATGACATTTTATTTTTATTATATAATTGTGATTTTTCTCTTTGTAGTCATGATATTACACTAAAAATTTGTGATATTGCACTATAAAATTATGATATTACAGCTACATTATTGTTTTGATAAGTAGTGATTTTGTCTTGGTAAATAGTGATATTATCATGATAAGTAGAGGTTTTGCTTGATAAGTAGTAATTTTGTCTCATGTGTTGTGTTATTTTTTTATAGTCATTATTTGATTAGAAAACCTATGATATTAGTAATATGCATGATATTACATTGTATAATCATGATTTCCCCTATAAACTCGTGATTTTACACTATAGATCTATGATATTGCTTTGTAAAGTCACAATTTTGCATCAACTCTTTATTTTGTATGAAATTGGTGATATTACACTATAGAATCTTGATATTGCTCTATATATCTATGATATTATTCTATATAATCATGATTTTAATCTAATCCCTTATTTTATAATAATTTAGGGTTTTGTGTTAACTAGTTACAATTTTGTAGGAGAAGTCATGGTATTGCTCTATGTATTTGTGATTTTGCACTATGTGAAAAATAGTTTAAAATTGCGAGTTAAATTCCAAAGGTAATTTGCTCACTTGTTTTCCAATTATAAGTACAAATACCCATTAACATATTTTGTAAGACCCAAATACCAAGGAAAGACATTTTTTAACACTCTAATATTTAAACTCACATATATTTTGGTGTAAAGAAAAACTTTTACTTGAGTTATTTTTGTTTTTCTAAGTTATCAAGAAATTCCAAGGGGATAAAATTAATGTCATGTTTTGTCTAGTAATATAAAAATGAACTCACCCTATGGTTAAATGTTCATAATAGTTTTCATTTTTATGATTTTTATTATGTGATTATTTTTCAAGACAAGTATAACATGTATGCTCTCACCCCATCCCCTTTAGGGAACTTGGGTGATAAAAAATGCTTCACTTATTACATTTGTCACTTTTTTCCAAAAGAGTGGAAGGAAATTTGGTAAATAATTCCATAAAATATGAGTGATTTGGTTGATCCCAAAATGACCTTAAATTATTTCTACTCAATTTATATTTCATGCATCTTGTCTTATGGGCAAGAGTTCATCACCTCCCCACTAGTTTTCTAGGGAAGTGTTGACCTAAGAAGTCATCTCCTAGCATCAATGTAACCCCACTTCATGGTAGGGGTATATAAATTAAGGATGACTTACTAATAATCAAGATTATTTTTTGAGAATATAATCAAGATTTGTTAGTAATAAACTACCTTAAAATGTATTCTTAACTCAAACATCGCACTACACTAAATAATTTATGGATGTAGTGGTTATGAAAATGACTAGACCTTTTCACAACAAACTAGTTAATACAGATCCAAATGATATGTTTTTCCCTAGTGTTAACCAAACATATGATACCATTTAAAACATACAAAAATTAATATTTTTTAGATAACCCCACTTACTTCAGATATACTATAGATGTAGGGAAAGTAGCCTAAAATTACTCTTGACCAAATTTGGCCTACATACAAAACTTTGATGGATTTGGGGTAAGAAGATAAGAAGGGTCCTAATTTAATAGTGATCTAATATCAAAATATTATAAATACCTTATGATAATATAAATTCACTTTCAAAGATTTTGAAATATTTTAAGTAGGCTTAAAATGTAAATTTGGCAATCTCAAGGGACTAGATCACCATGGCACGTCATGCAAGAATGAGTGAAGTAAGTTGGTAATACATTTAATAATTACATGTGAGGAGTTTTATAGAGACAAGGAATCATATGACATTACTATTTTGGTCCCAAAAACATCCTCTACAAATTTTTATCTTGATGAGTTATCTATATCAAGATATAAGCTTCCAAAGTTAAACTTGCAAAGTGGGACATGCACACAAACATCAAATTTGGGCCTCATGAAATAACCATTTAAATTCAAATTTTCTAAGGATAAATGTGCATCTATTAATTATTTATATTATGATATATTAATTTGAGAACTAATGGCATGCAGGTGAGCAATGATGTCAGTGGGTTTGGAAGATCCAATAGACCGTGTTAAATCATGAATCAAAGATCAATGGTGAGATCGCAATAAAAAATTTAGTAGATCCTAGGAATAAATGTGTAGTTACCAAGTGTCACTACCATGTTAACTACTAGGTAAATAAATGGTACATGTGTAAGCCATACAAAGGGAGATTTATAATGTACATAAGGTTAAGAAGTCAACAAGTTGAGGATAAATGTGAGGCCACCATGTGGTATAAGTGAAATAATAGGATGAAATTGACTATAGGACACATGGAATGAATGAGTTTACAAATGTCATGATCAAGGATCCCAGATTAAGTTTAGTTTCTAAAATTAAAATTTGAAAGCTAAAGGACTTTAATGGAGAGTCAATGCAACTTAAGATCAAACCAGAGTAAATATTTCAAGGGGATACCACAAAGGTAGACACATTGGATAAAGGATTTCACCACCACAAGTAGGTAGAATACATAAATGTAAGATTAAATTTGATATATGTTACCAAGAGTAGACCTTGAAAAACTATCTAACACCATTAAATCCCTATAGAACTTTTCAAGATATTCTAGACATAGGTTTTATGTCTTATTCAGATTTAAGAAACCTAAGCCTATGGATATTCATTTTCAAGCATGACTATATGAATGCCAAAAGGGTGATTGGTTTTCATCTATAATAGATCTATATTTAGGATTTAAAATCAATGGTAGAATTGTGACTATGTAAGGATTGTTAGAAAAAACATTAATGAGAAAGCTCAAGTAACTACCTGATAATGTGAAGAACATCAAGCATGATTGAGGAAGATAGTGGGGAATCTAGTGTTTCAAGGTCTTTAAGGACTTGTTCCTAATTCATGAATTATGACTCAGCATCCTCAAATTGATAATAATTCGATTAAAGGTACTTGTGTCACATTTATTTAAGGTTATGTATTCAGTTCCCTCTCTATCCCCACATTATTTTATATATTACATTATTTCCAATTGAAAAGGGATGAATCTTGGATATTTTCATAGAGGTAGAGATTATTATGCTTTGGCTATGCAAAATTTGTACTGTATCCGCTATTTGATATAATAGAGACCAAATTCCTCCATTTGAAATATAAATTGAAGTGTGTCTTATGAGTTCATTGATGTGGTTAAGTGAATACATGATTTCCTTTTCCTCTATTTGAATTCCCTCACATTCATAAAGTGTTTGGTAGCTCCCACATGCCATTCTAAGTACATATATAGTTTGTTGATTAGTTTAGAAGTGGATAACTACCCTTCCATGCTAGATTAATAGCCAGTTCTTGCCTTTTAGTGAAACACTTATGTGGAAGCTTTTCAAAGTGTGAATGAAGTGATGTTTAGTAGTCTCAAAGTGTCCTATAGTGTGTCTTATACAAGCATAAGTGTTCAAAACATTGGTGAATCACCTCCTTTTTACATGTTTTCATGTAATTAGCTTCTTTTGCTTTCCCTTTTCCAAGTTAGAAGTTAGTGTAGATGATAGATCCAATAGGAAACCAACCTTCTCTAGAGGATCAACATCACCATAACACACCCACATACTAAATTTGTTCCCATTTTTTAGCTTGGTTAGAGGTAGCATAAATAACTCCACGCATGGGTGAAAATTAAGAACACAATAGCTTCTAACACATCCAATGGGATGCATTGGAGTTTGTCTTGGTGAAATTATAGTTACAACAATGTTATTCATTAAGTATTTGGTGACTCTAAGATAAAACATTTATGGCACATCATGTAGGAATGAGTGAAGCAAGCTAGTCATGCAATTAATTATTACACTTGAGGAGTCTACCAAAGCCAATGAATTTCATGACATGATGATTTGGTCCCATAAACATTCTCTACAAATTTCATATCTTGATGAGTTATCTATATCAAGATACAAGCTTCTAAAATAGAACTTATAGAGTGGGAAGTACAAACAAACATCAAACTTGGGCCTCATGAAATAGCCCTTTTAATTCAAATGTTATAAGGATGAACATGTGGATGATAAGTGTCAAGATTGTAGGAGCTTTAGTTGAGATATAATTATTTGAGGGTGATCAAAGATGTTAGTGGGTATATAAGATCTAATAGATCACATTAAATCATACATAAAATATCAACAATGAGCTCACAGTGAAAAAGTCAACAAATCCTAGGAACAAATTTGTAGTTTCCAAGTGTAAGCTCAAGAAGTCAATGAGCTCAGGATGAATACAAGGTAATCACATGGAAAAAGCACATGAACAAGATGAAACTAACTATAAGACCCATGGAACAAATGAGGAGCTGATAAATGTCATGATCGAAGAACCCAAATTAAAATCAATGGCTAGAATTAAAATTTTAATGTTAAGAGACTTCAATGGAGAGAAAATATGACCTAAGATTGAACTAGAGAAAATGTTATAATGGGATGCCACAAAGGTAGACACATTGGACAAAGGATTTCTCCATCCCAAGCATGTATAATATATAAATGTAACATTAAATGTGATCTGAATTACTAGGAGTAAACATTACAAATATATCTAGTACCATTAAAACCCTATAAAAAATTTCAATTTATTTTAGATGTAGGTTTTATAACTCATTTAGATTTAAGAAACCCTAGCATATGGATCTTCATTTGCAATCATGACTATATGAAAACCAATAGGGTGATTAGTTTTCATCCATAATAGATCTATATTGAGGATTTAGAAGCAATCATTAAATGGTGATTGCATAAGGAATGTCAGAAAGAACATTAATGAGTAAGCTCAAAAAACTACTTGATAACATGAAGAACATCAAGCATTATTGAGGAAGATAGTGGAACATCTAGTGTTTCAAGGTCCTTAGGTACTTGTTCCTATTTGATGAATTATGAATCAACATCCTTAGGTCGATGTTAATTGATCAATGATGGTTGGGTCACATTTATTAATGGCTATTTGTTCAATTCCCTCTCTCTCTCTCTCTCTCTCTCTCTCTCTCTCTCTCTCTCTCTCTCTCTCTCTCTCTCTCTCTCTCTCTCTCTCTCTCTCTCTCTCTCCTTTATTATATATATTCCATTTTCTTTCCCATTGAAATGGGCTGACTTTAAAATATTTTCTTAGAGGTAGAGACTCTTATGCTTTGGCTATGCAAAATTTGTAATATAACACCTATCTGATATAATAGAGAGTTAATTCATCCATTTTCAAGATGAATTAAAGTGTGTCTTATCATTTCGTTGATGTGGTTAGTGAATCCATGCTTTCCTTTGCCTTTGTCTAAATTAACTCACATTCATGAAGTGTTTGGTAGCTCTCACAAGTCATTCTAAGTGCATATATACTCTTTTAATTAGTTTAGAAGTGGATCCCTACCTTTCCATGCTATATTAATAACCATTTATTTCATTTTAGTGAAACACTTATGTGGAAGATTTTTAAAGAGTGAATGAAGTGATGTTTAGCAGTCTTGAAAGTGTCCTATACTATGTCTTGTGCAATCATAATTGTTCAAAACATTGGTGCCTAAACTCCTTTTTATAAGTTTTCATGTAATTTGTGTCCTGTTATTTCCTTTCTTCAAGTCAAAGGTTAGTTTATGTGATAGATAAAATAAAAATTGGCCTTCTCTAGAGGCTCAACCTCACCATAAGACACCCACATCTTGAGGTTGTTCCCATTTTGTGGCTTAGTTGGAGGGAGCCTAAAGAACTCCCCCCCATGGGTGAAAATTAAGACCACAATACTTACATGTCCCCATATGAACTATTGAGAGAACAGGGGATTGAAAATACTACTTTTCATGTGCATATAATTTTTTGGATTAACAACATAATTTACTCTCAAGATCAAGTATATAGATGGAATTTGATAGTATGAATCTACCTTGTCAATTTACGGGATTAAGATGATACAATTAGGTGTTTTTATTTTTTTTTTCATTTTCACTTTCATTATCTTGAGTCAAAATTATTTTTTTGTCATACCATGTCCAAACAAAAGTCATGTTTGCACATCACTCTTTTTTTAAAGAGGTGTTATGTCTTTCATTTGACACCATACTTTGCCTTAGTCATTTGTCAAAACTTTTGTGTGTGCATGTGTGTCACTTATTTTAAAGGGGAATTGTTATGCTTATCATTTCATTCTAAGTGGTGTGCCTTATATTTCTGAAACAAACCATTTGACATAACTTTACATAAAGATAGTGTCATTACACTACTCACATTATTTTAAAGACTTGTTTTCTTATATCCTATTGCAATTTTTAAACCACATGTGCCTTCTTCATCTATGCCTAGTATTGTTATTCCATCTATTTTAGTCTAACTTGTTGTACATTTAAAAGAAAGCCTTATAAATTGAGTTTCAAATTGGTCTCAGTAAGTTTATATTTAATGTTGATTGCTTTATGCCTATGCCTTGTGTAATTTTGGTTGATATTTATCTCTCAAATTTGGGTTGTGTGGCTTAGACTAATTCGTTGCTTGATTTAAAGATTATTTTTGTGCCTATATTTGGGAAGTGGTCTATATTTTGTATTACTAAAGACTAATGTCTTTTTCCAAAGGTTAATATTATGTTTGAATTTGAATTCCTAGTTTGAGTTAAAATGTTTCAAATTTATTAGATTAATTATCCAACCTTCTAGACCTAGTTTGTGCCAAGTCTAGATTTTATGTCATGATCCCAAAAGACCTATAAATCCCCTTTTGTTTTAGGCCTAGTGTTATTTTAAAGTCTAGATTTTGTGTCATGTTCCCAAAAGACCTAGCAATTCCATTTTATTATTAGACCTAGTTTTTGCCAAGTATAGCTTTTGTGCCTTGATTCAAAAAGACCTAGAATTTTACCTTATATTTTAGACTTAGTCATTTTGAGCCTAGCTTTGTGCCTTGTTACAAAAGACCTATAAACCTTTTTCATTTCTTAGACCTAGATTAGAATTGTTTGAAACACTTTTACCAAGTTTGGCATTAGGATTTTATCCATTTACTTGACCATTTGTGTGAGACATTTGACATTAGATTTTGAACACATTTTTATACTAAGTTTATCATTGCCTATTTTTGGAGAGACAAATCCATCCCCATACCATGTTTTAGACCACATTTGGACCATTTATCTTTTAGACCTTGTTTTTTAGAGTTCATAAAACTATAGGGCTATCTTTATAGAATGTTAGTCATTAATTTGGATATGTATAATTATACTCATAATGGAGCCATGTATAATATAGGTTATGATAACATAATCATGAATGATAAATTTGTTAAATACCCCTATGGTGATGATGTAGTTTGTGAGATAGATCCCTATCCTCCTTACATTGATCAATCTAGGGAACAAAGTTAAGATTTTTTATCCCATTATTTGGTTAATACACCTCCATATTCAAAGTAAGATCAATATCAAACCATGAAATACCTTTCTAGTGTACCATCAGTTGTATAACAAGTTAAAAAATAATTGTATTATGTCACTATGACACCAACATATGATCCTTATTTTTTTATGATCATTTGATTGAAAATAAGGATGAAGTTTTAGTCAAAGATTTAAAGGTAGGGGCCATATTTTTAGCATACTTCTCCCATGAAAATTTACATATCCTAGTTAGAATGCCTCTAAACATTCCTTATACCCAAACCATTGAATATTCCTCTACTATCCATCCTAAAATACTAATATTTATGTCATATTAGGAACCAAATATGATTGTAAAAGTAAATGGCCTCATGGAGTACCACTTTATACAAATGAAACAATCATTTAAAACCTATTTGAATATATCACATAATTTTAATGCTATGAAAATATCAAATGCTTCACTCATAGATCTAGATCCTTTAATAGGAGTATTATTGAGTTGATAGGTTAAGATAATTTGTGTATAGACCCATTTTTACAAAGCACTTTAGTTGGTGTCATGTTTAATGTCCCATATATTGAAGAGGTGACTATGGATTATATATATAACAACATGCCAAACATAGTAGATAACATGTAAGTGTCTTTAAATGTAGACCAAAGTTGTTTAACTAAACTAAAAAATAGTATAAAACAAAAAGTGAATGTAGTTAATACCATAAGTGGTTCAAAACAATAGGGGGAAATAAATCCTACATCCCAACCACAACAAGTTACTTCCAATCCTCAACCATCTACTTTTTCAAGCATGAAACCAAAGGGATTAAGTAATCAAGAACCGACTAGTGCCTTGACTCAACAACAAGTGGTGAATGTTGTTCCAAATTAACAGGCGATGATTAATATTACACATAAATAGGCATAGTATAATCTACCACCATAATAGAAGAAAAACACTAAACCACCTCATAGGGGGGAAATAAATGTTCCACCTTGATAGGTAGTGGAAAATTTACCTCTACAATAATAGACCAATATACCTTTACCATCACAAAGATTATCTAATAAATAATGTGTATCTATTGGTCAAAGATAAATGTTGAACACACTACAAGTGTCTAGTTCACAATTGCTATTTGTGAAACCAATAAATATCACTATCCCACAAGCACCAATTACATTTTACTCAACATGTGTCATAGATCCAAAGATAGGGCCTTAGTCCTTAATAAGTTCCCCTTATTGAGACAAGTTTGACTAGTTGGCAAAAAGTCCCTACTCAACCTCTGTAAGCAAAATATTTTAGCCATAGCCATATTCTTCCATCACATCTCCAATTCCCTCAAAACTAAGGCTATATACTAAATTTATACCAAAATATATCCCAATAACACATGAAATTTAAATAATCACTTCCCAATATGCTAATACATATTCTTGGTCAGTTCCTTCATCCAAACAATATTCCACAACAAACCATGCCTCCATTATATCCTAGTGAAAGTAATCCACCTTGGACCACATAATCACCACCTCAACCAAATATATCATCCAGTTTCTTGGCCCATGAACTACAACAAATTAAGGAGGTGATTACTACAATTCAATTGAGTAATGAGACCAATAAATCCAAATTAGATGACATTTTTTCATACCAATTCAGCATGGAGTATATTTAGATACTATTTCCTCTAGGCTATGAACCACTCAAATTGAATAAATACAAGGGTAAAAGAGATTCTAAGGCTCATTTGACATAATTATTTGTCATTTGTTAGCCAGTGGCTTATAGTGACATTTATTTTATCTTTTTATTTTCTCTACGTCTAGTGGGATAGGCTTTATATTGGTTCTTTAAATTACCAAAGAATTATGTACCTAATTTTGATAACCTTTCAAATAAATTTGTGCAGTACTTCTCCTATAATATCTAACATGATATTTCATTTATAGTTTTGATTTAGGCTAATAATAATTTATGGGAAATTTTTGTAAGATATATATAGAAATTGAGAGTGTTTTCTAGTGATTTCATCCATAACTTACTAGACAAACAATTGGCTATTGTGTTTACTAAAAATTTGCACCATGAAATATATTATCATCTAGAGCTTCAGTATACACATACATTTAAATAGATCATCAAAAAAGGTTTACATATTGAAAATACCCTTATTAATAAATGGATTATAAATTTAATCACCTTGAAAAAAAATCAAAACCAAAACCAATGAACAAGCCCAAGTCATAACCCTCACCAAGTCCAAGCAAAAGCACAAGCACAAGCATTTGCACCCATTATAATAACTATGAGAAATCCAAGTAATAAACCTATAATAAGATTATTTTTGAAAATGAAGTAACTAAGTCACACCATGTTCAAATGGTGCAAACATCATCTTCTCAACTTATGTCACAAATGCAACTTACTCCTCATCAACATCATATTCAAAAAGCATAACCTTCTAAAACAATTTAGACCATCTCCATAAATTCAATAACCACCACCTTTGAAAAACCCTCCTCCAAGAAGAATACCAACTCTTTGAGTCTTCATTGACCTTTTTTAACCTATTGAAGTAGTGTTTTTCAAGATAGCTACAACTATTATGATTAATTGGCCAATTATGAATCATTATCTTGAGGGTATTCCATAGCTAGACTAGTATTGAGAGTAGAAGTTATATGAACAACATCATGTTCATGGACATAATCTATGACATTGTGTGTAGATAAAACACCTCATCAAAAATATGTTAGAACATAGGGATATTACATTGGATAATAGAGCATCTACATCTAATTATAAATTGGGTATCTACCAAAACCATTTTCCACAACATAATAATAATAATAATAATAATAATAATAATAATAATAATAATAATAATAATAATAATAATAATAATAATAATAATAAATCTATGACATTGTGTGTAGATAAAACACCTCATCAAAAATATGTTAGAACATATGGATATTACATTGGATAATAGAGCATCTACATCTAATTATAAATTGCGTATTTACCAAAACCATAATAATAATAATAATAATAATAATAATAATAATAATAATAATAATAATAATAATAATAATAAATCTATGACATTGTGTGTAGATAAAACACCTCATCAAAAATATGTTAGAACATAGGGATATTACATTGGATAATAGAGCATCTACATCTAATTATAAATTGGGTATTTACCAAAACCATAATAATAATAATAATAATAATAATAATAATAATAATAATAATAATAATAATAATAATAATAATAATAATAATAATAATAATAATAATAATAATAATGAAGGATAGAATAAAAACATCAAAAACAACCACAAAAATAATAATAATATCAACATCAATAACAACATCAATCAAATGGGAGGAACCAAGGCTAGAATGATTCCAACAACCAATAGACTTACCATGTAGTTTTACATGACTACAACAATGTTTTAGGTCATATTATGAGAGGTCACATTTCATCCATAGCCATTAACCTTAGACCAAGTGCTAATAGACTAGGATTATTTCCAAATAATTTTTATCAACCCACTTATACTAGTTATCCTTCCTTGACCTAGGACCACAACCAAGCATAATAACAACTAGGGATTACTATTTTAGGACATTATATCGATAACTCATCATTGCCCTATGACCAATGCTAAGTTCATTGATAATTGAGACTTATCCTATTTGGCACATATCCATCATCATTAAGTTACAACGGTCCTATATGTAATCTTGGTTATGTAATCATAACTTGATGGTCTAAGATTACCATTCCATGCCCATAACCTCTTGATAAGGAACCAATCCAAGCCACTATGATGGATAGGAATAAACCATATACCACTATTAATGAAAATACATATGATATTGTGTAACAAATCCAAATTACACCCACATAGATATCCATTCTAGATTTTTTTCATACATTTACTATCTATAAGAACATCCTAATAAAATTCTAAGGGCAATCCCAAGTTCCAAATGACATAACCCTAGATAAATTTCAAGCTTTGGTTGGATGTTTAACCCTAGGCCAATAGTTTACCTTCAACTAAAGTGATATACCATCCCTTATCCCTCTCCATAACAATCCGTTATACATTAAAATTGTCAACATTTAGCACAAATTCAAATGTGTCCTCATAGATAATGGACTAAGATTGAATATTGTGTCTTTGAAGCTCATCAAGTATCTCAGATATACAATAATCAATTTAAATATAGAATTAATTACTATCAAAGCCTATGTCAATGAAGAGTATGAATCACAAGGCACCATAATCTTATCAATTATCTTGGTCCCTTGACCCACAATACATATTTCCATGTGTTAGACCTAGATTTATCATATAATTTGCTCTTGGGTAGACATTAGATACATGAAATTTGTGTAATCCATTATATATTACACCAGTGTCTTAAGTTTTCACACTCAGGCATGGAGGTCACTACTAATGGATATTTGTAGCCCTATAAACATTACAAACATTTGAAGGCTGAGTATGAGAGTTATAACTACTAGTTTGGCCTAGACCTAATACCTAAGAAGGACAAATACAAATAAATAATTGTAGAATTTATAAAGGCCAATTATATAGACATAGATAGTCTTGACTCATATTCGCAGATTCCTCCTCTTGAAATGTTTAATCATTTTACCATCTTAACCAATGGCATAAGAGAGTATTTAACCCATGACACATTACATATTGCTAAACTTCCATAGAACCCAAATTCCTATGGAAGAACAAAATTTAGGACACCTTGCATGGAATGATAACAAAAAATAAAAGGTAAAATTCACAGTCCAACTCTTATCATTTTCACACTAGCCACTAGTGAAGAAGAAGACCAACTTGCTAATGATGAATCCTGATTATACAATGAAAAAAAATTTGATTGATACAAATTATCAAATATCCCATCCTTAACATGATCATGGAGAACCAAGCCTATGAAGGCAGAGGCCTTAGTCTAAATCAATAGGGTACTCTTGAGCCAATTTCTATAACATAGTATAAAGGAACTTATGGTGTCAGATTTAAACTACCTAGGGGTGACCCCACATATATTACTCATGTCTTAATGCTAATGTCTAATGATGATGATGTTGATATTAAAGTAGAGTCTAATCACAACATTTATGAATACCTTACCAATACCAACCTATTTGACACCCATACCATTTGCACAATTACCCCAGTTATCATATACAACTTGCTTCCTCTTTATCACCCTAAACTTATAGCCTCAGACTAACAAGAATCCATAGTGTTGATAAATGAGTTTGAGAATGATGAGGACTTTTTCAATTTTCTAGGCCTAAGAGATAATGTTCTATTGGGAGACCATAAATAAGGGTTATTTATCAAACTAGATCCTACAAATTATTTTAGAGAATGGATGAACACCTTTAGCTAAAAATAAAATACTGAAACATCGAGGTCCCAAATTTAAAACCTATTTGAGGTGCTTTTGTAATAGGATAAAACTAAAGAGAAAGGCTATTATTTGGATGAAAACCTATTTTTGATGCCATTAAATAGGGTTGTTCACCTTTCCTTGAATGAGTTTTAGGAGACCACCAATGATGAACTTGTTTTTGGGTCTAAGTGCAATTCAAAAGAATAACATGCCTTTAATCAAATTAATCAAGAATTTCCTATAGTATTTTTAAGATGGAAAACATTTCCATTAGGAGATTCTAATTCATCTTGTTTAGGAGACATTTAAGAACCAATCCAACTAGAGTAATTTTCCTTTTTAGGGCAATTCACATCATTCCTACCATTCTAGAAGATGTTTTGACTCTTCTCATAAAATATACTATGGAATTCAATATCAAGATTCTAGATGACCCAAAATTAAATAAATTAGGTGCATCCCTCACTAAGGAGGAAAGTAAAATATTTACAACCCTTTTGAGGGAATTTTTGAAATATTTACTTGGGATTATTTAGACATGATAGGTTTGGACACTACTTTGGTTGTACACCACCTTGTTTTACATATTGATGTCAAACCTATGAAGTAAAAAATACAAAAGATGCATTATTGTATTGCTATAATAGTAAATAAAGAGTTGGAAAACTCTTAGAAGTGAGATGCATTCGACCAATCCATTATTCAATGTAGATATCAAATTTAGTGCCTACTAGCAAGAAACCTAAAGGAACTATAATTTACACTAATTTCAAAGACACTAACAAGGCCTACCCTAAGGATGACTTTCCTCTACCAAATATTTACATGATAGTTGACTCCATAGTGGGGTATGAAATTTTTAAACTTATGGATGGATTTCTAGGGTACAAACAAATTCAGATAGCACTAGAAGACCAACACAATAAAACATTCACCACTCCTTGGGGAACATTTTGTTATCAATTATGTCACTCAGCCTCAATAATGTTGGGGCCACATACTAAAGAGTGTTGACCATCATATTTCATTATATGATGCATTGCATTATTTAAGACTATGTTGATGACATATTAGGTATATCAAAGACACATTTTGATCATCCATCTACCATATGAAGAATATTTGAGAGGCTTCATGAATACAAGGTTAGACTTAAACCCAATAAATGCATATTTGGTGTTACTTCAATAAAAATTTTAGGCTTATTTGTCTCTCATCGAGGCATTAAATTTGATCCTACCAAAATACAAGCTATTACCAAGATGCCACCACCTTCTAATTTAAAGTAGATATATAGTTTCCATGGTAAAATCCAATCTATTAGATTCTTCATTTCATTTTTGGATGGTAGATGTCATCCTTTCACTCACTTACTTAAGAAAGGTGACACATTTAATTAGGATGAAGACTATTAGAAAGCCTTCTATCACCTAAAGGAATATCTAACCAATCCACCTATTTTGTTACCACCAATTCTAGAAAATACATTTATGATGTACCTATCTACCATAGATAAAACCTTATGAGCACTTATAGCTTAGCATGATGACAATGTAAAAGCACATGTCATGTATTATATATGTCATACACTGGTCATGTATTAACACAACTATACAATGATAGAAAAATCCTCTTTAGTTATGGTATTTATAGCCTATAAGCTATGTAATTACATGATTAACAACAAGACCATAGCTATTCTCAAAGTAGATCTACTCAAGTATCTACTAAGACAACCTTACAAGGGTACATGGCTAAATGGATCATGCCCTTGAACAAGTTCAAGATCGAGTACGTTAATTAGAAATCTATAAAGGGATAAGTACTTGTAGATAATCTTATCAAATATCCCGTTGTAGACACCAAACCACACACCTTTCAATTCCTAGATGAGTCCATCATGACCATCATTGAAATCCTCCTGAGGATAGTACTAGAAGTTATATTTTGATGGTTCATTCACATTACATGGATCAAGGGTAGGCTTATTATTTATTAAACCATAAGTGCATATCATCTCTCAATCATTTTATATCATCTTTAATTATACTAATAACATGACATAATATGAATCACTTATTTTAGGGCTTAGTCAGAAAATACAATGGAATATTTAGCATCTCAAATTTTATGGTGATTCTTAATTAATCATCAATCAGGTTACAGACCATTTTTAGACCAAAGATGACAATTTGGTGCCATACAAAGCTATGGTTAGAATTTTCAAAAAAAAAATCATCAATATGCAATTTGAAAACATACCTAGGGTTAATAATAGGACAATAGATTGCATGGCCACCATTGATTATTTGATCTGCCACTTAGACAATGCAAAAGAATATCAATTGCTCATTGAAAATATTCTAACACGTAATCATGAACCTTTAGCCATTACAATTATCTATGATATTATTGGTCCTAAATTTATACGGTATTTAAACCTCTTAAACTACCTTCATGACCATTCTACCATACACTCCTTACTAACCAAAGTTATTTTTACCCTCCCTCTCGAACCCTTTGATCTAGGTTCCATTCGATTGGTTCTTCAAAAACCTTAAATGAGGGGATTTAGATGAAATTTATATAATTGATTTAGTATTATAGATAGAAGTAATATCTCAAAATAGTATGACATTGGTTTGGTAATTATATCATTAATTTTTTACTTCATTTCATTACAAGTCTTCTTTGATTATAACTAGTTTTGGGCAAATTAGTATCCTACTCCATACTACTAATTATAACCGCCTTTGGGAAAATTAGTATCATTTACCTATGACATTTTTTCTTAATTATAATTGTGTATGGGAAAATTAGGATAAACACTTTTACCATGCATTTTCATATCACCTTGTCATTCATATTACTATAGTATCCTATTTGCCTAATTCTTGAACATGATGTTACCTAGTCAAATAGTCCACTATAAGGTGGAACTATAATTAATTGAGGTCCTAATGGGACTATGTGGGTAGTGCTAAATTCACATTGAGGCCAACTTAGTTACCCCTTTGCTAAACTCTTGTTATTTTACAAGCAATTTATGTTTGAATGCTCTCACTATTTTTCAAGTTGGACTATTTAGTATCTCATCATTCTTGATTAACTTGAGGTGCTTATAAAATTTCAAAACTATTTGAAAAAATATCCAAAAATCCTAGAAATAAAAAAAATCATGAAAATTGGCTTAGAGTTTCCATGAGAGATATAAAGCCATCAATTTTTTGGGGTTAGACCATATTCTTTGTTTAGTTTACTTCTAGACTGCCTTGGTCTTTTTTCTCCCATTTTTGGGATAACTGCATTGGCCTAAGGTTCACATGGATTATATAGGAAACACTAGGATAAATGGGGCATCTTGGATTAGCTTAGCCACACCTTTTCTTTTCAACCACTTCTTTGCTTTAAAGATTATGGGACTCCAGCTAGCTCATGAGTAACCACTTGTAATTTATTTTTCCCTTCCTTATTTGTCCTTAGCCTTACATTATCATCATTTTGATAGTTTATATTATGATAATTATACATTAAAATTTGATATACTGATGCCCACTTGGATTCATTTTATACTATCACTATTTTATGAGCAACTATTTCTTACACTCTCACCATTTTGTGAGACCATTCCCATATTCATCTATGCATCAATCATGTTTTCTCACCATCTTTCTCTTATATCCCATATCTTAAGAGAACTACATTTGGCCTAAAGTTCATGTTGGATCCTACATCCATATAACTATGTAGGTAACATCCACTTGCCTATTGCATCTAAAGTCAACTTGGATACCCCTTTTTTTCTTTTTTCCTCCCCATTTTGTTTGTTTGTGTCATTATCTTGTATAGCCTAGGGTAAATTTTTGTTATCTTGTTTATGTCATTGCTTCCCTATAACCTAGGGGAAGCTTTATTCCATTATTATTACATTTTTATACATGCATCATTGTTGTCTAGCTTAGGGGTCACCCTATTTCCAAGAGTAACACCTCTCTTACACATGCACAAATAATTTGTTTTCTATTTGCACTAACATTGTGATTAACCATTGTTTATGTTTGTTTCATGTTATTTTGATTGTTTTGTTCATTTTTTTCTTGTTGTTTTGTTCACTTTTTGTTTTTTGGTGTTTTATCTTCCTATTTTTTTTATTGTCCTGTCTGTTTACTTTCATTATTGTGCCTTGACTTAATATATGTGTTCATTTGGTGATTCCTTTTGCATTATACTTAACTCCATCCATATTCATACATCAACATTTCTATCATGGTTTTTATCATTGGTACATTAATTTTTTATTGTTTATTGGATCACATATCAATCCTTATGTATATTTTTGCTAAGTTATCATGGTGTTTTATATCATGGTGCATACAATAATTTGTTATATAAATAATCATCTCAATAAATCTTATAAGAAATGATGTCATTGTATTTATCCTTGGTCACCTGACACATTATCACTCTATCCAAATCATTGCTCAAACTAGAGAAACTAAATCATGAATGAATTTTAATCCTTGCTAGTTAAGACATGTATCTGCATACTAGAAGGTTGCCCAAATTCATCTTTCAACTCTAGAACAACTTACTCTTACTTTGTGAGTATGAACTCAGTCCATAATTCCCTTTTTCTAATTTTCCACATTATTCCAACTATAGTTCCAATGATTATAACCACCTTTGGGAAAATTATTGTGTTTCGATCTATTTAGGTGCTAATGATTATAACTTCCTTTGGGAAAATCATTGTGTTTCGATGTACCTAGATGTTAATGATTATAACTACCTTTGGGAAAATCATTATCATTTTCCTCTCCTATAAGGACAAGTTTTCATTTTGATAATGATTATAACCACCTTTGGGAAAATCATTATCTATATCTACCCAAAAAGGGCATGTTTTCATTTTGATAATGGTTATAACCATGTTTGGGAAAATCATTATATTTTTACCTTGCTATGTCGATGATTATAACTACCTTTGGGTAAATCCTCCTTTTTATTTCCCAATTGGTGCATCTCATTATACTATTGATTCTAACCACCTTTGGAAAAATTAGTCTTTTCCACCCACATATACCTTTAGGTCACATCATTTTCCTTCTATAAAGGGATGGATCATTGACCTTCTTTGCCTATCACTCCCTTTAGGGGGATCCTAGGCTCATCTATCACCTATTGGGTTATTAGGAAAAAAGGATATTTTTATTCTTTTATAATACATTATTGTGACTATATCTTACAATGTCTTCCTAAATAGGGGTAAACTATAGACACCCCATTTTTCCACAACTAGATTCCAACAAGACTTCAAACTGATTTATA
Source organism: Torreya grandis (assembly GCA_037957365.1). Classification (NCBI taxonomy): domain Eukaryota; kingdom Viridiplantae; phylum Streptophyta; class Pinopsida; order Cupressales; family Taxaceae; genus Torreya; species Torreya grandis. The sequence goes on from JARHVA010004401.1 coordinate 1,009,749, forward strand.
TCAAACATTGTACATTAAGTCTAAGAATAAATAAATGTCCCAATTCTTTTAGTACATAATTCATCAATACATAGAATCATGTTGAGGAATCCCTATTTTGGGTATTCTGCCATATGTAATAGTAACCTCTCATGGATTCACTCTTAGTCAACTTGTGACCCAATGATTGATAGTTTGGTCTATGAACCTATTCAACAGGGCACTTCATCAATTCTTATAAGAGATAATATGCTAATCAAAATGAATCAAATAATTAAAATAGATTAAATGCTTAGATAAATTATCCATTTATAATTAATGAATATCTAAAAATGTAAATTCAAAAATTTAAAATATCAAACCTTTTCATCATTGCCTTTCTGAGTTATCAAGCTCTCCCAAAATATATGAAAATATCTAATTTGAGATCCATGCCTATTAATATAAAATCATAAATACATGATACCTTTTTAGCTCTACTGGTGTTAGCCTCAACTCACCTAAGATTAGTTTGAACTCATTCCATGTTTAAACTCATCTTTAACTCACCTTGGGTGAGACTTAACTTTGGAGGCTATAAATACAAATTCCTACCTATTGATCAACAAGATTTATTAGTGAAATTATATTATAAAAAATTACCTCCAATAAGCCTTTCAAATAGTGTTACCATGCCAAATTCATAAGCCAACCAACCAAGCTAAGGTGCCAAGGAAAGGTGGAGCAAAGGGAGCTTCATTAATAAAGATTTATTGATGAAAAAACTAAGAAAAACACTTCAATAATTCATTTTGGATCTACAAGGAAGGTGAAAGGATAATTTCTTTCATTTTATATCTATTTTTTCATTGCATGCATTTTACCTATCCTCCCCTAGTGTCTAGTTTAGAGGTGTTAGTATTTAGTGTGTTATTTTTGATTTATTTTTTTTGACTAAAATTATACTAACCTACCCTCTATGGATTCCTTGTTCACATAAACTATCCATTCACATGAAGTAGGAGGTCATTCTCTTTAAGGAACCTTAATCAAAATGTTTTATTTCCTAGTAACCTAGAGATTGTTATGGGTTAATCTAGAGTGAGTCCTTTTTATAAGGTTGAATTTTCTTCTCATGTGATTTGGACCATAACAAGATCAAGTATGACATCTAAAAATACTTGATATTTTACCTCTTATCAAACCATCTTGTAATTATCACTTGATGTCTACTAAAGTTCTATAGATATTCTTCTTGTGCACCTCCAGTTGGACAATGTCCAATAGCCTTGAGTTTGTATTTTTATTATCCTTCTATGTATTATTACATTAAATTATAGGTTGTAAATTTTTGGGTCATTGGGAAGATAGGATCCAACCCATATACCATTATAAAAGGAGACATTTTGAAAGATTACTTATATCAGGTATGGTCAATCCAAAGAGTGTATTTCAATAGTGAATGCCACTTTCTAGGTTTATTTTCTAAAAAATTCTTGATGGAATAAATTATGTTATTATTGATTGAGCCAACTAATCCATTGCCTTATAGGTAATAGTTTTATGATAACATCAAGGTAATCCCATTTTCATAAGTACATTAAGTGAGATTAGCTAATTGAAATGTAATTTCATTATCATAGACTAATGAGGTTGGGATGCCAAATCATGTCATTATGTTTTCCTCAAAGAACTTGAATAATTATTTAGATTTGATATTTTTGGTTGCTACTACCTTTACCCATCTTGTGTATTCATCAATGATTATAAATAAGAATTTATGGAAAATTGAGGAGTTCATGTTGATGACTCTAATGATGTATAAACCCTATTGAGTGAAATGATGATATTCTATCATAATATATAAAGGAATTACAACATGGACTTAATTATTGTTGAAGGTATGGAATTGGTGGCATGAAAACACATGGGCATGGACATATCTAGAGATAGTGGGCTAATAGTATCTAGCTTGTAGAATTTTATGCATAGTTGGTCATTGACAGATGACTGCTACTCTACTTCTCATGGATGCTAGTCATGAATTCCTTGATTTCCTATTCATATATACATATGAGATTGATGACTTAGTAATTATTTTTATATATCACTCCTTTATTCAACATGGAGTGGGTTACCTTCAACTTGAGATCTCTTTTTGTGTTTGATTAAGTCCTAAAGGAGAGTTCCATAAAGGAGGTAGTGGACAATTAGATCATACCACTCTTGATGGACCATTATTTAATGGTTTAAGTATACCATTGTGATCCTTGGGTTAATTTTAATTAACAAATAAGTAAGACCTTGACCTAAAATTAGGTTGATAATTTTTATTTCAAGGTCATACTCTTACATCTTAGACATGCATTGACCTCTATGTTCTCCTAGTTTATTCTACCCTAGCATTAACTTCGTGGATGGGTCTAGGATGATGGCATGCACCTTGATTCTTAAAATGTAGTGTCTAAATTGATTCACAACCTTAACCATGGAATAGGCATGCTTGTTTAATTTGGAATATTTCATATCTACATCCTTCAATTTTGTTCTTGAAAGCAATTAGGTATTCATATTCATTTAAATTTTGGGTGAGCACTAAAACTATGGTGTGTTCTAACATGAAATAATAGAGGTAAATTTACTTTACATAGTCTAGGATAATTAATAATTGTGCCTACATGATGGATTACTTGATTTTTTGGAAGCCTTGTCTATCTATAGGAGTCCATTCCACCTTTGATTCATATTTTAGCATTGCATTCAAATTTTTAGAAATTTCAACAAAACTAGATATGAATTAATGTACATAGTTAATATTACCAAATAATGACTTTAATTCCTTTTTAATGTTAGGAAAATATATATTATAAATAAAATTAGCATGCTCAAGTCAATTCAAATACCTTATTTTATGATGATGTGACCAATATTACCTTTGGTAACACAAAACACAATTTTATTTGGGTTAAGTAAGATAAAATACCATCTACACCTTTCAAATATCTTTTAAAAATGGCAAATATGATCAAACCTAAATTTTGAAAAAAATAATCAAGTCACCTTTGTAAGTAATAATTCACTTTCCTATTAGACCTTTGATAACAAATTCCTTGGCTCAATAAAAAATGGATCCCATGTTAACAAAGCTAAATAATATTAATTTGTAGACAAAGGTTCCCTACTTAATTATAATTAGAGTTTTGGCTCGATCTCTTGGGTTTACTAGAACATGCTTATATCCTTATAATTCATCTAAGAATAAAATAATTTGAGATTTAATTACCATATATATCACTTCATTTAAAAAGGCAAAGGATATTTATCTTTGATAGAATCTTGGTTCATATTTTTGAAATCCACATAGTCAGATTTCTCCATGTTAGAATAGGTTATTTACTTTAGCTCATGTTCACCTAGGTAATTTGTTATTACCACCCACTTAAGTGTGGATATTTAATTTATATTATTTTAGATATTATGAGATATTACATATTTATCTATTAGATATTATGGGGATAATTTATAGTTGTTTCTATCCTTTCATAATAGTTATCTCTTAGTCCTAGGTTTGATCTCTTAGTTATGATTGATCACTTAGATCGATCTCTTAGTTAAGATTAATATTCCTTATCTATTTATGAAAGGCCCATTCATTATATTTTCATGGAAAATTTGAAGATATAGAGTATTTATCATTATATGTTCTATTTGTGTATAATATATTGAGATATTATTTGAGCAATGTAGCAATGCATTTTATTATGGTAATGGTTTATAGATTTGACCCTCAGTGAGATTTTACTAAAATATTTCATGGTATTAGAGTGGTCTACAATAAATATTAATCAGATCCTTAGCTTCTCCTTACTCAGTATTTGGTATTCTCTTTCCTTATTAAGAATTTTCTTCTCTTGTATCCTCTTTGGATTGTCCTAAGAATAAGAAAGGTATGTAAGAAATTATATTTCTTAGGGAGCGATTCTTTTTTTTTTTTTAAATTGAAGATAAATTTTGGATATTTAAGAAGTAAATGAAATATCACCAATGCATCCATATTATCTGATAAATACATAATCACCTCCAATTTCATCCTAATTGGATATTTGAAGTAAGATCTATAAGTTTTTGCAAATCTATTTTTTGGCTAAAAATGCCTATTCTTTTTTAGATTATGAGAAAATTGTAGATCTCTTAGAAAAATTTCTAGGTTTTTTGTAACTTATTTTCTAAAATCCATAACATTTTGAAAATTTTAATTTCATTAATAATTATAAAAGTTATTATATTTTTACTAAGTAGTATTATTCTAAAAAACATACGACTTTTCTTTATTTAATTATGATAAAAATGTAAATGATCACTCAAAACCATTTATAAGTTTTGTTTATATTGTTTTCAAGTTTTTAGAACATTTTTAAATTTTTAATTTCGTTAAAAATTGAAAAAGTTATCATAATTTTACTAAGCTATATGTTTTACAAAAAATCTTTATGGGGAGATTTTTTTAAGCGATTTTTTTATTTTTTTTAATAAAACAATGTAATTGGATGTTTTTTGATTGTATTTTATTAAAAAATATTTTGTATTTGGGAGACATAAGGAGATATTGTATTTTTTTATTTCTTGGCCACATTCCTTTTTCTTAATCTCGTTTAACGAAGATCAGAGGGCGATGCCCAGTTTGGTAGGAGGCTAAACCTATTCACAAGCAAACAAACTTTCTCCTTAATTGATTTATCCATATTAATAACAATAATAGATGAATTTTGTCTAATTTTGACATCCCTTTTCAATTTACCTAGCATTTTATTATTGTGTATGTTTTCATCCACTCCTATGTAGACATCTTCATCCATCATTCCTATTTGATTTGGGATGGATTTTAGATCACTTTTGGTGGAACCATCATTCTTTGTGAGGAATTTACCAAAATGGTTCCTATATTTTTTAGATCCCATCACAAAAATGCTTTATTTTACTCAATCTCATTTATTTTTACACTTGCAAATGTATTTTCAATAGAACTTGATGTCTTGCATGTTTTATGTTTTTTTACCACTTATGTTTTTGATCGACATTTCTATCTTTTTTTGGAAAAACTCTCATGATTTGTGATGACTTTTTAGACAAGTCTATAGTCTCCTTATTTAGAGATATTATGGTTTATATATTGTATTCCTTATTTTCATTTGACATTTTTTTTGTATGGGATATATCTTACTTGCAATAAACTATAAAATGCCATGGGGGATTTGAATTTATGGCCTAGTCTACCTTCATATATGTGTACCTTAATTTTTGAAATCTTTAATATTTTAGTTGTTAGTCTCTCCCATCACCACTAGGGCCATACTGAGATATTTTATCTATATTTTCTATATTTCTTGTTTGCACTTGAGTATCTTATTTGGGAACTTTCTTTGATAGAACCCATATGAGGATTCGTATGTCTTAGTGGCATAATTGGTGAATTTTTGTGTAGTGACACAAATGTGGCATATCTACTAGTATTTGTGCTCACTTATCACCATTTTTATACCACTTCTTTATAAAATTTCATTTCCATCTTCTCCTAGTTTAACATTGAGGAAGGGTGTTTAGATAATGCTTCATTGGGTTCATCATTCTACCTAGTATTATAGAGTGTAGTGTTAATATCCAATGATAATTGTAGGGATCATCATTCCTAATTCAACATGGTGGTTAAAAAAATTTGGCATTCATTTTTTCCATCAATACATATTGTCATCCATAGGGACACTTGTCTTCACACTACATTTTTTGTACGAGTATTGTTGACCAAATTTGACCCTAGGTCAAATTTGGTCAACCCCCTATATATTAAAATTTTATATAGGATCTGGATAAGTCATAAAATTGTCCTAAAATAATGTCATAATCATTAGTGAAGTCACATGAGATGTTCACCTTGGTCATATTTGTCTAAATTATCCTTATGTCATCGTAGTCCATCTTTTGGGTCATTTAATGAAATTATAGGGTTTACATAAGAAGACAAGTGTGTCAAGAGAATATAATGTACAATATGTCATATTTTTTTAGATAAAATATTTTTAAACTATAAAATTATAGGTTCAACATATATCCAAAAAGCTCAACTAAAAATAGGTAGTTTTAGGCAGTTGTATAGCCTAAGTCACACACTTGGTACATGGGAAGACTTATGGAGGGTCCCTTACTATCACAAAAAATCATATCCACATTATTATATCTTTTAAATCTCCAAAAATGGTGAAAACTATCTCTTCTCTCTCTTCACTCCCTTTTGGTAGGTTAAACAAGTTAATCAGTTTGTAGTTAGTACGAACATGAGAGGTAGAGTTAAATAAAATGAAATTAGGGGATGAAATTAGTATATATGATCTCTCATCCATGGGCATGGTTTTTATATTGGTGTTTCATACTTAATGAACAAAAACTAAGACTACTAGTATCTCAAAATTGTCTTAATAACCCTATCACGTTTGGTTTTCTTCTCTATTTACATTTATTTAAGAAAACTAGGTGATGTATGTGATATTTTAGATAATATTAATTCATTATATGTGGTTTAAAAATTTGTTTACATGTGTGATCATTTAAATTAATCAATATCACTCTCATTTTGATAGAAGATACCACTGTTAAAGTCTACAAACAATGATTTCATCAGTGGTAGTGTTTGTCTCTTATGAAATGGATTCAAATCAAGGCAATGCACTTTTGTTCACTCTTTTAGAGCATGAATTTTCCATATTCTACATTAAGTAACTTGGAAGATGATGTAAATGGGTTTTTAATACATTAATTAAGGATTGATCAAAATTCTAATATATACAATCATCTATAGACACCTATAGGTTTATATAGATAGTTATAAGGCTATCTAAAACCCAAGAGATATATTGTGAGAAGCTTAAAGACTTGAATGGATCTCTCAAGTCACTCAAGGTTCACTATAATATTTAAGAACACTCTCAAAGAATAGCCTATAGTCATTCATAATTATGAAAGTTGTTTATGGGAAAAATTACCTAAGTTTATCTTAAATAAGTTTATACCTAAGATAGTAGCATCTATTGCTAAGATTTGATGAGGTATAAGTAAGTAAAATCACTTAATTATTACAAAATATATGGATATTTTACTCTTTAATAAGAGAGGAAGTTGTTTCATCAATAATTAATTAGGTTTTATTATCTCCCAAGTCAAGCAAGTTTTCACTTTTGACATTCAATAAAATATAGTCCCATTTGAAGCCTAAATGAAACTATAGCTTTGAAGTGACTTATATAATGATGATAATCAAATGATTATATAATCCCAAAGTAAGAGGTAATTCTATTTACTTATGATATCTTTAGTGACTAGAAGAAAATCAAAGATGTGATTCTTATATAAACATGACTTCCTACATGAATTTCATAAATTCTCCTATGGTGACATCTATAGTTTGAATATAAACCTATGGTTTATTGATGGTAATGGTATGAGAACATGATGTCAAGGCATGAGATGAACCCATATAGGTGTGGAATTATCCTCAATGAATTCAAGAGAATATTAATATGTGAAAACACAAGGTTTAATCATAAATGTACACTTACAAGAGTCTATTTACCTCCCTAATTTCCACCTATAGATGACACAATAAGAAATAGTCGATAGACTAGGTTAGGCTAATGGAGAGAAGTGAGTTTGGAAGGTTGGAAGAAGTATAAGGTATATAACTATGTTTAATACATCCTTAAACTTATGATATCATGTCCATGTGACTTTAAAGGCTAAAAGAGATAGATCAAAGATTGGGTTTTTGAACCTCAAAACTCAGTCAAGTCAAGACCTTACATAGTCACTATCATAGAAGTTAGTCTAGAGGATTTGAGGTATTAAGATTTATATAAAAGTAGTAAGTGACTGTAGATAGTGAATGATAAGTGAAAAGGGTGAGCCCATTATTTGGAGAGGTGTATATGACCTACACTAACCTCATTTTCATAAATTTTATATAATATGTTGAAATTAATCCTATGAAAAGTTTATATAGTCAAGTAGATGAATTATCATCAAGGAAATTTCAAAGCAAGAATATGAAGAGTTTTTATGCCAATTTGAGGAATATGTCATGCTTTAGATGGATAATTTTATAAGAATACCTTCATATCATGTTCTCCACTTAATTTTATGACATTTTAATTAGTTCTCATATTTTTAAACTTTCCCTTGTGACCTTTCCACTTATCTTCTTCTATATTCTCTTATGCTCTATATATTCAAGCCTTTTTTGCTTTGTAATAGATCCATAATTGGTATGGTGAGGCCCTGCTAGTTTTGACACATAATTTTCCTTTCAATAAAGTTTTATAAAGTATATTCATTCTCTAAAATATATTTAATAAGTATTTTGAGTTGTTTATGTGGTTGACAGGTGATGAATATGTTCTCCTTGTTTCCATTCTTCTCTTACATGTTTTGTGTGAGTAATATCTACTCTAATAAGTTTCATAAAGTGTATGTGTTTATTATGTATGTATTGAAGTGTGAGATGTAATATTAGTGTATATTATTAGACCTTATTTTCAGCCACCTCTATATAATCATATAAATTTTCCTCTATGAGAAATACTTATGCTAGAAGGATAGAGTTGAGGTCAGTTTTTGTAATCTTCTTTCTTAGTGTAGATTCAAGTGTGTTGTGTGGAATATTTAGTGTATCACCTCATTATAATAAGTTATTTTATGTATCCTTATTCTATTTTCACCCCTAGTCCTGATTAGTCTAGTGTAGTGTGTGATCTTAAAGATAGATAAAGGGAACTAGTGCTTCCAAACCTAAAGATCTATATCTTGTAGTAGCTTGCCTATGAGGAGAGATAGTTCCTTGTTATCCTAAAATTGAAAAGTTTTATCTAAATTATCTAGGGTTTAATTTTATTCTATAATTTTTTTTTCATGCTTGGTGGGACATAAAGTCTAAGAAGGCTATTCAAGGTTGATGTTGGCTTTGATAACAAGTAGCTATAATAGTCCACTTCTTTTAGTATTTGGCGACTCCAATGTTTTAATCTTGGTTTCAAACTAGTGCACTCTTTCATTCCTAAGATAAAAATAATATCTCTCACCAAATGCATACCTTTTAAATTTTAATATCTTCCTCACTATTCCTACAAATAAATTAGATTTGAAAACACCCATCCATATCCAAAGAAGTCATATCTTATTCACAAGAATATAAGAATGTTCTTGATTACCCCAATATTTAAAATTCCTAAGGCCACCATGGTAATAAAACATTATTTATTTAAATTAAATGGATATAGTCCTCTAATACTTTCTGACTATGATGATATCTCCATATCAGTCCTCAAAAGTGTTTCATCATACATCAGTGAGACTGACATCATACCTATTAAGCATATAAGGAACATTTATAACTTTTACAATGTCCATCACATAATAGAGTATATCATTACTATCAAGATGTTGGATATATCCTTTAAATTAAAATATCTTGATAGGTATGGAACATTTTCACCTAAATCAATCACCATATGAGATGAGTTAAGAAACACATTGAGAAGAAGATTTGAGGACAAGAGTGACAACTTGTCACTAATTGAGTAGTTAAATAGCATAAGGAGAGAACCTCAATAATTAATTCAAGACTTTAACATAATATTTAAAAAGACATTTTACTACCTTAAAGTATTTTATAGTGATATTTCAATGATGATACAATCTATGGGAGGTAACACTCTACCTAATTCATATGAAGTGACCATTAGGGCAGAGTATTATTTGATTTAGGCTAGTAAGATTTCCCCAAGACCTCTCATTCATCTATTCAATAATTTATAAACCCATACACCTCTTATTTATCTTATTCATTCACATAAACACAAGTTTTCTACCCCTAGTCAACCATGTAAGTCTAATGAGGGAAACAAGATGAGAGATATGAAGCAAGAGATCCTAGGTCTAAAGAAGATTATCAAAAAGCATAAAATAATGCCTTTCCAAATAAAATTATAACCCAATCAATCATACCCTCAATATCAAGGTAATAGGTCACCTCTCTAAGGTCATACTCAAGGTCAGGTGCAACTAGTTCTGTCAAACCCATATGATGGATATATCCCCAATGATCCTTCCACCTCAAGGGCAATAGTGCCTACTCAAAATAAAATTTGGAAAAAAACATAAAATCAACCTTCATTGGATCAACCTTATGATGCATATCCATATGTTAATTAGTCCTTCAATCAAGCCTTCATAGCTAATTTAGGAACTATGCTAGCCATGACTCAAGTTGAAGTACCAAATGGAGGAGTTACTAATGGGAAGAGTGATCAAGTGGGGTCTACATTGGTAAATTAGAATCAAGATAATTCATGTGTTGTGAATTATCAAGGGTAGTTAAACATAGATATAAGTCCTATAATTGAAAACACAAAGAACAAGAGAAAGGCAGTTGAATAAGTTCAAAGGGATGTTAATGGTTCTTCAATGAATGTTCAAACAAACATAAGGTAGGTATGTTTAATACTATTCCAACTACAAAAATAACTCAAAGAGATCATAATGTTAGAAGTGATTTCATACCTTATAATTATCAAGGTGTAGAAAATATGATTCTTACTAGTGGACAAGCAAAATTTTGTGGTTATTCCACTAACATTATAGAGAAAATGAATAGGTCTCATGTGAATGTATCCATTTGGGATACATTGGAAATAACTATATAAGCAAAACTACTTCAAGAGAAGTTGTCCAAACTCAATTTGACAATCAAATAGCCTATTAGGAGAGATGAAACCTTGATAAACACCATGAAGCCTATTGAAGGTCAATGAAACAAAGTTGAAAAGGTAGATAAACCTACTCCTATCTATCCATAATTATTGGATATGCTTTGGTACATAATTATTTCATTGATATTAGATCTAGTACTTTTATCATACACAAGTACGTAGCTAATAAATTAAACTTGAATTATAATCCTTATGCTAAAGGAATGCTAAAATTAGATGGGTTAGATACCAAGACTATTGTCATAATCAGATGTTTGAAAATATTATCCATGATTGTCATACCTTCAACATTTCTAATGATGATGTAGTGGCAGATGTGCCTCTTCATTTTACACTTTGTTTGTCAAGAGAGTTCATTTCTAAAATTTGAGGTTATATAAATTCATACTAGTATTACATGGGTTTTAAGACTAGATATGGTGAAATAGTGACAATAAAATTAGAACCTCTCTCTAGCTTTCATGTTGAACCTTATGTGCCTATACCTCTAATTTGAATTATAATATCATTTAAGAATATGATCATCCTAGTGATCAAGAACCTCTAACTCTTCTTGATGGCATATCTATCTTTTATCTTGATGAGTGGGGAGTTGAGCAAGGTAGACTTAAAGAAATTAGTCTTAGTACTTATATCCTTCTTGAATATTGTGATTCAGTTCTTGATGCAAATCTTGATAACATTCTAGAGCAAGTTACATGTGGAAACTACCTTGCACACATGGAAGATGATGTGAGTATCCCAAATGTGGTAAATAATGATAGTCTTAATGAGCACTCAAATCTACCTACTAAGGAAAATAAAACTCTTAATCCTAGACCTCAAGAGGAAGTGGATGTTATGTGGCAATAATGCAATGTCATTATACATAAATTTGAGGATATCCATAGGCCTATAACTTTTCAAAATTAATGCAAACCTAATGATAAGGTCAATAATGATCCATATAATCACAATTATCTTGAGATATTTATCAAGCAATAAAAAACTATGTTAAACCAATAAGTTTTTGATGAACACAAAGAATATAGTCTTGATGACTCCCAATAAAAAAACATATCATGATTCAGATGCATTTAAAGTTGGGAAAGATTTGATGATCCCAAATGATTAGGTTTAAGATTATCAAATGAACATGTCAAATTTTAATCAAGTTGTTAGATCAAACAAGTTTCTTGAAGGGTTATATGGAATGTTCTTGAGAGCTCCAAGTGACACACTTATAGTCAATATAAGATCATGGTAAGTCATTTAACTATCTCCATAAGCAAGTGTTCATTGACAAGTATGCATATTATAAGGATCAATTTTATTGGATTAGTAGTGATGAGGGAGGAATTATCTTTGACCCTAGTTACAATAATTAAGAAGGTTCTTCACCTCAAGTGTTTTTAGGTATTGTATATACTAGGATACATGTGTATCTTTGATTATGTAGGTGTGTGTTTTTCCTAAGTGTTTTTGAGAACACAAGTGTGTGCCTTAGTTTCTTATCTTGTATGTTTGTTTCATTTTTGTGTTTTAGTGTTATTTTTTTTCCTTTAAAATGCTTATAAATTTCAATATATATGTATAGGTGACTCTAATGCCTAAGGATAGGATAAAGTAATTGGTCCTTAACATAACAAGCTTACTATCCCTAGAAAATCACCAAAATATTAACCAAGTTTGACCCTAGGTCAAATTTGGTCAACCACAGACACATTAAAATTTTATATAGGATCTTAATAAGTCATAAAAATTTCATATTCGTTAGTGAAGTCACATAAGATATATCACCTTGGTCATATTTATCTACATTGTCTTTATCTCATCTTAGGCCATCTTTTAGGTCATTTAATGAAATTTTATGGTTTACATAATATTAAAAATGTGTTAATATAATATAATTTATGATATGTTATATTTTTTTAGATAAAATATTTTTAAACTAACAAATTTCAAGTTCAATGTCCATCTAATAAGATCAACTAAAAATAGACAATTTTAGGTAGTTGTATAGCCTAAGTGACACACCTAGCACATGGGAAGACTTCAAGAGGGTCAATTAAGATATCCAAAATTCATATTCAAGTTAATATAGATTTGATATCTCTTAAAATGGTGAAATCTATTTTTTCTTTCTCCTTATTCCCTTTGGCAAGTCAAACAAGTCAACCAGTTTGTTGTTGGTACAGATAAGAGACACAGAGTTAAAGGGAATACACTTGGGGGATGAAATTAGTATTTGTGATATATCATTACATGGTAATGTTTTTCATATTAGTGGTCTTTACTTCATGAACAAACACTAAGACTTATAGTATCTCAAAACTACATGCATAACCCTAGCACCTTAGGTTTTCTTCTTTTTTTTTACATTAATCTAAGCAAACTAGGTGATGTATGTGATCTTTCAGAGCATATTCCTTCATTATATGTGGTTTAAAAATTATTTTTCATGTGTGATCATGGAAATTAATCAATATCACTCTCATTGTGCTAGAAGAGACCATCATTGAAGTATACATATAGTGTTTTCATCAATAGTAGTGTTTGTCACCTATGAAATGGATTAAAATCAAAGTAGTACAAATATGTTCATTCCATCATAGAATTAATTGTACATATTCTCCATTAAGGGCCTTGGAATTTGATGGATATGGGTTTATAATACACTAGGTAAGGACTGATCAAAATTTTGATATATAAAGTCATCTACAGACACATGTAGGTTTGTAAAAATAGTTATAAGGCTTTATAAAACCTAAGATATATGGTGTGAGTAGTCTAAAGACTTGAATGAACCTGTCAAGTCACTCAAGGTTCACTAGCGTAGCTAATAACACTCTCAATCATATCCTATAGTTAATTATAATTAGTAAAGTTGTTTATGGGACCAATTACCTTAGTTTCTCTGAAATAGGTTCATTCCTAACATAGTAACATCTATTGGTAGGATTTGATGGGGTCTAATAAAATCTAATCACTTAATTCTTTCAGCCTATATGGATATGTTACTTCTTAACATAAAGTGTATATGGTACTTAAAATGTATTCAAGATCTTGAGAGGTCATTTACTTATTATCACATATATACATATGTCTAAAAGAATTGGGGATAGTTGAGGGGGTCTTTAACTTGTTCTTAGTGGAATTTGTTTGGAGGCTCAACGTTTAGTTTTTATGAATCATTGTTAACAAGAAAAATCTCCTAAAACCTTCATTTGAACCCAATGTATAATAAATTAATGGAGATTCATCCATAATTGGTTAAATGACCTGAAATATTTTTTTAACATGTTTATAACTCTCATAGGGTACTCATCATCTAGTTGATCCATACCATCACTTGTTTGAATAAACCAAAATCTAGGTTTTTTATAGGTTTTGAGGTGAATTGTAGGTACAAAGGAGAATTGGTATATTAAACCCATTAAGGGATGTCTATATGGACTTTTTATAAATCCATATATTCATCTCTCACCTTAGTAAATAAAAAAAATCCCTATGTTAATCCATTCATCACATGCAGTCTTGAATAACAAAATGAGAATGCAAAGTGGTTGTGAAGGATTGGAAGTGAGAAGTATGTTTTGAGTTTTATGGAGATATATATGATATAATATAAGATAAATAAGGTCTAAGTGGGTTTCCTAACAACTATTAAATGATCTCCCTTGAATAAATTTAGGTAACCTAAGTGATAGATGTGAATATTCAAGCATAAAGGGTTAGTAAGTGACAACAGACAATGAAAGATAAGTGAAAAGGGTGTGTCCATCAGTTGGAGAGGTATATATGAATTACACTAACCTAATTTACATTTTATAATTTTATAAAATATGTGTCAATGACTCATATTTAAATTTAGATAGTCAAGTAGATGACTCATCATCAAGGTAGTTTCAAAACAAGCATATGAAGAGTCTCTATGCCAATTTGAGGAATATGTCATGCTTCAGATGGAAACATATCCAAGAAGACCTTCATATCATCTTCTCCACTTAATTATATTAAATTTTAAACAGATCTAAAAATTTGACATTCATCCTTGTGATTCTTCCACTTCTCTTCCTCTCTCTTCTCCTATGCTCTAGATATTCAAGCCTTTTTGGATTTATGATGGATTCACAATTAGTATGGTGAAACCCTACTAGTTTTGATAGTTGATTTGACATTGAATAATTTTTTTTGAAGTTTATTCATTATATATAATCTCTTTCCTAAGTTTTTTAAGTGGTTTATGTGTTTTACAAGTGATGAATATGTTTTCCTTGCTTCCATTCTACTCTTGCAGGTCTTGTGTGAGTGATATCTCTTCTAACAGGTTTCATAAAGTGTATGTGTTTATTAAGTATGTCTTGAAGTGTGAGATGGAATAGTAGTGTCTATAATATTAGTGTCTAGTATCAAACCTTATTTCACCCACCTCTAGATATGCATAACAATTTACCTCTATGATAAATACTTATGCTAGAAGGACATAGAATTGAGGTTTGTTTTGGTAGTCTTATTTCTTAGTGTAGATGCAAGTGTGGTGTGTGGAGTTATATTTGGTGTATCACTTCATTATAATATGTTTATTATATGTTTCATTCTTCCCTTTTCACCCCCAATAATGATTATTCTAGTGTAGTGTGTGATCTTAAAGATAGATTAAGGGAGATATCCCTTTCAAATCTATAGATCTATATCTCGTAGTAGCTTGAATATGAGGAGAGATAGTTCCATGTTATCTTAAAATTGAGAAGGTTTATTCAAATTCTCTAGGGTGAAATTTTAGGCTATAACAGGTACCTCATCAATCCTTTGTTTTAGGGTCTTATTTCCTTCTTTTATTTCTCTTTTTTATGGTGGGAGTTTTATTTTCCTATAGGTTTTTTCCCTTTCTCCACTTTATGAGAGATTTTTGCATGGATATATTTTACATGAGTACCTTATTAAGACCTATTGTTATAACTCATATTATGAATATGAAACTTTATTTTTTACCCCTATCTTCACTTGAGGGGGAGTGTTAGAGTAGGTTATTTACCTTAGATCATGTTCACCTAGGTACTTTATTATTTTGACCCACTTATGTGTGAATATTTCATGCCTATTATTTTAAATATTATGACATATTACATATTTATCTCTTAGATATTATGGGGATAATTAATATTTATTTCTATCATTTGGGGATAATTATCTCTTAGTCCTAGGTTTGAATTCTAGTTTGGTCTCTTAGATATGATTGATCACTTACCTTCATCTCTTAGCTAAGATTGATCTTCCTTACCTGTATATTTAAGGCCCATTCATTGTATTTTGTCGGATGCTTTGGAGATATAGAGGACTTATCATTTAATGTTCTATTAGTGTATAATATATTGCAATATTATTTAAATAGTGTATCAATGACTTTTATTTTTTTAATGCGTTGTAGATTTAGCCATAGGTGATAGTTTTATAAACTCTTTCACTCCATTATTTCTATATACTAACACTAAGTTAGGTACCTAGGTAGAGTGGTGAATTAGGAAGATGTTTATAGTTGAGAGGAATCTGTAGACCTCTTTGTGAATAAGTGGTTATAAGATTAGGTTCATAGGTTTATACCTCTATCTAAAGTGATTTTGGTTTTGATTGAGTTGGATAATGTCTTGGTACTACGACAATAGTTTTATTATTTGTTTAACTTCAATAGGGATGAAATCTAGACCAATATGAACATCTCAAGGTTATTTTGATGATTTTAGAATTTTGGTCTAAATGTATTAGCCTATTAGGCCTATGTGTGGTATTTTCAAGGTCAAACACTTTCTCAATAGAGATCATCCATTTTATAAATCTATTTTATTTTAAGTTCATAATTTTGTCTTGGTCACATTCTACATTTATAAGGTCATGTCTTTATACCTCATCAATAACTTGGGTCTCAAATTAAACCAAATTTTTAAGGAATTATATAATGTGATG
The DNA here is from genome assembly GCA_037957365.1 of Torreya grandis. Classification (NCBI taxonomy): domain Eukaryota; kingdom Viridiplantae; phylum Streptophyta; class Pinopsida; order Cupressales; family Taxaceae; genus Torreya; species Torreya grandis. The sequence goes on from JARHVA010004401.1 coordinate 1,026,461, forward strand.
GTCATCTTAAAATAAATGGAAAGTCTTTGCATTTATCTATACTAAGGGGCATATAATAAACTCCACTAAAATATTTTATAGCCCTAAATCATCTATGGGTGTCATGTTGGTAGTGGTAGTTTCCAATGAATTGAACACATAATTTTATTCTCTATCGATGGGGATGCCATTAAAATCATTAAAAACTTCTATTAAATCCCATGCCTTAAAATTTTAATTTGTTAAATAAGACAATTTACATTAGAACTTACTTCTAACTTGGTTCACTACTAGTTCAAAATCACCAAACACCCTCAATTCTTTTATTCTATATTTTATTGCAAACTACAATCCTAAGATCAAAGCCTCATATTTAACAAATTTGTCAGTTCAAGGGAATTAGAGCCTATAATTAGATATGTTTCATTTCCCTAATGTATCAATGAGAATAATTCACGCTCTAGAAACTTCTTTATAATAGGCTCGATCAAAATATAAGGACCATAAAACTGGAAGTTATGGAGCTTTATTAGCTTGGTTTTCAGTACGTTTTATAGACAAAATATAAAATCATATGTCAAAAGATACTAATTTCACTCTTTCAGTGATTGTGTTATATTATATGATCATATATTTCATTCTATATTCTTTATCAATACAAATCTAGTTGGCTATACCTCTCCAAGGCAAACACATATGGGAGAAGTATGTAGACATGTATTCATTTAAGGGTTAAGACCATTATCTACTAAGAAACATTCCATAATCATTTGGGATCTCCACTACCTAAATATACATAAATTATTAGACCCTATGCACACATTCTGACTGTATATGGACATTCAAGAGCTTGCCCACTACCTTAACTTTAGACTTATCCAACTGGACCACTATTCTATCTAACTTAATAGGTGTTAATCCTAGATTTTGAAAAAAAATTATTGGCATGATATTAATGGATGATCTTGAGTAAAATATAAGGTTATGAATATTATTTCCAAATATCCTAACCATAAAGAGGAAAGTTGGGACCTCAGCATTATTCTTTTGTATAATCACATTAGTGTGCACATGATTGGGTTTATACTAAATTGGTTTTTCTATGAGGTAATTTAAGAGGAAATCTCTTTTTTCTAATGATATAGGAAATTTCATGAAAAGTGATATTTTTCTTTATCTTCTTCACATCCTCCACTATGTTCTATCTAGTCTTGTTAGAGGTAGGTTGGGAATCTTCAGTTGGCTTAGAATTGATTGTTTTTAGGGATAGAGGGTCAATCTTTAGTCTTGGATCAAGAGGAGTGGCACCATTATTGGGAAGTGTTGATGTGGTAAGGGGATGTTATCATATTAGTTTTTAATGGTTTAGTTACTCATTTAATTTTTTTGACAAACTACTCCTCATTTATGGAATATTTTTGTTCATTGTCTTCATGTCTAGCTAAGTCTAATGTCTCTAATACCATGGTAGTGATTGAAGATATTGAAGCATTAGAAGTCTTAGATTTATTGATATCCTTGGGGCTTTTTTGGAATATCTCATACTCTTCCATATATTTCTAAAATATGTTTAATGAATTGTATAATTCAATGTAATTGAGTTCTTGATGTTGGGTTATATTTTGCATATGGCACTAATTAGGAAACCCCAACTCATAGATGTTGATCTTAGGGAGTTTATTAGGTGAGAGTTATAGTTGGTTGTTGGAGTAGTTATTGGCATGATTTTACCTTTTGTATGTGAATTTAATATTGGAACACTCATTTCCATTATTTATAACCAACTTTTGGAGGTCCAAGAACTTATTTTTGAGATTATGTACCATGCATTATATAACATTCAATTCATTCTTGGTGGATTCCTTGGGCACACTCTAGAAATTATTCATAGTGAGGACTAATGATTGATTATCAGCTTGAGGTGATTATTAATTATTGAGTGTGATAATTAATACTAGGAGATATTTATGAGTAACATGTCTCAAAGGAAGTCAGTTTTTTACTATCACAAGTTGTGTTAAGGGTATATTCTAGCTAGTAGAAAAGAGGGGGTTCAAAGTAGGCATATTTGACAGTAAATTCAAGATAGTTGGTGCTAAAAGACCTTGAAAATTATATATTATATCTAATTTTATGGTATCAACATAATCTATAGCTAATTGTACCACTAAAGGATATCTACGTAGGAACATAGTAGTTTAAGGATATAGAGCATTTTTGTATATTTCAAGGGTTAACTAGGAATTTAGTCTATATAGTGTAGTGATTTGACTATACATATTATAAAATCAAGCATTGAAATTTATTATGGGCTTAATAGGTTCCCTTTTAATTAAATATAACTATTTGTACAACATATTTAGATTGATGACTTACCTAAACTAGGAGATGGACATGTTACTGATTTGGTCCCAACTGGTGATAGAACCTTTGGGAAAATTTAAGAACTAATAATATGTGGCATACATCATAGTGAATGGGAAAATATTGCAATAAAAATCCTCATGCTTAAAATTCAGAAGCCTAGTATTAGTTTTATATGAGTTTACATATTCCTCAGTGGTACATTCTACATCTAGTGCAAATCTTTTGAGGTACCTTTCTAAATTCTTAGGCAAATCATGGACAACCATAGGAATATTGATAGTAGACCCAGTTAACAATGCCATAGGTGTAAATGAAGTTGGAGGTATATTAGGGGAAAGTTGAGGGGATTAAATAATTAGTGTAACCACAAGTCTTGGTCTTCCTCTAACAATTTTAGTTCTCTTGTGTAATTTTAGTGGGGATATTATTAGTCATCCAGGACTAGCTCAGGATCTAGTGATCTGCACCATAGGCCCTAGGTTGCTCTTAGTATCAGATAATAGCTTAAATATTTTTTATATAGTGAGAATGGGTTACCTCCTAGTTCCAGTTATTATTATAAATTTAATCATACAATAGGATATGAAAACTTAAAATATGGGCAACAATATTTAGCCTAGTGGCCCTCTTTTTAGCTCTAGTTATTGTTCTACATTTAAGAATACAATAGGCTAGGAGATCGTAAAGGATGAGAAATAATATTTAGTTTAGTGGTCCTCATTAAATCACCATCTATTATTATGTGTTTAATCATACAATAAGTTATGAAATCATAAAATATGGGCATGAATATCATCTCAATCGCCCTCCTTCTAGTGTCATCTATTGTTCTATGTTTAAGCATAAAATATGATAGGAAATAATAAAGTATGGAAAAAATATTCAGATTAGTTTCCATATTTCTAGCACAATTTGATTTTAAGTCCAAGATCTCAATCTCATTTGCAGCTATGAGGTTATATACACCAAGAAATCTTAAATAACAATTAGGGAAACTTGCATCTTCTCATTTTATGATTATTTTTGAGATAATCTAGGGTTAAAGTTATAGATAAGGGGATCCATTAGATATACTACTTGGAATAGATCAAAAAGATATGTAGTGCTGCCACCTAAGGTTTAATAGCAATTTTCTCACTAACTTACAAACTTCTACACTCCTAGCTAGACCAATTACAATACACAAAATTTTAGAGCAATACTTCACTTAACCATTTATAAAGGAAAGAGAAGATCAATTATATACAAATAAAAATAAAAAATAGAGGAAAGGTAAGGTACATATAAATTCTTTTAATTAAAATTTAATACCAATTCTTCTAGGACATAATGTACTTAGATACAGTTTCCCACTGTATGCTATGTTTCATGATGGCTTAGGATTTAGTCACAAAAGAATAGAGTCTAAGGAAAAAATAAAAATGATTAATTATAAGATTCATTAAATTAATTAAATATAAATAATTATGAATTTAATGTCACACAAAACCTTATATCCTTTAAATAAAGTGAGAGGAATTAATTGACATAACTAAAATATTAAAAAAAGACATCCTAGTTCATGCATAAAATCTGTAGAAATCATTAATTCTAGTCCTATATAATTTGTATTAGTATATTAAAGCATAAATAAAGTGTAAAAATTGGAAGGAGACCAACATATTTTACATAAAAAACCAATTTTTCATTATTCTAATAACGTTTGTTAACAAATAGAGTCAACCCCTCTAACATACTAAAAAGTGGTATATATAAAATGGAGACATGGGTCTTTCCTCTAAGAGGAAAGAGATCTCACTCTTAACCATCATGTCCTTAAATGGTGTAACAACATTATGTCATAATATCCCTTATCATATATTAGGTAAGATGAAATAGAATTCCATGGGTCACTAAGGATCCTTGCGGAGAGGTATGAGGTCGATTACATCTTAATTGTTTTGGTAGGCTCTACTAGTCTAGAAATGATCAATCAACAAGGTTTAAATTTTTAAAGTTGAAAAAAGACTCATATAAAAGAATATTTGTTGGAAATTCTATGCATAATCAGTGTGGGGAGGACACTTCCATTTTATTATTTGGCACTATGAATTACTGAGGGGCTGGCCACATGGCATTTTATCAATATCTTTGACTACATAGTCCTTTTAAAACAAGACAATGTCTAGCCACACTTATTTAGGGTCCACTTTTCTTGTCTTTTATTTATGCACCCAAGTTAAAACAAGTGTCCCAATTTATTTCTTTGGGATTGTGACACTTGTCCATTTATTTCTCAATAAGGACATGTGGATCTTGTCCTTAGCTCATGGACTAAAATTTATCCATAAGCCAAGTCATACTTAAAATTATCAATATGTCTTTATAGTTCTCCTAGGATTTATCCTTAAGTATTTTATTTTATTTGTCTAAATAAAATGCATGGCACTATTTCAATAATTTTAACCTCATTAGTTACTTAACTAATTCATACACTTTTCCATATGTCTTATTTTTATGTACCCAAGTCTTGATTTCCTTGTCCTTGGCCTTTTGACCATGATTTAATGAAATATAGATACATGGACTTATTCCACTAGTCTACTTGGTTATTGAGATTTGATGTATTTGCCTTTGGGAATTTTATCCATGGTTCAATGAGATGTCAACATGTGGAATAATCTTATGCATCTGGGGGCTCATGAGTTCCTTATAATCTTCTATTAAGTCTACAAGTTACGAGTTTATTTGATACTACCACATGGATCATCTTTGCTTGTCTGATCACTTATGGAAATTTTAAAATTAATCCTATTAGCTAGTTAAAAATGAGTGGGATAAAGAAATATGGAATGATCTCATTTATTTATCTAATTAGGTACTTTAGGACATATTATTTTACCTAAAACATGTGAGTGAGTAGGATCATGCCACATGAAATAATCTCATTTATCTAAGGGGTATTTGATATTTGATTATGGGACTAGTTATTGTCATATCTAAAAATCCATGGGTGAACATAATTGTGCCACTTGACATGATATCATTCATATAGAGGGTCACTCACCTTAAAATGTGTATCTGTATGTGCAGGCTCTAGGTGAGAAAGATGTTTCCATGTGGATGGTCTACTTGTTTAGATTCTCACCAAGATTTAGAGTATGTGCCTATTTGTATTTATCATGGATGATTAGGATCATGCCATGTGGCATGATATAATTTATCTAAATTATCAATGAACTTGGGACTCATAACACTACTTGTAGGTTCCAGATGAGTAGGATCATGCCATATGGCATGATCTCACTTATTCTAAAGGTATTCAATATTTGGGACTTGGGACTACTCTTCTTAGTATCAAATGAGTTGAACTATGACAAGTGGCATGATATCATTAATATAAACATTTGTGGAGTCATTGCCTTAGCCTTTTGAGTCAAAATAAGTGAGTAAATAGAATGAAGACACATGACACAATCCTAGTTTCTCAGGTGCTTATGGAACTTGGACTTAGAAATTTATTTATTCATAAACCACAAAGAAATTAAATGAATACATGCATCCTAATTGTATGAATTTGGGGGATCAATAAAGATAAGACTTAGTCATTTTTAGAAATCATTTGTGGGGAATTTAAGTGACAAAACATGGAATGATCATGGAGTTTGGGGCCTAACCATTGGAATTTGAACTCAAAGACTTTGGTGTTGAAGTTTGAACTACCTTTACCCTTCTAAAATTTATGTTTTTTGGGATTTGAGAGAGGTGTGAAATGATGATATGTGTGAAGAAATTTTAGAAAAACTAAGTATGAAAACTTACTCATATTATTGGGGATCTTTTTGATCTAGATAGAGTAAGTTTTGTAAATTTGTCTTTGTGTGGTTATAATACACCTACAAATAAAAAATTAACCTCGAGAAAACAAAGCAAGTTATCTTAGTCCAAAAAATATAATATAAATATGAACATCATAGCACCAAAATTCAAATAGATGAATGAAATAACTTTAATAGATATGTTCATTTATACATTTAGACTCAGGTATCAATCAAATTTTTATAGATGTTTGGGAACACTTAGCTAACTTAGGATCAGATCAAGAACTCATACTAAATTAGAGACTTAGACCTACAAAAATAAATTCTAGCTTAGACTTGCACTAATTCATTCCATAATACGACCTGAACATGGAAATTTTAAACTAAAAAGGGTCCTCATTTTGAAAATATGAAAAATAGGGAATGCTAGTCACAATAGTTATATTAATAATAATTTATGTATTATGTGTTTATAACACTAAAATACATTGAGTATACATAGGTTCACTTTTTTATTTGTAGATTTCATTTGAACTTCATCTTTTGTTGATTTTTTCTCTGAGTTCCAAAATTTTGATGTGATGAGTAGGGTACTTTATAGGGGCATTTTTTTGACAATTATTTATTTTTTATTTTTATTTTTTAAATTTAAGATTCTCTAATGAACATATTTTTAAAAAAATACGTTCTAAACTTTTAATTAAAATGTCCATAAGTTTATTAAGTTTTAAAAAATATACACGTATTAGAAATAAATTCTAAGTGTTTCCTATAATTCACCTACCATAAATATGTTTTGTGGTTTCTAATATAAAAATATTCTCCTAGATTTAGACACTTCTAAAATATCTCATTCATTAAAAAATACCCTAGTGATGAGGTGTTACCCTGAGGTAGTTTGAGCATCTAAAGAGATCATTATAAGTAGAGGAACCACCTACCCAAGTAATTTTTGAAGAAATCAATTTTCTTTCCATTTATAGTAATTCAAATAAAATTAGAACTGTTATCCATTTTCATGATTTTTGATATATAATAGGAAGTTTAGCATACAAATTTTGGTTGCCAACAATGTCCAAATCTTGCCAACACTATCTAACATTTTGTTGGGAACATTATTGTAAGGGTCTACTTTCCATTGTAGGTGTATACCAAATATAAAAAATCATTGTAACATAAATTTGATAACTTTTAATATATTTTTCATTATATATACCATATATCTAATCTCAAATTTTCCATTTTGATGTGTTTTTATGGAGATATGCACATGCATGACTTTCATCATGGTGTCATATGGATACATTATTAGGTCTTTCAATCAGTGATGTTCAGAAACATTTTATTGGTAGTATGGGGATGGGTTATTATAGTAAGATAAGGGCAATGCCATACCATATTATATGAATTTGATGGTTTTTTTACTCACAAGGTGAATTGTAGATACTTTTACATTTTATATCTCTAGTGGGGAGATGACTATTACACTAGAGGATGTAAGTGGATTTTATAGCTTCTAGTTTTGGGTAATGTTAGCCAAATTTTGGCCTACATACAAAGCTTCTACCTAGAAGGATGAGATGAATAGCATTTTGGATGGATGAGTGGTTCAAATATCACATGTAGCTTGAAATTTTTTTGAAACACTTTAAGTAAACTTAAAGTGTAGTTTGTCAAAATTTGAGAAAATAGGTTTCCATGGTGATCATAGAATTCAAGAACATGAAGCAACTTTGTAAATATTTAGAAGTTAATTTGTGCCTTATAGACTTAAGCAATAATCCAATAAAGATTTGATGAGCTAGAATATCATCAACACATCATGCAAAAGTAAGCCGATCAACTCGATTATGCATTTTATAAGTAAGCTTAAAAAGTCTCTCAAGGCCAAAAGATCACATGGACATGAAGTTATTCATGCCTAGATTAACCTTTAAAAATTTCATATCTTAATGTGATTACTATCTCAAGATATAAGCCTTTAAAGTTAGACTTATAGAGTAAGACACAAATAGGAACATCGAGTTTAAGCCTCATAAAATAGTCATTTGAATTCAAAAGTTTCAAGGATAAACATGCAGCTGATAATTGTTAAGATCATAGGAACCCATATCAAATATAATAGTGAGTGGTGATCTGAAAGATGTCAGTGGGTCTCGAAGATCCAATGGTGTGCATTTTATTGTGAATCAAAGATAAATGGTGAGCATCAAGTCAAAAAGTCATCATGAATGCATGGTTGACAAGTGTCAATATCTCAGGTGCCCAAATGAAGATCTAATGGTGCATAATGATCGAAAAAGCTAGTGGATCTAAGTAAATTTAAGGTGTGTGATCCATCATACAAAGTAGATATAATGATGAGTGATGGTTCAAAAGGCTAGTGGATCTTAAGAACAAATAAACAAGTGATAAGTGTCTCAACCACACTAATCTAATAAAAGATATATGGCTCATGTTAATTTATACAAAAGTATATTAATGGTTAGTGAGAGGTCAAAAATTTAGTGTATCTTGAGGATAGATGAGGATTTGATAGATGGTATAGTTTGGGAAGTTGAGATAAAGATTGATGGTTCATATAAAAGTTAAAGTAGAGGTCAAACATGTGACTTAGTTGGAACCAAAGTAATGTTTCAAAGGGCATATAATTCCATTAGATCATATTCAATCATCCTTAAATAAAGACATAGTGATATATTTTGGATTGTTAATTTTGAAGTTCTATCACCATTAAATCATAGTCTTGAGCTCTGGTTCGAATATTTAAAACTTATAGAGCCTATCTTGTGGGATTGAAAAATTGTTTCATGACTGTAATTATTGATCTTTAAATAAAATCTATGAAAATAATGAGTTATTGACTTTCATAAATTCTTAGAGGCAAAATTAGGTCTTTCTAGGATTAATAGAGATCAAATATGGGTTGTTGTCTATTGAAATGAGATCAAGAAACCTATGGATTTGAATTGATATTATAGCTATATGAAAAATAATAAATGAGATTGGTTTTTAATCTATAATAAAGATATATATTCAATATGGAGTAGATGTAGACATAAATGAGATATGGTGAAGTGTCTCATCCTTCGACAGAGTCATAGCTTTGACAAAAAACCACTTAAAACAAACATAATCATGGCTCTGAGAGATTCAAGGTATGAGGACTTTGTCCTCATAATGAAAGTAAGTGGGAGATACCATATAAGATTAGAGCAATGGGATTTGGGTATTGAAGAAAACATTTGGAGAATTCAATTATTTTTAGGATCCTTAAGGTTTTCCTTTGTAGTAGGACCATGATTCATCATCTATAGAATAAACTCTTGTCTACTAGTACATATCTATCAACCAATAAGAAAGTTGAAAGACTTTTAGAGTAAATGCAAGATAATTTATCGATGAAGGATCAATATTGATTGTATTAAAAGGTGGTATAACATTCATTTAAAGTGGTAGTTCATTAATTATTCTTGGTTAACATGATCCCTCTTCTCTCTTCTCCCTTTCTCTATATTACCCATTCTTTCTCATTTGTAAAAATATGCTCATTTTTAGGAGTATCAGGGGACTCTCTGAGATATTGAAAAAAATGCTTATTCTGATTAGGCTAAACCCAATAAAGCATAAGTAAAAACTACCTCTTGATGTAATAAAGGACTTTATTTACCTATCTCTTGTCTTGGATCTATGCTAAGTGAGTTGTACACGATGATATTATGTGAAGGAGAATCTTCATTGTCCATTGTCCTCATTTATGACCTCCTTTAAGGTGTTTTCAAGCTATCTTTAAGTTTTAATTAGTTTTATTTATACCATTGATGTAAACTCTTAGTGTGTCTTATAAATCCTATTTGTTTGCATTCATTACTTCCTGAACCTAGTCAATGAAATACTTATGCAATTAGGTTGATTTTGAGGTTGTGTAAGCTAGTATTATTTTCATTATGTCTAATGTGGGTTAAAAATTATGGGAGTTTCCCTTTTTATTTGGCACATCACCTTTTATCCTTATTAAGATATCTTTCTAACTCTTTTCTCAGTGTAACCATTAGTATAGGTGATCCATCAAGAGGAAGTTGGCCTTCTTCAGAGGTCCAACCCCACCATAGGTGACCAACAACCTAGAGTTCTTCCCATAGTGTATCTCAATTTGAGAGAGCCTAAATAACCCTCTTTAAGCATGAAATGTTATGATAAAATATTTTTTAGCATGCCCAATGGGACATTACTATAGTTTGCATCTCACTAAAAGGTTTTTGCTGTTGCCTTTTAGTGCAATCATCCTTTAGAGGCACATTCATAAACACCAATGGTGACTCAACTATGAAAATCAGATGGTATAATAAATCTAGGTGCCTAATAACCATTTTTTGGTATGTATCATTTCCCATTTGATTAAAATGCATGTTCTTTCATTCCTTATCCTTCATATCAAGTTATCAATGTTCATAGATTCACCCCAAGTGGCCCTTAATATTTAATGTATCAGCCTTGTCAAAATTTGCCTCTCTTTAGTTAAATAAAAAAATCCTTAGGTAAATATGGCTTGATCTTGAAAAATAATTAAGAGAGGTTGATAAGGAATAATATTACTATAGGCAACAAGATAATCTTGAACTTGAGATTATGTTCAAGAGCAGGAGTTGAGGTTTCAAGAAGAATACTTGCTTAGGCAAGACTAAGCCAAGAGGTAAAATGACTATCAATTATTATTAAGATATAAAGTAACTAATCCTAAACCCAAACTACCCTCTCTTACTCTTTTTCATCCTCAATCCTATCCCCTTATCCCACCTTGTCAAAACTCATCTTATCAAGAGTCTTGCTAATCATTAAGGGACATTCAACTAAATAATATCAATCCATCCCATCATGGATCTTATCCTATGCAAATGACCCTAATTGTGTCATACCCTCTCTTGTAAAATCACCCTCTCCCACACCCATTTATTAAAAGGAGAAGGTGGCCAAGCCTTATGCTTTCCCCTCATGAAAATCAATCAAGGAGGGCACAAAGAAAAGAGAATTGCTAGATGAGGTGGTCTAGGAACCAATTAAATAAAAAGATGTGTTCAATTATCTCAATGATCTTTCCCTATAGAAGATTCAAGACTCTCTCTCCTTTCCCCAATAACCACCTAAAAGAGACTTCAAGGTCCCTAGTTAGAAGGGCACTCTCTTAAGATACAAGCTAGGTGAAATTTTTTACCCTCCCACCATCTCCCTCATGGAGGAGGAACCTATTTTACAAAGAATAGAGGAACTTGAAGTCATTAGTGAGCCTGAAGAAGACAATTCAAGTATTTATGATGAATAAATCATGATAGGTAGTCCACTTCATTTAGGAGAGGAAAAGTTAGGCTTTCATCTGACTTCTTGGCATGGCTTTGACACTAATGAATTAGAGTCTAAAGTCAATATTGATGCCTTCATATTTTAAGGGAGGTGTATTAAATATGAAACTTAGAGCAAAGGGGATTTGTATTTTTCCCAAGAGCTTCCATTTGGTATGACTAAAGATGAAGATGAGCAAATTGCAAAAATTGATGTGGTTGCAATAGTCAACCAGTCAACTGATCAGGTTAAAGAGGTCATAAATGAAAAAGAGAAATAAATGGAGTATCAAAATGAGGTATGAACATAGTTGTACCATGACTTTATGGACTAGGTATATGTTCTAAACTAGCCTATGCCTCCTCTAGGGCATTAAAATGAACTTAAAAATTAGGCTATAGAAGATGACCAGTCTCAAGATGAATTGTTTATTGAAGTGCATACTAATGTCTTCAATAATGAAGGAGAATGGTTAGATCTAGAGCCTGAATAACATGAGATTTAAAAAATTGTATGGGTTGATGAGATACCATATGGATCCTTCAAAGTAAGTAAAGAACGTATGATGTTTAGGTTGGCATTATCCTAGATGCCTAATATGAAGTTATCTTTTGGGATGACTTAGATATTTTTTGCTTAAGCCTAGATAGTCAACCTTCATGTTCAAAGTAGACATCAAATTAGGAAGTTTTAGGTGCTCCTATAGTCTAAATTGGAGAAATCCTTAAAGAAATGAACCAATATGTCTACATTGGAGACATGTTCATCCCATTTCATCCATTTGAGAACATGCCAAAAGAGTTAACAATCAGGCATCTTAGCCCATCTATCATGAAATATCTAAAGCAAGGTATTTTTCATCATGGTTTATCACAAGCGAATAATGTTATAAGTTTCCCATTTGACCCAAGTTTAAATTACTTGTAAGTTACATCCTTGTGTATATTATAATCATTTTCTTATTTTCCTCTAAGTAACTTTTCCTATTGTGTATTTCCTTTTCTAAAGTGCCTTGGGCACTTTGTTTTTTTGTTTCTTGTTGTTCATATTGCTTTAAGGGGATGTTATCTAGAGGGGAAGCCTTGTATCATTTCATGATAGCTAAGAGAAAATAATTATGACTTATGCCCAATAGATTAGACAAAATAAGTAGCTTGGGTTATCAACCATAGTAGGCATGAATCCCTATGAGTCACCAAAGATTTTGGTTAAATATTGGACTAATACAAAACTTATACCTAGATGGATGAGCTGAATAGAGTTCTAGATGGATGAGTGGTCTAAATATCACATGAATCTTTCAAATATTTTGAAACACTTTAATTAAAAGTAAAGTGTGGTTTTTCAAATTTTGAGAAATTAGGTTCCCATGTTGATCATAACATTCAAGAACATGAAATAAGGTTTCACAATCCTCATAAGCTCATTCAAGCCTTGGATATTCAAATAATAGTCCACACAAGATTTGAAGAGCTAGACCATCATTAACACATCATGAAAAAGCAATTAGGTCAGCTTGATTATGCATTTTATAAGTATTCTTAGAAAGCATTTTAGGGATAAAAGATTACATGGACATAAATTTATTCATGCCTAGATCATGCTCTACAAATTTCATATCTTGATGAGCTTGCTATCTCAAGATATAAGCCTTTAAAGTTAGACTTTTAGAGTAAGACGTGAATAGGAACATCAATTTTAAGCCTCATGAAATATTCATTTGAATTAAAAATTTCCAAGGAAAAACACACAACTAACAAGTTTAAAAATCATAGGAACCCATATCAAATCTAAAAATGAAAAATAATCTAATAGATGTTAGTGGGTCCCAAAGATATAATGGTGCACATTTGATCATGATGAAAGATCAATGATGAGCATCAAGTCAAAAATTAAACATGAATGTGTGGTTGACAAGTGTCAAGATCTTAGGTGCCTAAAAAAATATCTAACAGTGCATAGTGACTAACAAAGCTACTGGGTTCAATTAGATTTATGGTGTGTGATCCATCATACAAAGTAGATCTAATGATGAGTGATGAGTCAAAAGGTCAATAGATCCTAAGAGTAAATATGTGGGTCATAAGTGTCTCAACCATGTTAATCTGATAAAAGATCTATGGCTTACATTCATTCATATATAATTAGATCAATGGTAAGTATGTTGTTAAAGAGTCAACACATCTTTAGGATGAATGAGGAGCTGATATATGACATAGTTTGGGAAGCCCAAGTCAAGATCAATGGTCAATATAAAATTCAAAGACATAAGACTTTGATTATAGGTCAAACATCTAACCTAATTCAAACTAGAGTAATGTTTCAAACGGTAGATATCACCATTAAAACATAGTCAAGCATTTTTTAGCATAATATGTAGTGATATCGTCAGGAATATAAATGTTAAAGTTCCATCACTATCAAATCACAGTCTTGAGCTTTGGTTTGAAGATTTAGAACTTATAGAGCCCATGTTTTGGGGTTGTAGAATTGTTTTGTGACTATGATCATTGCTCTTTAAAGAATATCTATGTAAATAATGAGTTTTAGGCTTCCATAAATGCTCAAAGGAAAAAATAGGTCTTTCTATCCCTAATAGAGATCAAAGATGGGTAGCTAGCTATTGAAATGAGATTAAGCAACCTATAGATCTACATCAATATTATAGCTATAAGAAAACCAATAAATGAGATTAGTTTTCATCAATAGTAAAGATCTATATTCAAGATGGAGTAGATGTAGACATAAATTATATATGGTGAAGTGTATCATCCTTCAAGATATTCATAGCTCCAACAAATAGCTACTCAAATTAGACATAAACATGGATCTATCATATTCAAGGTATGAGGACTTTTTCCTCATAATGAAATCAAGTGGGAGATGGCATAGAAAATCAAAACAAGGGGATTTGGGGATTTGAGAAATAATTTATAGATTTCAATTCTTTTTAATATCCTTAAGGTTTTCCTTCTTAGTAGGACCATGAATCATCATATATAGAACATATGCTTGTCTTCTAGTGCATATTTCTCAGCCAATGAGAAAGCTGGAAGACCTTTGGAGAAAATGTAGGATAAATTATCAATGAAGGATCAATACTTATTGTATTAAAGGGTGGTGGAGCATTCAATAAAAGTGGTAGTTCATTTATTTTTCTTGATTAACATACTTCCTCTTCTCCCTTCTCCCTTTATCTATATTACCCATTCTTTCTCATTTGTAAAAAGATGCTCATTTTTGGGAGTATAGGGGGACTCTCTAAGATATTATAGAATATGCTCATCTTGATTAGGATAAAACCTATCAATAATTTGTAACAAATACCTCTTGATGCAATACATGACATTCTTTACCTATCTCTTTCCTTGGATTTGTGTTAAGTGATTTGTGCATGATGGCATTCTGTGAAGGAGAATCTTCCTCATCCATTGTCCTCCTTTTTGACCTATTTTAAGGTGTTTTAAATTTTCCTATAGTTCTAGATTAGTTTTATTTCTACCATTGATGAAACTATCAATGGGTCTTAAAAATCCTCTTTGTTTGCATTCATTACTTCATGAACCTCGTATATGAAATACTCATGCAATTAGCTTGATTTTGAGGTTGTGTAAGCTAGTATTGTCTTCTATAGATCTAGTGTGGGTTCAATCTTATGGGATTTTTCCTTTTCATTTGGTAAATCACCTTTAATAATTTTTAGGATCATTTTCTCCCTTTCTAACCCTTTTCTCAATGTAGACATTAGTATAGATGATCCATGAAGAGGAAGTTAGCCTTCTCGAGAGGTTCAACCCCACCATAAGTGACCCATAGTTTGGGGTTGTTATAATAGTGTATATCAATTGGAGAGAGCCTAAATAACCCTCTCTAAGGGTTAAAATTGACACTAAAATGTTTACATGTTTAGTGTTACATAATACATAGGGTATGGACCTAAAAGTGTGAGGTCAATATTTCATGATTAGGTGAGATCATGGGGCACAATATGACTATTATGATTCTATTATCCTTCTCTCATAGATTATAATTTGATATGTTTCATATATTCAAAAATATCTATGTGTTATAATTTCTTTATTCATTTTTGTGGATAGGGGTGGAGTGGTTATATCTTATTATATGCATTCTATTATTTAGGAAATTGAGACCCATTTCACTATTTACTCCTAGGTATAGACCTTGGTGGCTTATTTATATCAATTTACAAAAAAGGATTATAGTGCTGCATTTGGTTTCACAAAATTATTTTAAATTTCACATATTCATTACTCATACATTATGTCAACCTTTATAAAAGTGGGCATACCCATAGATGTTCATAAACCCGTGGCTAGGTAGCCATCATAGACACTAAATTTATTATTAGACAGTTGAAAATTTAATTTTGGATTATCTTTACAACACATGACTTTCTATAAATAGATATGGCTCTTGAACACCTCTCTCTCTTATATGATTTCCTTATGTGGGTATGAACTCATCTATTTTATATCCATCACCTACAAGGATTCCATAATATGTCTAACCTACTTAAAATCATACTAAAATTGTCTCTAAATCATTATATTAACATTCCATCTTAAAAAAACACCTTATTCTATTCATAGATGCCTTAAAAAAATTATATCCATCCAAAACTACCAAAATCATCCACATACTAAGAAATAATCATTCTCTAAATTAAAATTATATTTATGGGTTGGCATGTTGGTGGAATGAGATGTTACCTAAGAGTTCATATATTTATGAAATTAAATCCTAATCCTATTAAAAATCTATCACTATTAATCAAACATCTATCATCACATATGTATATTGAGAAATATTTCCATATAATTCCCAAATAATAAATTAGTCACAAGGAGCATGCCCTAGCTAAATTTATATCGCCTTAGCCAAATAAAATTTTCCTTAAAGTGTTAAAACCTAAATATCATGAATCATTCATACTATTATATCATTATTACATAATTTCACTTAAGGGTAAGAACTATGTTCAATATTATTTCTATCCTTAGAGTATTGGATACATAACCAATACTTAATCATTCATTGAGGAGTGGTTTGGGTTGACACAACCCAAAAATCTCTCCCATTTTTATAGGTTAACCTACCATGAAAAGTGTAACTAGGACATTAAATATATGGATACATACTTTTAGATTCAATTAATACATCAAATGATCGATACCACACAAGAATATAGTTTACAAGAAAACACAATTACTTATTCTAAAATAGTGAGGGAAAGTCCATAGAATACATCTAGTAAAATTATATGCCTCCATCTAATAAAGGTGTCTATATATTAAGTATCTAGTTGATATGGATACTTATTTTTCTGATCCAAGTAGCTCTTAGTCTATTTTATAGCCCTTTATTTCCCCTTCACATAGTGTCAAACATGTACAAACCTAAAACAATATAATTATATTAATCCTCTTAGTACTTTCCATTTATTGTAATTTGTAAAATCTCAAAATCACCCATTTGTATCATTCATATTTTCATGTTATTGTCATCTATTATACAATATGAATATTCAAAGTTTCATCTTATTAAGATATGAATAAATTAAAAATAAGGTGAAATATATTAGTGAACCTGATCCTTATATTGAACATGTCAAACCCTAGGTTTCCTTTAGGATTTATTATTTATTTCTAAGGTTTCAAAATTTTATATTCAAATTTTAATTTTAGACCTATTTTTTTAATTTTTCCTCATCGTCATAATATCCTTCTACATATCTTCATGATTTCATTCTATACCATTTAATAAGGTTGGGTCCTTATCCTTCTAACATGAAGATCTATATTATGTGGTCCAAAATAATCATAATCAAATTCATTTGGTGTCATCCAAAATGGATAAAATAAATGAGTTTAACATTAATTCTTATTATTATTATTATTTTGATGTAAATGTTGTTAAAAAATACAAACAAGTAGGGGTTAATGTTTTTAATAATGGAATGCTTAAATTAGATAATTATAACTAAGATAATAAGGAATACCAAGATATAATTCATCCTAATGATATTAATTGGCTAGACCTTATAAAATTTCAATCATTTCTAAAATCAAAATTTTCAACAACCTCATGACCATGATAATTTCTTATAGTTAATTCTAGAAGTGAAAAATGCACAATATGTTAAGGTTGTCACATGTAATGAATAACAATAAGATCCCTTCATTTATATTAATATAAATTTTAGAGATACATATTATAACACAAGTTTTAAAACTACTATAATTTTCCTATTCCTATGTCTACACATTTGGCTACACATGTTATTCCCACCCATAGTATGGGAGGGGGGGGGGGATATTTTACAAGTTATGTGGAAATATAAAATACATCTAATTCTAATGTGCATATGACCTATAATGCACATCCTCCACTAGAAATATGATCACCTTTTTGATGGTATTATTAGTAAACTTAAAAGCATATATATAATAAATTAAAATTAAATTTGATGATAATAATATTGTGGATAATGATTCTACTTATACATCATTATTTGTGTATGCCTACATTGATTCATAGAATATACATAGTATTTTGGTCTAAAATAGTTTAGGTGAAACATTTTTTAATGTGATTCTCATTACTACCCTTGGATATACATAATATGATTTTATGAATACAATAAATATAATAAAATGGTTTGATGGAAGGAGATAGAAACATCTCGGTCACATTATGTTACCACTTCTAGTTGGTCCTACTATAGTTCTTACTTTATTATTAGTCTTACCAGGTACATGGTAATTTTACATGTTATTAGTATGCCATTGGGTACATAATATCCAAAAACTACCATATTTAGTACATATATGTGTAGAGCATATACATGATCATAGGGTGGTTGAGGTTTTTGGTATTCCATGTGAATATCCCCTTCAACTTGAGATGATTCATCCTCCACCCCCACCACCACCATAGTAATTTATACAACCTAATGAGGTTTATTCTATGATCTATGATTTAATGTCCATTACATCCAAGGTTTATTTAGGACTCAAACTAACCATTAACTAATCCATCACATCCTAAACTCATGTTATAAATATCTTCACATGTTCTACATACAACAAAAACACGTGATTCTAATTTACAATGGATTCCACGTGATATTATGGGTACTAAGAATACACATCATACATAGAACCATGCGAGTCATGATATATCACAAGACTGTCTCTGTGATTAAGATACAAATACATATGAGAATAATAGTTCAAGAGAAGTAACCATTGATAAATTTTATACAAAACCTATATTAAATCATCTCATTAATGAAATCATTGGCTAGAAACACATAATCATAATATATATATATATATATATATATATATATATAAATAATAAGTTATGCTTAGGTCCTTTTTTTTTTGGAATATATATATATATATATATATATATATATATATTCCAAAAAAAAAAGGACCTAAGCATAACTTATTATTTATAGTTACTACATTTTATCTATGTTAATAATCACATGTTTGGTATATATAGACACCTAAATTTGGTCAAAAATACTTGATCATGTTAGTTTTATCCATTTTTCACTTTAATTAACTTATGCAGTTAATTCAGGCCTATTTTAACACCTTATCCTGTTTTAAAAACTTACGAAGGCCTTTTTATTCTAATATGTCATCCATCATATAAAAAAAATTATAAAAAATGAAAACACCCCTAAGCATATGTTTAGATAAACCCAGACCCAAAACTCAACATATTTCCTTAAGAGCCAAAATTTTCCAATTATGGTCATGATTATCAAATGGCCCTAACCCCTACTTGATGTTTTTAACCCTTACATTTTAGTGGTCATATTAAAATTTTTAACCCTCCTTTATGTCATATTCCATATTTTTATGCTTCTAATCATGTGATCCCCCTTTTTGGATTTTTATGAAAGAAATATAAAGTCACTCATTATTCCACATGGAAATTTTAATATAGAGGCACATTTAGACTATTGTACACTAAAAAAAAGTTCCCTATTCTCCCTAATTTATATTCTAAGAATTAAAAGAAGTCCTCAACCAAGTCATAAGTTTATTTTACTTAACCCAAGGTAAAACATGATTAAGTATTAAAAGCATTTATCTATGTCTACTTATAGTTAAAGGAGAAAATTTGCATAAAGCACTATAGGTGGAAGAAATATGTGGGCTTAAATTCCTTCTAATGAGTATTGGATATGTATAAAATGTTTAATCATTATGGTGGTGATTAGGTTCATCTCATCCCAATTACACTCCAATTTTTCTTATTTTTTAGGTCTTCAATCATTACAAAATCCCTATAAGGTTTTCAACATTCTAAATTCTATTTTTAGGACATGCACATCTCTGAAGGAAAAATTTACACACGCAAACCTAAATCTAAATACCACATAGGAATGTTCCTTGATTTCATTATTTTATGCAAACTATAAAAAAATTCATGTTTAGGTCATGGTTATCAAATGATTTTTACCTCAGTTGGATGGTTTTGACCTTGTTCTTCTTCTAGTTCTAGATTTAGGATTTCTACAACAACTATTTCTGATTTCCTATTCCAAATTTTTATCAATCAACATAGTCAATTATATGATTAAAAAAAATTATTTTTGTCATTAATTTTCATATATATCCTTATTTTCAATCTTTTAATTTTGTCAAATTCATTCATTTAATTTTTTTTTTTTCAAAAATACACTTTTAGCACTCTAATTAATTTTATTCCATTTATCACAATTAGGGTTAATTAACATTTTAATCCAATTTCAAATAATACATTTAATGAACCCACTTTTTATTAAATAATTAATTCAAACCCTAGGTTTACCCTAGGGGTTTAACCTTATTTTTAGGATTTAAAAAAAATATAGGGTTTGAAATCTGATCTCTATTTTTCCCTGATATGTCATGCAAATCAAAAGTTCTAATGTTTTCGATAAGATTTCACCCTCATTTTATTATTATGGATTCATTTCCTAGGCTTGTGGTTTATCCTCCCACTTTTTCAACTGATATTTAATCCATACTGACTCTATTTTCAAAATTATCAATTTTTTTCATTCATATTGACAGAATCAAAAAAATATTTTTTTAATAAAATATTTATAGAATTTTTGGAATTTATAGTTTAATATGTTTATTAAATTTGGCCTATGAGATCACTGGTATACTTATTTTTAAATTCATTTTTGGGTTTTGTCTAGTTACTAATTTTAATAAAAAAACCACTTTCGTCTTTTAAAAAACTTAATGGATACATTCTTTTTTGGTTGGTAATTTATTGCGTATGTAATAAATTAAGAAATATCTATAGCTTATCTAACTTAGTAAATCCAATATCATATAAGGTAATCAAATAACATCTATTGTGATATTATTCATATAATTAGCATGACCAAATTAGATTTTTTAAACCTAACCAAGGAATATCTTACCATACAACACCAAAAGAGAGGGTTACAAAGCCTATAGGCAAATGATACTATGAAATAAACCTAGCTATGCCTAAGTACATAAAACAAAACTAATCTAGTGCTCACCAAATCTTGTGGCATAAATGGGGATAGTTAAACATAAATAAATAATGAAGAGATAATGGTAGGAAAATGGGGTCCTAGATCAAATAAAGTGGAAGATGGAAAGAAAAAAAACTTATATCTATACTAAATTTACGAATAGAGGTAATATAATCAAGGAGCTATATATCAACACATATTACTTATATAATATATCTATCAAATGAAATATCAAGAGTTAGAAATTTTCACCTTGGGTGAACCTATTGAGTATCAATCTCTCCCTTGGCCAATGGTGCTTTGAGAAAGGTTTTTTTTAAATTTGTAAGGATCACACTACATAAATCATCTCTAGGATAAAAGACTCATAATTTTCATCAAATAATTTCCACAAGACAAGTAATCTTCCCTCAAAGGCAAACCTTAAGTAATGGATCCTTCAAATGTAGATTTAGCATAATTATGAATAGTAATGATGTGAAAATGATTTTTTATCTTCATTTTATTGAAATGAGAATTGTATTTAAAGTAATGAATAATACCTAACTCTTATATAAATTTATATGACAAGTTTGGATAGTGTAATCAAGTTTTAAACAAAATGTTCATAGTTAGGCCTCAAACTAAGTCGGCCAGGTTGACTTAGTTTTGTAACATGTGCTTTATCTTTTATAACAATATCAACCTAGTTGAATTAGTAGTAAAAGAGGGTAATTTATTAGTTAGGGGATGTTTGAAAATATAATATTTATGGGAATGTATAATTTGGGTTTGTTTTATTATGGAGTTGGATAACTAGGTTTTATAATGCATTTAAGTAATGATAAAGTTAACAAACAATATTGAAAGTTACCAATGGTCTACCCACCCCTTTCTCAGTGCACCCTTTAATGTGTTCACTCACATAAATAAAAAATTTATAGGTTCCTAAAAGAGAGAAAGCATCAATAATGATAAATTTTATAAATGTATGTGTATACATATGTCCCACCTGAATCCCATCATGTGTCACAATAGTGTAATATGGGATAGTGATTTTCAAAATAAAATAGCAACAAAAACACTAATCTAACTTAAATTAAGTTAAAAAAAATTAAAAGTAAATAAAAGTACCATATACATACCTTAACCTAATTTTTTGCTAATGATTGCATGAAAATATCATATTCTCTATCATGGATGGTGAAATACCTACATTTGAGAAACCCTATGGATAAAATATGAAAATTGAATCAATGTGTGTGTACATAGGATGGTCAAATTAGAAATGGAAAACTGTAAAAAATGATTAAATTGCTTAGAAAATTGGTAATTTGGAATCATAAAGACTACATTAGAATCAAAATACCAAACATGTAAATGAATTAATGATGACAAATAAATGTAGAACATATTAAATCATGCTAAAAAACATGTAATTTTTTTAATTAAGTGAAATATCAATGTGATAACAATTTAAGGAAGATAAATAAGTAAATGAATGTAAGCCCATGTAAGACAAATAGGTCAAATCAAGATACAAAGAAAACATATATGATTTAAAATGAGAATGTAAATCAAAATGTAATAAATCATTTCAAATGAAGCATGAAGAAAGAATGCAATCATGTAAAATGTCTTATGTAAGATAAGTGATGTCCGTAAAAATTAAACAAGAACATGACGGATAAATAAACATTTAAAGATCTAAAGGAGGATAACTCAAACTTAGTTCTTTCTCTAAAATGTGATATAAGAAATCATAACCACCTAATCAAATTAATAATATGTTATGGTAATCAAATGTGAATGGATGTTTGTGAGGAAAGCTTGGTCCTATCTAAGGTATTATAATTCAAATCAAAAACTATAAACCAAGATACATAAGTAGGTAAATGATATCAAAGATGTTATCAGCTAATAAAAATATCTAACAAAGGGATAATGAGAATAATGTGACATAAATAAAAAATGTGAAGTTTAACATGGGTGATGTGAACATCTTTATTAGGAATGAGACACACTATAAAAGTGAGCAAGGGTAATAAATATTGACATCAAGGACTTAAGACACTCTAACTAATGAACATAAAGCTTGGGATAACAAGTAAAGTACATAGATAATCCCATGAAGGCTATATGCATGAAAATTAAAATGGATCCTAAATTCCCACAATGTATTCCCCACTCTTTAGGACCCCTTATAGAGTTTTTAGTCTATTGAAAAGATTATGTACTTGCGCGAGAAAGTAGGTGGCATTATAAACATATTATATAATGAGACCTCCTACCATTGTACATTGTACTACCACACCCTGATGGACCTCAGCTATATCATGAGTCAAACTATTGAGTTTGAGGTTCAACTAGAATAGGACATTTGCCAAATAATAATTATGTCTTTTAGTAAGATCTTACTTCTAATATTATTTTTACCTTTTTATCATTCTCTGTTGTTTATTTTATGATTAGGCTTTTAAATATTTTGGATTTTATGTTTCCTCGTCTCTAAAGATTTAGAGAAAAATCATTAATTAAATAGGTTAAAAACATAAGAGAGATTACAATTGGTAATTATATAAAAGTACCTAAAGACCATGGTATCTAAAGACTACTAGGCTTGCCCACAAGTAAGTGTGTGATCTCAAAATTGACCTATGTGTGCCTCAAATGAAAGTAAATAAGGGAAAGATGAGGATAATGAGATATACATCCATTTAATAAGCGATATAATTCTTAATATTTCTATAACTAATCATAAAGAGGTAAAATAATGCTATGAAAGGGATAGGGCTATTCTAATATAGTCATGTCACTGGGAAGTTATACTAACCTATAAGGGATCTAGCACAAACATTAATGAAATTAGTAGACATCTCAAAAGAGGGGGAAGCTAAATGGTCATTCTAAAAAGGGGGAAAGGAAATTTCCATTAAAAAAAATGGGGTAAGTAAATAAGGGTCAAATAATAATAAACATATTAAGGTAAAAAAGGTAAAAAAAAAAAGAAATAATATCAGTTAAAGTGATACCTAAGAACAATAAGGTAAACAAATTCTAAAACTAGTATGATATAAATCAATTTACCAAATAGGAAGCAATGATGTAATTAAAATAAAATAAAATGAAATAAAATGCACAAAAAAAGAAAAATGAGAAAAAAATAATGATTAAAATCTAGTTAACATCCAATATCAAATATGAGCATGTGAAATACAAGCCTATGTATCTCAAAAGGTTTCTTGAAGTTGAATTTGTTTGTTATTATGAAATTTAGAATAAGAGTGGTTATTATATGATTCCCATATGGGTAATATTATGTAGGTATGGGCATCACAAGATGACCCAAAGTCTGAAATGATATTTGTATGGGCATCATAAGATTCCCCAATATGTGATGTGGAGTGAGATGAAAGTAAACTATTAAAAATAAACTACATTGGGTTTGTGAGTGAAGTTGGAGTAGGTAAATATCTTCATTTTTTATATTTTAAGGATGTTTAAATTGACATATGACATTTATGATAGGTATTAAGATGTATATAAGGTAAATGAGAACCACTTATGATGCACTTTGGAGTAGGTATATTAACTATGTGTTCCTTAGGTTTGTGTGACCTAAGAGGTTTAGGTTTGATAAATGGAACTGCTTGTTTGAATTTTTTAATGTTATTTATATTTTCCTTAGTGGTGAAATAATAAGGATAAATGGTGGTTTAGACAACATTAATGAATGAGGTAGAGGTATGGGGTGCTTTTATTTATCATTAGGTAGGTGATGTTGATATGATTGTGATTCTTTAGATTGGCCTTATGAGGCTTAAATCTAGTCATGATAATGTTATTGTGTAAGAGTATAAATATTGAAATTTGGACCAAACAATAAGGTAATAATTAATTAGTTAATATCATGACAAGTATCATGATAATGACCTATTGTAACATGCCACTAATAAAACTTATAAGGATGATACCATTTTATTATAGGGTGGAGGATGTTTGGAAGGATCAAATATTATGGGTTTATAGGGTTGATATTTATTATTAAGTTATTATATACTTAAGGGAGGGTGGGTTACATTGAAATTGGTTGAATTTGATGCTCCATTTCAATGTTGGGTAGGCTTAGATGAATCAATTTTATGAGAAAATGACTGGAAATATTCCTTATTAGCTGATTGAGGTGATTCAAATTAACTCATAATAAATTCTTTCCTTTTTTCTTGGTCTAAGGATTCTTATAAAATTTTAAGGAAAAACATAAAAACTTTATATTTAAGGATATTAAATAAATGTAATAAATAATTTAAAAATATTATAATCACTCATGTTATGGTCCATTTTGTGAGCTATATTCATCCATTATTTGATGAAAGGTTGAGAAAATTTGTTAAGAATTTTTTTGTCATTGATGTAGTGGCTAAATCTA
Organism: Torreya grandis; assembly: GCA_037957365.1. Taxonomy (NCBI): domain Eukaryota; kingdom Viridiplantae; phylum Streptophyta; class Pinopsida; order Cupressales; family Taxaceae; genus Torreya; species Torreya grandis. Next base: position 1,051,896 of record JARHVA010004401.1, read on the forward strand.
TTTTTAGGAAGATAATTGTGTTGAAAATCATTCAATAGAGAATTGAATAAATCATATAGTTATTTACTGGAATATCTACGATGTTTATTGTATAATTCAAGTGAATCACCAATAAAGATTTTGTTGAGGATATTTGTGGTGGGAAAGGTGTTAGTTTGGACCCATTCCTTATATATATTACTAAAATATTTAATATAGTAGGGTCTTTAGTTCTATCATATTTAATATTTGGATTAATATTTCAAATATTTATGAATACAATAAATGGAGCTAAAGTTTAATTTTGAATATGTTGAAGCATTTTTTATGCATGAGAGGTTGAGGGAAGATATGGACATTGGTATATCTAAGAAGAGGAGGGACAAAATTATTATTTAGTTGAGTCATGATGAATTGAGGTTGTTGACCAATGATTTGTAATATATGGTATTGCATTTTCATCATTTGATTATTTTTATGAGTGATTTGTATATTGGTTATATTTTGAAGTATTTGATCAATGTTATGAGTAATATCAATAAAATGATAAGGATTATTGAGTGTAGGAGTATTACCAACCTTGGTAGTAGGAGGATGATTAGGATGAGTAACTTCAATTGTATTACATTATGTTTTCCTTGAGGATTCAAAATTTAAGTTACATGATGTATTAATTATTTTTGGATTAGGAATACATGAAGGAAGTAATTAAATATTTTCATATGAAGTGATAACATAAGTGAGGTTATGATCTATATCCTTTATTATGTAGTGTTCTTGACTAATTCAATTTTAAAAATAAGACATAATTATGAAATAAATTTAGGCTATCCACCTACTAAACTAATTTAACCACCTACTAAACTGAGTTCACCACCTACTAAACTTAGTTGACCACTTACTAAATTGAGTTGAAAATAGAAAAAAAACTAGGTCAACCACCTACTAAACTAAGATGGCCACCTACTTAATTGGGATAAAAATAGGATTAAAAAAACTAGGTTAGACACCTAATAAAATAAGCCAACCACCTAATGAAAGGGGTAAAAAACATGCCAAAATAAACTAGGTTGGCCACCTACTGAGCTAAGTTGATGATCAACTACATTGGTAGTATGAAAATTTACTAGGTTAGCCAACTCCTATAAAGTTTACCAAGTTGATATTTTTGATTTATCAAAGGAAAAGTAGTAGTTTGAAATTATACTAGTTTTTCCAAGACCTAAAAGTTTATTCAAGTTGATCTAGCTGAATTCTAAAAGGAAAAACTATAATGAAAAATCATACTAGGTATGCTAGTACCTACAAGGTTAGTGAGGTTGATTTAGTTTGATGGTAGGGAAAATTGACATAAAACTGAGTTAGCCAAGTTGACATTTTTTTTTTAGGGAAAATAGACATAGAACTAAGTCATCCATGTTGAATTAGTTTATTGATAAGAAAAATACACACATAACTAAGTTGTCTAGGTTGACTTAGTTTATTGGTAGGGAAAATAGACATAAAACTAAAAAAGAGAAAAAAAGGAGTAAAATTTTGAAACACTAAGTACTTTTACTAAAAAATGAAATTAAAAAATAAGATAATTGACAAAATTGAGAGTAAAAATATTATTTGGAGTGAACCTAAAAAATATAATGAGGTTGATCAGGTCAACTTAATTAATTGAAAATTTAATTACTGGCCATTTTATCTAGGCCTGATTGAGTCCTATAGAGGCAAAAATATAAAAAAACATAGATGATAAATAGGGTTGACCAGGTCAAATTAATCTATAGATAGATAAAAAAATTAAAGCAACAAAATGAAACTAGGCTAACCACTATGATATAGTTTGTTAAAAAACTAAAAAGTAAAACAACTGAAATGAACTAGGTTGACCAACTCAACTTAGTTGGATATAAATGAGAATTTAGGAAAAAATAAAATGATTGATTTAACAAAAATAACTCAATTTATTAGAAATTAAACCCTATAAGTAAAAATATAAAACTAGATAGACTAATGTAATTTAGTTGACTATGGAGAGAAAAAATATAAATAAAGAAGAACACTAGATTAATGATTTTGATCTAGTTGATTGTAGAAAGAAAAACTAAAAATAGAAGATAAAAATGGGTTAGCCAACATAGCCTAGTTGAGTATTAAACTTGGATCTATAGACATAATAAATTATTGGATCAAATAGCATGATTTAATTGCCTAGAGTTGAAAAACTTGTAAACATAGGATAAAACTAGGTTGACCAGCATGACCTAGTTGACTATGGATCCTAAATCTAAAGACAAAATTTAAGACCAGATCGACCAATGTGATCTAGCTTATTATAAATTAAAAATTAAAAATAAAAGGGTTATGTTCACATCGGGTTCACCATAATGTATGCAAAAAATAGAATATAGCTATAGCTTACCCAACTTAGTAAATCCATGATCAAATAAGGTAAACAACTAACATATAATGCAATACTATTTATATTGGTTTCATGACCAAATTGGATATGCTAAACCTAACCAAGGGATATATTACCACAAAACACCAAAGGAGAGGGTTACAAATCCTCTAGATAAAGATATTATGACATAACCTTAGATACGCTTAAGTACATAAAATAAAACTAATCTAGTGCTCACCAAATCTTGTGGTGCAAATGGGGATGGTTAAACATAGATAAATAGTCAAGGGATCACAATAGTAAAATGGAGTCCTAGAACATAAAACCCTATTTTTATACTAAGTTTAGTCATAGAGTTAATGTAATTGAGGAGTTATACATTCAACACATATTACTTATACAATATATATCTATCAAATGAAATATCAAGAGTTAGGAATACTTGTCTTGGGTGAACCTATCGAGTCTTAATCTCTCAGTTGTCCAATGGTGTTTTTAAAGAGGTTATTGTGGATTTGTAAGTATAAAAATATATAAATTAGCTTTAGGATAAAATACTCCTACTTTACATCCAATACTTACCACAAGACAAGTAAACTTCCCTCCAAAGAAAACCTTAAGCAATGACTCCTTCAAATGCATATTTAGTAAAATTGTGAACTATAATGATGTGAAAATGAATGCTTCTCTTCATTGAATTTAAATGAGCCTTATATGTATAGTTCTAAATAAAAATTTCATCATTAGGCATCAAATTAAATTGGTTAGTATGACCTAGTTTTGTAACATGCACTTTATATTTTATAGGAGGATCAACCTGACTAAATTTATAGGAAAAGAGGGTATTTTCTTAGTTAGGGGTTATTTTAAAACATAATTTCTTAGGGGAATACATAATTAGGGTTTTTTTACTTGGGGATTAGGATAATTAAAAAATTTAATGAGTTGAAGTAACGATATAGCTAACCAAAAATCTCTCAAAGCATCAATGGTCTACCCACCCCTTTTATAGTACACACTTTAAGGTGTGTACTTAGAGATATCAAAACATGAAATGTTCTTGCAAGAGAAAAAGTGCTAGTTAATGATAAATTTTAAAATATTATGTGTATAAATTATATAAGTCATTTAATGGATACATGGATTACTCTTGGTTTATACTCCCTAATTCAATAAATAATTACTCTAATTGCATGGTGTCATGTATAAATATTCAATATCCTTCATATTAATGAAATAAATTACATAACATTAATGTTTAATAAAATTATTATTTCAATCATCCATAATACATCTTCTATGTGTCTATAAAATCTTAAGTAGATTCTATTATCTCTCCTCAAGATTGTGATAATGGATTTCCTATTAACTAGTTCCTTACTAACACTATCCCAATAGATCCAAATTAAGGTAATCAACATTTCCATCCTCAACCACCTCCACATCCCATATATCTTCTTGATGGTGTTTGTATTCATATTCAATCAAAAGTACCAAGGGTTTGTGTTTGTGAATCCCTTAAGGTTAAAATCATCACTATGATCAAATATATAGAAGAATTAAAAAATATCATTATTTATCTCAATATCACATCATGGGAAAATAATATCACTTATACAAACAACTTAGATTATGTTAGTGTTACTCATGGATATATGTCTTCATATAGCTATAGTATGCCTAAAAATCAATATAAATCTATAATTAATGATTAAAAGAGTGTACCAAAGGCCAATACAAGTTCAAGTGATATTATAAGATAAATTATTCTAAACAAAATGATTAAAACACCCCCTATACATCATCTAATAAATTCAAACTACTATTTTTCATATCATAAATTTCATGGGCATAATACATATAATTGTTTGGATTTAAAGGAAGAAATATAAAATATAATGGATAGTGATAATCCTATAATAGATACATAAATAAATAAACCCACTCACATTATGAATGCATCTCTTAAGGTATATATTCATGTAGAAGAAGTGGCAAAATTAGAACTAGTACAAAAGGGAAAAAAACATGTATGGATACAAAATGACAATTTAGAACAAGAAAATATTCGAATGGAAAAATTAGATCAATAAAAATTTAAAAATTCAAAATTAGAATAAGCAAGATTACAAAAATAATAAAATGAAGAAGAAATATTATAAAATAACAAGTTGAAAGGAAAATGTTGCAAAGGGAACAATTGGGAAGAGACAAGTTATCAAAATATCAACTTGTGAAAGAAAAACAAATGTTACATAGGATACAATAAGATAAGTAATAAAAAGATAAATTATTAAAAGTTAATTTTCAAAATCAAATGCAATATAAACAAGAAGGAATTCTTAAGAGAGGGTTTCTAACATAAGATGTTCAAAATAAAGATATACCTATAAAAACTAATGTTACAAGTGAGGTTTAAAATTACTTAATCAAAAATTATTCATCATATATAAATTTTTTATTTCTTAACCCCCTAATCTATGGAAATAAATGCATTAATTTTTATAATGAAGATTAGTTTGAGACAATATATGTAGCATAAAACTTCTCCAATATCTTGGGTATGCCAATGAACACTTGGGTAATATTAAAAGGCCCCAATGTTACATCAAATCCATTGATATACCAATTACACCTAAATAAAAAACCTGATCTATTTATTTCATATTTAACCTACCTTGGATGAATTCAATAGAAAACTAGGAATATCATGGATGAGAGCCATGGGAGCAACATTGGGTAAAGATAATGATTATTTCAAATTTGAGCATGAAATTGCGTTGGTTACAATTTCAAGAGAATACAAATATGTAGAGTAAAAAAACACAAAGGATAACATATCTCAAGCAAAGACAACTAACATAATCACAACAAATACACATGACACACACACACACACATATGGAAAATGAAAAGAAATCAAAAGGTTCAAAACTATAGTATGAAACAATTAGATTTACATATATAGATAAAAAATATGACAAGAGTGGCATACAAAAATTCAAAGATCAAAGAGATGATTGTGATCATGATGATGATTATGCATAATATGATTGTAATGACACAAATAATATCCAAGATGAAAATGTAAATTTAATTTATCATTATAACACACGTTATACAAGACCTACATAGAGGAATCCACTTGATGAAATATTTTATTCTTAGTAACATCATTTATTTTTATAGATTCTTGACTATTACATCATGTTTTGCTTTTGATTGAGAATTTTATCATTCAATCTCCTCTTATAATACATTTGATATTGTTAACTTATTGGCCTATTGTATCTTCTTTTTCACTTTCTAAAGATGAACATTCCAAAATAGTTGTCAATTTCTCCATTTCCTATTCATCTCTCTATTTTTATAGCCTATAGTGATAAATTTTATGTTTCATCAAAGTGAAAATAATCAAGTAGATGTTAATAATGTTTTTCATCCCTCACCTCTATTGGGCATTCTTTTCCTTCTCACATTTTGACTCAGAACCCAAAAATAGAGCACATAGACCCTTAATTCTTCCAATTTTTCAACCTTTTCAATAAGTTTTAGTTTTCAAATTAGTACTTAATAATGTAAAAAAAATACCATTATATTTTATATTGATTATACATGATACAAACTTGGATAAGTGTACATTTGATGGAATGAGGATGTAAAATTAGTCCTCTACACATTATTTTTAGTTCCCTCTAGATTTCAAAAATCACAACTCACATGCAATGGGGTAAACTTTCTCAAACATGGACATACTATCATTTATATTACACATTTTACATTGAATAATGTCATAGATTATAAAATTCCTTCAAATTTATTCTATTTTTAAACTTTTTATTGGCACTAGTTTTTATTGTTTTTAATTTCTAAATTAAAAAAAGTACACAAAAATTCAAACATGTACAAAAAAAGTCAAAATGTTTCAGAAATTCAAAATCATAACTTGAGAATAATTAAAATATATTTTACCTCACTAGAATATGTTATTTATCTCATGATTATTATATAGAATATATTTTTTATATCAAAATATATTTCATTGCTATTCACAAGTTTTATGTAGGACATACAAACTTTACATGAATCAAGGTGTTGGACTTGCCTATACTCAATAGCATTGATAAATTGGGGGAATATTATCCACAGGTGACATTATACGTATGTGTCAATTATTCTAATCCTATACTATTGAGCTATACAATCCTTACAAATGTATTTTCTAACATCTTTTTTAAAAATTATGTACATGGATATCTTATTTTATAGGATATGATCACATTACATATGTATGGTTTAGACTATATTTTTAGTTCTATGTTCCATTTATGACATTTATTTGTACATAAAACATTAAAAAATTTCTTATCTATTGCGTATAGCCCTAGGATATTATGTTCACTTATTTTAACATCTCCATGAGATCTTGTTTGTGTGTGAGAGACATTTGACCATATCCATTTGCTTGGTCCCTTGGCTATAATTTGTGTATAAAATTTGAACATGTATATCATTCCCATAATTTTGTATACAACTTTTCATCTCTTTGAGAAATTATAACATTTCCCTTGTGTGTGGCCCTTGGCCTTAGTTTTTTGACTTTGTTATCATTATGTTTGTACACTTGATAGGTTTGTTGAGTTTGATAAGTTCCATGATCCATATCATTAACCAATAACATTAATATATTAATTATACATTCTAATTATATGATCATCAATGATACATATATATGGGTCTTGCCTCTTTTGTTACATACATGATTTAAATAGCACATATCTTTCTATGATATTTGTTTGTATCCTAAATTTTTATAATTACATCTTACTATGTATGTTTCATGTTTGGAATGTCCAGTGGTAACATGTGCACTAGTCCCATGTACATCTAAAGACTTGGTATTGATTTCTATGCTAACATATCATCTTATTTTGGGCACATAGTCACATAAGGTGTAAATAGATGGAACCAAGCTGGTTATTAGAGTGGGCCATGATCAAGGAACAAATTGTATAGGGTCGAATGCATGAAAAAAAAATTAAGGAGTAGTAAAATTTGAAAAACAACTCAAAATGGAATAATCATGTCTTCATAACCAAAATATTATATTAGAAACATTATCCAAAAGGTACATATGAAGGTACATTATATAGTGAGGAATTAGGTCACCCAAAAAGGTAATTAACTCAACTCACAATTATAAAATGACTTAAAGTAAATTTTCCATAATGAAATATTATTAACTTAACCAAGCTAATTATACCATGTATATAAAAACTCAGAGTGAGGAAAATCCTACATTAACACCCTCCTTAAGTTTAGATTAGGTTAATATAAGAATTGGGTACTATCATAAAGGACTAATGAGGTACCCAAGTACATAGAGATGAACACCTAGAGGAGGATGAAGTCAAAGCTATCCGAACCCCAAAAAGAGCCCATAAATAAAGATATTTAATCTTAGTGAAGGGTTTGGTGAATATCAAAAATTTGATCCATTATATGGATGTATTAAATATCAATGACTTAATCATAGATGAACTCTCAAATTAAATACATGTGAATCTCAATATTATTGGTCCATTGATGGAGGATTGGATTATTTAAAAAATGGATTATGATTTGGTTGTCATAAAAGATGACTATTGATCATCAAAACTAGATTCTAAACTCATTGAGAATCACTTGAAGCCAAATATTCTTAGTGTTAGCATTAACATCTCCTCTATATTTTACCTTAGTAAAAGATAAAGTAATATCAATCTACTTATTTGACCAACTAATCAGAGCTAAACCAAAAGAGGAAATATAACATGAAGTAGACATATGATTATAAATATTGCTAAACCAATATGAATCTATATAACCAATCAAGTTGATGTCGACACTTACTCCATAGTGAATCTTAAAATTATGAGTACCTTGAATGTAGTGGATAATTTGCTTAGCTAATTTCCAATTTATATAATGTGGTTCATGCATAATTCTATAGACCATGTCCATAACGTATAAAATATCAGGTCTAGTGTGTGTAATGTAGATGGCAGTACCAACAAGTTATCTATACAAGGTAGTATCAACTAAAGGAGATGGACAATCAACCTCAATATTCACACTAGATAGAAAAAGAGTCAGAGCTAGCTTATAGTTACCCATGTTAAACTATATAAGTAAATCAAGAGTATAATGGATTTTGAAATATAATGACACCAATCCAAACTAATAAATTTCAATCTTGAGTAAGTAATGTAATAATCCCAAGTTAGTCATTGAGAATGTGTTAGATAAAGTAATTTTTAATGTTGTGATGGTTGATAAAGAAATCATTATGGTCAATAGGTCATCCACGTAGAGAAATAAAATCAATAGTGAATCATCATACCATAAAATATATAAATTCATATCATAATGGCTTACATTAAACCCAAATAAAAGAAGAAAGGATTCCATCTTGTTATACCAAACTCAAAGAACTTGTTTAAGGCCATAGATCAATTTACGAAGTTTACAAACTATAGAATAATATTCCACAAATTATTTTGATTTCTCTATATATATTTCCTCTTTGAGGTCACCATGAAGGAAGGTGCTCTTAAAATCCATCTAATGAACATTATAACAATGTGTTGTGGTAATGATGAGAGTGAGTTATATTGAGTTCATTTTTGAAACTGGGGGAAATGCATTAGTATAGTCAATGTCAGGTACCTAGATAAATCATTTGATAACAAAGATGTTTTGAACCAGTCTACAGGGCCTTATACTACACCTTTTTTTGGTATATCCACCTACATCAAACAATTTTTTTCCTTTAAGAAGAGGGACTAAATCCCAAGTGTTGTTCCTCATCAAGGAACAATACTCTTCTTTCATATTAGTATCCCACTTAGGAGTGATTAATTCCTAATGCCTCATGAAATGACTATGGATTAGAATTAGATGAAATGAAATCATGTGGGCAATTATATAATTGTAAATGAGCTCATCTAGTGTTTGATGGATTTCCAACCCATTTTCTAACACTTTTTAGTGTTTGTCTAACCCAAAGATGACCAATGCTTAAAGATTTACGAAGAGATTCCTCATCCTCTAAATATATTTTGGGATAAGAATGTGAGTTATCATAACTAATCTAAACATTATAACTATAAAAAGAATCTAGATCATTCATAATATGTTTAGGTGGATCTAAATCATCATAAATATCATTATATCCTAGTGCATCTAAGGAAGATAGATAATTTTCATGTGTAGAGTTTGGAGGATCCTCTTGAAAATGAACACTCCTCTCATCAAAAAATTCATGAGTGGTGGGATACAAAATCATTTATCCCTTAACACCCTCAAGATATCCAATGAAGATGTAAGGTTAACTCTGAGGTTCCATTGACTTACATTTCTTATTTAGAATGTAAGCCATAGTAGGAGATATAAACACTCAGAAGAAATTCAATTTGGGTTTTTAACTAATACAAGATTCAAAAGGAGTGACTCCCTTCTATACTTTATGATGAACTTGGTTTTGGATATAACAAAAATAGTCGATGGCCTTAGCCTAATACTGAGTGCAAGAGACTTGGAGTGTAGCATATAATTGGACATTTCCTTCAAGGACCTATTATTGCACTCTATAAAACCATTTCATTAGGATTATATGAAACTATATCTTATATTTCAATCCCCTTTAATTTGTAAAATTAATCAAAATGGTTATTGACATACTCACCACCATTATCAATGCATAAAATCTTCATGTATTTACCTAACTATTTTTATACAAGTGCCTTAAAGTCCTAAAAATTATCAAAGACCTTAGATTTATAGTTAAGAAAGTACACCCAAGTATACCTCAAAAATTCATCGATAAAAGTAAGCATGCATTTAGTCTTATTGAATGAAGGTTTTGGAAATGGACCAATAATGTCATTGTGGACAATCTCTAATATTTTTTTAGTTTTCTATGATTTTTCCTTACCATACATCTCCTTAATATGCTTATTAAGTATACAAACCTACAAAAATTCATCAAAAAATTGACTCATTATAACCTTGAAGCCATGTCTTGATGGTTGAGATACTTTAGGTAATAATAGTTGAGATAGACTAATTGCTTATGCTATAACTTACTCACTCCATTTGAATGAGTGAGAAACATAGTAGAGGGTTGATCAAGAGAAAATATGAGAAAGTATAAAATCATGAATGGTCATCTACTTTACCAAATTTAATTATGGAGCTACCATCTTCTTTCATAATAACCACTAAATTAGGTGTGAACTCAACTTTCTTGCTCGAACGAATGTGAGTGATATGATAAATAGATAAGAAATTAGTGAATAAAGAGGTAACACAAAGAATATCATGAAATTTCTCATCATTCAATTCAATAGATACGCTCCTACTAACTTTTATTGAAGTAGCATCATCCAACAAGATGCAAGGAAATAAGGTTCCAATGATGAGAACATGTCATATGATGAAGCCATGTGGTGTAAATCATGAGAATAAATTACCCATGTGTAAGGCTAGAATGAAGCTACAAGTGTTTTACCCTTATATTTTACCTTTTTATAGTCTTTGTCCTTAGAATACTCCTATGTTGATAAACTCTAATTGGAAAAATTAGAGATACTAATATCATGATTCTTAAGAAACATTATTAGTTTGTTCCTCTACTTCTTCATGTATTTGGATTCATCATGCCTAGATTTATTGAAATAGGAACATGTGAGTCACTCTTTCTTAGGTTTCCCATTTTAATAAGAGGACTATTTTGATGCTTTTGACTTAGCATCATATTTATGATCCTTTTTTTTTGTTTTGGGTCCTTATTATATTTATTTTCCTTACTACTGAAAGCCTTTTATCTATCATGACTAAAAATTAAGGCATGTGATTTAAATGACTTCAACATAACCAATTGAATAAGTTAGTCTTGATCTTGAGTAAAGTTAGTAACAAAGTCATATGAGGATGGCATGGCCCATGTATCTCCAAAGGCATGCTTAGTGGCATAGAAGGTATAAACAATGACAAAATAGCTAGATCCTAATGGCAAGGTTGTAAAGAATTAATTGATCATCATTTTTATCAATGTTGAATATTTTCAACTAAAACCCAAGTAATTTGAACTTGATGAATAAGTCTTGTATCATATCAAACTTACTCAGGCTCAAAATTATGATCTCATTCTCCAACTCAGGACCCCTTATTATGTCCTACTTCCCAAAAGACTTTTTTCAATATGGTCCAAACTTCATTAGGAGTAGTAGCATATTCTATATAAAAGAAGAGGTTGGGAGACATAGATAGGCATAGTAGACCATAGGCTTCATCATTTCTATCAAACCACTTCACCTTCTCTACCTCAAGTGTTAGTTATTTTTATATACCTATCATGATTTGATATAATCCTTTACTTAAGAGGATTTACACTTTGAATTTCCACTCATGATAGTTGAATGGTGTAAGAATCAAAATTGAACTCTGATCCATATGCTATAAATAAGTATGTGTTGAAATTCATGTAATGAAAGACTAGGAATATGAAATTTCCCTAAATCTATAAAGGCTCAAATTTACAAAGCACAATAATATCACCAATGTGTAAATATCAAAAAAATTGCACTTTAAAAAAATGATACTTGAAAAGGGGTTGTTAACTGAGAGTTATGAAGGTTTGAATGTTTTTTTCACACAAATAATAATGATCTCCACTTTAAATAAAATTTACGTGTGCAAAATTTTGGCTTTGAATTTTTTTTGGAATCAACTTTCCCATAAGAAAACTTATTCCCCTTGGAGAAAAAGTTAAGAACTTTTAGTTTAGAAGTGACCAAGGGCTTAACTTGCATGTGACCAGGTGATAATACCTAAAATGGGTTATCCCATACCCTTTTTGATTTATTTTATTGATGTGAGAGTGATGTCACCCTCAGGATGGCTCCACTCTTGAAATGAAAAGTGTTGCTTTCCACTTGATCAAATTTAATTATCTCTTAGATGTCACATAGTGAAAATAAGGTAGGCAAAGATTAGAGTGTGCTTAGATAGGGATATGATTCTACCTAATCTATGTGTATGGGGTTAGACTCCTCATAAATTACAAGAATGAATGAAAAAATCTACCAAGCATGTTTGCATGATTGTCAGATTTGACATGGGTTACAAACAAGACTATCAAGTTTTGTATGACATGTGAGTAAGGTTGTCAGAGTTCATTAGGATTTTTCACATGGACATTAGGTTCCACCTAGGTTGAAATTAAATTTTTTAGGATATGATAAATGTGTGAGCAAGGATGTTGAGTTTTGATAAGCATGCAAACAAGGTCATCAGAGATTACCAATTGCTAAAATTTCCTATGAGGGTTGGGAATTTTGTTGAGTTGAAAAAACCTCCAAAATTGTGGATTGTATATGGATTCTAAAAAATATGGAAAAGACCCATTTGTTTTTTTGTAAAACCTTGAAAAAAATATAAATGTTTTTTCTTCAAAGTCACCAAATGTGCATATTTTTGTAGAATTCAAAAAATTGCCTTGAAGCCTTCCAAAAATGCCCATAAACTGATTGCCATGAACTAGGTCATGTTTAAAATTAATCTTAGGGTTTCTCCACCTTATAGATCTAATATTGCCATATATTATTCACTATAAGACTCAAGATATGCAAATTTACATGGATTTTTTATAAACCCTACTAAACCAAGGAAAATCAAAATTAATTAAAAGTATTGAACAAGCTAGAATGTTAGATCTCACAATTGAATCAATTGAATTCATCTACCAATTGAGATTTGATACCATGTCAAAGTGGGGAAAAATAAAGGATTGAATTGGATAGGGTTGAATGCATTAATATGAATCTTTATGAAGTAGTGAAATTCGAAGAAATCAAAATGGAGGAAGGCATGTCTTCACAATTAGAAACATTAGCCAAAAGTACATAGGAAGGTAAATTACATAGTGAGTAATTAGGGCCATGAAAAAAGGTAATTAACTCAACTAAAAATTATAAAATGACTTAAATTACATTTACCCTAATGACCTATTATTAACCCAAATGAGCTAATTAGTCAGTGTAGGTAAAAATACATAGCAGGAAAAATCCTACACTAACAAGGGTTAGTTGTCAATGGTAACAAATACATTATGTTGCACACTAACCTTTAAATGTGAGGGAGTTATTAGAAATTTATATATTTTTTCATATCAATACATAGCCAAAATTTATACACAAATTTAAATAAATCATGGAAATACTAATATGTATAAGTGGCGATTGATGTGAAAAAATGCATATAATTATTATTATAGCTATGAATTCAACCTTTCAATAAGAAAGTTATTTTTAACTAAAATAAATATATTAGGGTAAGTATATTAATAATAATAATAATCTATAAAAAAAAAATAACAAAATAATAATCATGTTCATTTCTGGCTAAACATGATTACAAGAACTACAAGGTGCTCAATGACACTTAACAACATCAAACCTATATAGAATTTATCTCTCTTTATAATTTTGTATCCATTGTGGTGGTAATTCCTTGTTTGGTTCTTTATATTTTTTTTTCATTTTTTGGTTCTTTCATTTTATAGTAATTCTAATAGCCATGTGTGTCACTTGGTAGGTAAACTCCCACCAATAAATAGTAAATTTATTTATCAACCACCTAACATTTAATGTCACTCTTTACTCTAAGACAACTACCACGTCATCTTCTATAGCTCATCAATTTCCTAGAAAAATAAATCCATTGGTCATAACTCCCTCCACTTATCTCCATAATCTATGTATAGGTTACTATATTTACATAGTATTACATGTCTTTATGATGTTATTTTTTCATATGCACACATAAACTAAGTTTGTTTTGGGTCATGCCATCCTGCTTGAAAAAATTAAATTATGCACACACGCATAGAATGTTTAGGTTAGTGTGAACCAAACTCTATTTACTTTTATTATTATCATAGGTCTCTACCTTCATATTTCATGCATGTGATCCTAGAATTGGTTATACTTAGATAAAATTTAAGGTCAACATCACCCCACAGTAACTTGGTTTTCTATCTTTGCATAACCTAATCGTATTTCTCCTTGTTTCATCTTGATTCCATCTATTTATTTTTATATCCTTATCATTCCTTTTTGTTATATTCCTTACCATTATCATATTTATCCATTCCATACTTTTCTCTTTTATATTTCCCCTTATTGTATCACTCTCTCCATCCAAAATATATAGTGATTATAGGATATAAGTGTCTCCTTATTAATATTATCACCATCATGCATGTTATATTTCTTTCAAGATCCATTTTATCTAGGCTCATCCTACCATCTCACCACATTCCTCTTTCATGTTTCCCCCTTTTGAGTTATGTTGGTTATTCTCATGCATACTGATACTTTGCCAAAATTTTGAGTTTTAAAGAATCAAAGTATCAAACAATTCAAAATTATTTTATTGAGTTAAAGATTTATATGGCATCATTTATGAACTCTTAATTAAAATTATCCCACATTTTAAGCACATTCTTAATGTCTTATGTAACAAATACTATTTGGGCACTTAATCCATTCATTAATGTAGGTTGAGCATGGAGTTATCTGGCTTGTTACTTCACAAATTTCAACTTATTGGTAGCTTATTTTATTGAGTCCTCAAGGAAACTTTCCTTGTTAATAATATTTAATTACAAATTCAATAAGAATCACTCTAAGTCCTTCTCCTCACTTATTATTTGTCTCATTTCCTCCACCTCTTACAAAATATTTGTGTGACCTCTTTAACTTTATTTGTATATACTTGGGTTGATAGATCACTCTGATCTATTTTTAATTCTATGAGTCATACATTTATTATGTCCATTTTAGGGGAGAAGTTAAAGAATAATTTTTATACTAATTATATGCTTTCTAAGAGATTATTTAATTCATTTTCATAATTTTTTAATTTCTATAAAAATTCATATTTCAATTTTTTCATTTCCTATTATGCCTTCCTGATAACTAGTCTATTTTTAAGTATTTGGTCAATGACTATCTCTAATTTTTCTAGATGTTTGGCTTGATACATGTCATATCCATCTAACAAGGTATATTTTTCCTTTATAACACATTCCCATATTTTTATGGATTTTTGTTCTAAGGCTGAAACCTCATGCTCTGATATTAGTCACTTTTATCTCACTTTATATAGTGCACTTTCTACTTTGGAGGCATTCTCCTCCTCTTTCTTAAGGGATTTTGATATCTAAATCATAGTGTTCCTTTGTTTCTTAAAAGGTATTCTATTCAAAATATCCTATGTATTAAACTTTGTAGATAGATTCATTAGCATATTCCCTACTTGTGCATCATTCATAATCATTGGGTTCATGAGAAAAAAAGTATTAACCTTCATGGGATTCTTCTAAAGGTTTTATTTCTATAGACATGGGGACTTAAAAAACTATATTTTTGAATATAATCCCACATAAATAGATATCATGAACATTATTATTGTCACATGTTGGTGCTTCATTGCTTCACATAAATATGGATTCTCTTCTTTCACACCCCTTTTTATTTTTGTGTAAATGGTTTCTTCCTCTTCTTATTCTTGTTTTTATTCTTATCCTTCATGAAGGGGGGGTGCGGGGGTGGGGGTTATATTATACCAAAATTATCTTTCCCTTTGCTTCCTCTCTCTCTTCTTCTTCTTTAGATTCTATACATTATTTTTGGTCTTCCATACTTTCCATTTCTACTTCAATCACTCCTTATTTATTTTGTCATAACATTATGTTTCCTTATTTATGTGATTTATATTATTTTTTATTTTTAAAGGGGAAGTCTCATGTTTCCTCTTCTTAAAATGATCCATTTGTATCTATGTATAAGGCTTATCAGGATTTCTCTTCGTCTTTCCCCTTCTCATGTACTTGATCCTTTATTAGAGGGGGATTTGTAACTTCATTCCTTATTTTGGGTGGCTCCTATTACTTTGGAATTGGAATTTATTTCATGTTTCTTATTTGAATTTTTTTTTATGGTCTTAGAGAGGGTGGTTGGATTTTTTTCTTGTGTTGTTTCCTTTTCTACTCTATTGGCTCCTCATATGACTCTATATCTTCTAGTTATTATGGCATAAGATATGGTATTTTTATCTCCTTAATATTTAATTTATTCTTATTATTCAAAGGCTCATCCTCTATATTTTTTTCCTCTGATCTTTCTCACATGGGATATGGTGGAAATGGCTTCCTCTTCTTTATCTTCTTCTTTGAGGTTATTTTTTTGACTCTATCTCATATGAGTATTCTCACATGAGAGATATAGGCAAGTACTTACTATTTTTTGTCTTCTTATATTTTAAGGATGAGGCATGGGAAATTATTAGCTTCAAGGTAGCCTATAATTATTTATATTTATCTTTCACTCATGATTCACTACTCTTATTCTTGGGCTTCAACATATATAAGAGACTATATAACCAAACCTCGTAAAATTTATTATTGGGTTAATGATGCACCTAATGGAATATTCATCATACTCCTCCTTAACACAAATTCATTAGAGTGAGCATATTTCATGTGGAGGGTGTGTACATATACATTAATTCTTATCACATCCATAGTTGTCTTTCACACATTAGATATGCCATTTAACACATCAACAAAGTACTATATCATGTATCCATATGAAAACTTAACTCATCCATTATTTTCACCATCATAAAGAAATATTATTGTTAGTGAGTAATGCTACATTATAAAAAATCTATCTTGGCCCTCCATCACCTTTGGAAATAATCTAGGCATGCACCACTCATCACCTATGGCATATTTTAACTTTGACAACCACATATCCACCCTAGCCTTATAATTGGGGGAGGTCATCTCATGGAAAGTATAGATGAGATACTTGAGTTCTAGGGACTTATCATGAAGTGATGTATCCATTGGCCTTCTAGGCACCCTCAGGTATGTCAATCTCATAAAATAGAAGTAACATGTTAATTTTTCCATATTTAAACGTCTAACCCAACTTATGTACTCTTTTTGTGTTCTAAATGATTAAATATTCTATAAATTTATAGATATTAAACAATGTACTATTTTCCATTACATGCACTATATACATGAAATTTTCATTGATTTCCCTCAACACCTTGATCCATGCAACTTGGTGTTCATAAAACACTCTTATATCCTTTTTGACTTATATTTAATATTATAAATAGGGAAGGTGAAACCTCCCTTTTTATATTATATCTCCTTAGCCACAAATTCAAACTCCTTAGAGTTGGCCATTTTTTTCATAATGTCTTGGCCTTGTACTAACCCAATTACCTTGGAAATTTGGGTAGTTTTAATCTTCATTATTTATCTAGTGGATTAGAATAAATCCTTCTGTGCATGAAAGATTAAAAATAACATTAGATCCTAAAATTTTATAAAAAAATTAAATATCATAAAGTCGAATAACTTAAACTTTGTCTAGTCATTGTTTGATAAAAATCATCAGAGATTACATTCCCCTCCGTGGTCTTCCTCCCCATGTTCACCATGTAGCCATTCCATAAATCCAATTCATTTCCTCCCTTTTGATGATTTTAGTCATCTAAATTTCAATTTTAAACCTTATAATCCCACTATTTAGTGTGCATTATATCCTTATGGTACTTACTTTATATAAAACTCATCTTTATTATCCTTTACCTACCTCTTATCTATG